>CM042143.1:104627079-104824579 GCA_023376005.1 Doryteuthis pealeii | reverse complement strand
ATTTAAGTGTTTTGTATCATTTGTTGTTCCTAACATTCTGGGTTATTGTTGTATACTAGAACATAGAATCTTTCAGTATACTAGTACATACAAATAAAGGTTTGTGCTAATAAATAAGTATTGTTAGTATCTGACCTGATCTCTCTGAATCAAAATATCTGATTTATAATATATAAAAAAATTGCACTCAGCCCAACAAGTGAAATCAAATCAAAGATTAGATTAAATATTGAATAAATAAACATTCATTGCTTTGAAGAAATTTTTTTATGTGATTTTATTCCCTATTGTGCAAAATATTATTTTTATGTTGTATATTTTAAAGGGTGCGGCAGGACATTTGGGGAATGGACCTTGTGGTGATCAAGTAGGTGATAGCAACATAAATTTTGGTGACTGTTAAACTTCAGTTGTGTGAGAATTTGGTGTAAGGTATGGCAGCGTTGTTTTCATTTACAATCTGCTGCTTTGTTCACTTAATTAAAAAAAAAAAAAAAAAAATCAAAGAAATTATTATTTACAAATCCCTTCCCTAACATAAAAATGAATAAAAAATTCCTTTATATCAAATTGCATTTTATGTGATGGGAAACTATTATGAGAAAAGAGATCGTTTCAGATCATGGAACTAATGTTTGTTGTAATTCTAATACACTGTGAATGTGCTATATATATAAGTAAAAAAAAAGTAAAGTCGACGGGGCAGACTAAATTCAGTATCAGCCGGCCAGCGAGGGAGTCTATCCCCTTTTCAATAGCACTAGACCAAGGAGATTGTTTTGGCATCTGAGGTGGAGCACCACACCTACTCATACGCTGAGTTGACGAGGACCAGTATTGAACTAGGAACCTTGTGGTTTCTAGTCAAATGCTCTACCAACTGAGCTAACCCGGCCCCTATATATATATATATATATAGTCATTGTGAGGTCCATGTAGGCTTCTTTGTTGGTATATCTGGTAAGTCTAGTTCTTAGTATGAATATATTATATTTGTATATATGTTTTATATATACATGTCTATAATATATATTTTGGGGGATTTTGTGTGAAGCGTGAGATGTGAAATAAATAAGAAACTCTGTTGGATTTTGAGTGTTAAGTTTCCTTTTATTTCATTCAATATTTTGGAAGCATCAGCTTCCTTTATCAAGAAAATATAGACTATATATATATATATATATATATATATATATATATTGGTTTGGTGGTTGGTTTTAAAGGCTATCACAATGCAAGTATAAAGAAAAATGAAGTAACTCTGACATTGTTCGTTTACCTTTGATTAATCCTCTTAATATTTAGGGATAAAGATCCTTTCATCAGAAGATTTCTGAAAGTGGGAGTCCTGTGTCTAGAATCTTCTCATTCTGTTGTGTGCTTGGTAATATCTCCCTCCAGATTCTTTGTGTGTGTGTGTGTGTTTATGTCTCTATGTTTGTTTAATAATGTCCTAGTATCATTACAGATTTCTTTTTTTTTCAGATGTAAATGAACAATAGTTACCTCATTTTTCTTTACACTTAGCCTTAAAAAAATAACTACCAAACCAATATAAACACAATGCTTCAAGTAAATTATAAAACTCGTGTGTGTATATATATTATATATATATATATATATTAACAATGTGTTCGGGTCTCGAACCCGGCCAGAGGCAGCTGCTAAAAAACGTATAACTATACTGATGAGAGGTGATACCTCGAAACACGTGTCTATAGTTTACCCTATTATACGCTCCCAATTTTCGGTTGAGCACTTTATTTAGGAGGTATATAATTGCAAATTCACCATATTCGGTGCTCAGCTAAATCTCACTTTGTTTACAAAGTTTGAGAACTAGGTGAAGTTTATTTCCACTTAGAATGTAGCGATTAATAGTCTGCTATACTTGGCGACTGACTGTGGCTGTGTGGGTAAGAGATTTGGCGAGCATAAGTTTGTTCGGGTCTCGAACCTGGCCAGAGGCAGCTGCTAAAAAATCGTATAACTATACTGATGAGAGGTGATACCTCGAAACACGTGTCTATAGTTTACCCTATATATATATATATATATATATGTGTGTATGTGTGTGTGTGTGTGTGTGTGTGTCTGGTTAGGCAACCAGTTTAGGAGAAGGAAAACTGGTTCAAACCTGTTTAAACTCCACTTAAGAAATTGATCTTGTGTCACATCCAGCTTATGCAGAGATGTTGGTATATATACATGCACACACACATGGTTAAAGTTCCCAGTCTGTCCTATTATTTACCCATAGGTAGAGAGAGGATAGTGGATGCATGTCACCTGGTTGATGCAAGTAAACTTAGGCAAGTGTCAATGGTAGCTCCATCAAGTTAATGGGTAATTCCATGTCAAATCATCCAGAAGAAAGTGAAATTGTCACCCCCACTTCGATTTAAAAAAAATTACAACATCAGTTAAAATTTTGCAAATCAGAAATCCTTAATGTTGTAGCTCTGGTTCTGAGCCAAACTATCTTTTTGGTACAAATAATGTTCAATATATGTAAAATAATAATAGAATTTTTTTTTCATAGGTACATGCCACATTGGGATATTGATCTTGCTATGAAAAAATCAGAAATCATCAATAACTTAAAATTGATTAAATTTAAGACTTTTTTGATAGCAGTTTTGGATTTCTTGGGCAAAAATGTTTTTACAAACCAATTTTTAGTAGGAGGGAAACTCTAGAAAGCATTTTACAGACAAAAATAGTTTACAAAAAACACCATTTTTTGTGATCTCCGCCAAATTTGGAGAGCTAAAAATCAACAAGCTCTAATTTTTGGAATTGAAAGCTCAAATTTTGGGGATTGTCTAACTTTAACATAATCCACACCTGGACAGTAAAACTGAAGGGGGTGGATGACATGGCTTGGATGATTTGATGTGGAATTATCCTGTCTTACCTTTTTTTTTTTCAGATATTAAATTATAATCATGGCTTCGACTGAATCACTAATTTTCTGAAATTATTTGATAACTGATAAATATACTAATACTAGCTGAAGTAACCATCTACATTGGGTAAATAAATATTTTAAGATATTTTATTTTCATATGAATGAATAATGAGATTTTTTAGATAAATAAAATGCAATCTGAATCACAAACCCTCAACAGGTCAATGTGCCATTAAAATCAATCAATCAACCATTTATCTCTGGTAATTCTTATAATATGAAATAAAACTATAAAAGAATCAATTCTTTAAACTGGTTACAGGAAATCTGCATTATCACATCTGATCAACACTTAAAATTGTTCAGAACTGCCTGAGAGTAAAAATGACCTTAGTAAAAAATGTTGGCAATTTTAATGCACCCTTAAAAATGTTGGCAATTTTTATGCATCCCTAAAAATGTTGGCAACTTTAATGCATCCCTAACAATTTGGGCAATTTTAATGCATCCCTAAAAATGTTGGCAATTTTAATGAACCCCTAAAAATTTTGGCAATTTTAATGCATCCCTAAAAATGTTGGCAATTTTAATGCATCCCTAAAAATGTTGGAAATTTTAATGCATCCCTAAAAATGTTGGAAATTTTAATGCATCCCTAAAAATTTTGGAAATTTTAATGCATCCCTAAAAATTTTGGCAATTTTAATGCATCCCTAAAAATTTTGGCAATTTTAATGTATCCTTAAAATATTCAAAATGTGCTGATTAAGTTCTTGGCATTGAAGAAAGCACTCAACTATTTGTTGGCCATTGAAACATATAAATAATTGGGATTTATAGTCAAAAGGTTTAGCATGTAATTCTGGATATGCATGTGAAATATAATAGGTAGTGATTATCTCTTGTTCCAATGCTTCTTTGATTTATTATTGGCAGATAAGTTGCTGCAGCATTATGTTTATGCCTGGACTACTTTTCTGGCACAATTGTATTGCTCAAGTATGTAAAGAGGCAAAAGAAATAACCACAGGCAGAGACATACGTATACATACATTCTGAAGAACTCATTATAGTCATAAGTAGAAACAATTATAGAAAATGTATTTCTTAAAAATTCTATACATCCACAAGAAAAGAAAAAAAACAAGTGAACTTTGAAAGCAATAAATATTTAGTAATATTTCAATGTATGTATTTACCCAACACCTCCCAATAAACAGGATGCGACAAGGTCACTTTTTAAGCAGAGTTTAAAAGGTTTGAATTCAGATATTTTTCTTCTCCTAGATTAATAGCCTAATCAAGTTAAAGAGCATATTCTGTCCTACTATTTGCCCATAGCTGGAGGGAGAATAGTTAGATGCTTAACTTTCTCAAGGGTATAAGTGTTATGTGAAATGTGTTGTGTAGAGGGCTTGAATCCAGAGTTTACCTTCCTTTAGATCAGTTGCCCTAACAAAACTAAAGACGTCTACCAGTCAAACTATTCATTATAGCAAAATGAAATACAAAGTGCCTTGTCCAAAACCTGAACTTGGCTTGCTTTCCTACAATATATATATATATATATATATATATAGCAAAACCTAATGAGTCAGAGACTATCTACCTAGGTTTCTCCTTATGGATTATCAGGATAATTCTGACTGATTTCTCCTAATGGATCGTCAGAATTATCCTGATGATCCATTAGGAGGAACTTAGGTAGATAGCGTCTGACCCATTAGGCTTTTTATTATTATTTGCATTACTTAGTGCATTGAGCACTTTAGCATATCTAAATTTGGCAACTCTTTCGGTATTTTTTTCTTTTGGCCATTATGGTAGTGCCAGATGATTATTTTCAGGTATATATGCATATTACATATGATATTTTTTCTCCAGACAGAGATTTATATTTTGTAATTACAAATTATAGTGCTGGGAGTTTTTTTTTATACTAACAGAGTTAAAATATATATATATATATATAAGGTAATTCAAATGATTGGTAAGTAATGGATGTTTCTATTTGGGATCATCAAAATCATACTGTATGGTCTTGTAGGTGCAAACATGTATACTCATACAAGAATTTTTATGAATCCCTAAAATGTATAATAATCAATAAATTGAATTATATACAGAACAATATTTAACTTTCAAAGAAAGAAAAACTTAATCTGCAACCAGAAACTTAAACCCCACAGTAGTAAAGGAGTAGCAATATCTGAGACTCTCAACACTTCTCTTTATAAACTGTTGGGATTTCATTTACATCAATGAACAATTTTATTTCCCTGACCATGCCCTTATATATATATATATATATATATATATATATATATATATATATATATATTATTTTCAAAGAAAGAAAAACTTAACAAACTGTCATCCTGTTATATTTTTTATTGCAACCAGAAACTCAAAAAATGAGTTCTAGCCTCATCAGATGGCTTTTACAAAAAAAAACAAAAAACAAAAAAAAAAAAAAAAAACTTATGCTTTTGTAAAAGCCATCTGATGAGGCTAGAACTCATTTTTTGAGTTTCTGGTTGCAATAAAAAATATAACAGGATGACAGTTTGTTAAGTTTTTCTTTCTTTGAAATATATATATATATAAGGGTATGGTCATGGAAATAAAATTGTTCATTGATGTAAATGAAATCCCAACAGTTTATAAAGAGAAGTGTTGAGAGTCTCAGATATTGCTACTCCTTTACTACTGTGGGGATTAAAATAAGATAAAAATAAACTCCTATGAGCCTTCACTGGAAGAACCCTCCATGCATGTGCAGGAAAAAAGGACCCACCTCCAGCCCCCAAGAGAATCCCTCAGCCATTTAAGTTTAGGGCTTATCTGGGACAAGACACTACTACTAGCCAGGGAGAAATCTCCTTGCCATGTGGTGGCTATGACCCATGAATAAAGCCAAAATCATAAAACTACCTTTTATTTTTGTCTCTACCTTTTTCTTCTCTAGAGTTCCTTTTTTAGCATGACCACCAAATAAGATGGGGTTAAAAGCAAACCCTAAGAACACACACCAAGAATAACCATAGTCACCTTTTAGACTTAAAACGTTAAACTCCTTGCCAATACTCTTACCGATTGCCATCAATGGAAAGATTTGATGAAATAATTGAGTAATGGTTCCTACACTGTTGAGAAATATCTTCATTGACAAAGATAAATTGTAGTTTGTTTATTTTGGCTTGATACCCAAAATAGCATCAGATTTGAAACAATGAAACATTCAATTAATAAGTCTGGGAGGGTTATCTCTTTGGCAAATGTAACATTTTATAGCTTGACATCAAAGCTAAAATTACTACCAGGCACTGGATAATCAACCCAGTCCTTGCTCCTTTTAGATGAGGGGACAGGTGATGTCTGGCAAGGAAGGACTAAGATGTTATTTTGTAAAAAATGACCCAGCATAAGTGCCAGGCAGAAATAGTATGTATATACAATATATATGGATATAAAATGTATGCAGTGGCACAAGTATATATAAGTGTGTGTGTGTGTGTATGTGTGCTTATGTTTTATATACATGAACATAAAAATTCAGGGCCTTTTTACATATGTACTCACACATATATATAATAAAAATTGTTAAAGATTTGTGCTATTTAATGTATATAGTATTTATATATGTATGTAATTGTTGATGAGTATAAGATTAATAAGTCATAAATTATTTTTATAAGAACATGAACTTTCTTCCATACCCAATTGCGAGTCTAGAACTGATGAAAGTAGGTACGTTCTTGTCATTGGTAATGAATGAATCTTGTGCCCGTCTTTGGTTTGACATCTTTGGGTCCTTTAAAATCAAAGTTTTGAAATAAATCCATTCTTGATAGGTACTCAATTTCTTTTTTATAAACACATTTTTCTATTTAACCTATAAATGAGACCCTAACAAGTACCACCACTCCAGGTCAGAGTGTACCTGGGAGCAATGGTGATAAAGGGGTGCTCCACATTCCCCAGACCTCCAGAAGTGGAACCTCACCATCAGATAGTTTAATTTCATTCCTAGGACATGAAGACCTTCAGCCACTGCATTCTAGCACATATATAATAGAAAGGGTAGGAGGTCGCCATAAGGGCAATAAGGTTGGGACAATTATATAGGTAGTAGGAAGCGCGTGGTGTAATGGTTAAAGTCATGGGAAATGGACTCGTAGCCCCGAGTTCAAATCCTGGACGTGGTAATTGCATTTCACTTAGCGCTAATACCCTTGGGAAAGGTATGAATCCTACTCTTCCTCCAGCTATGGATAAATAGTAGGGCAGACTGGGCTCTTTAACCTTAGTTAGGCAACCGGATTAGGAGAAGGAAAACTCTGAATTCAAACCTGTTGAACTCTGCTTAAGAAATTGACCTTGTGTTGCATCCTACTCGTGCGGAGGGGTTGGTGTGTGTGTGTGTGTGTGTATATATATAATATATATATATATATATGTATATATATATATATATAGGTAGTAGGGCTTGATGTGACCAGCTGATTGATTGGATGTCTAGCCTAAGTAAGGGTCTAAGGGACATGTCCACAATTCAAGAGAAGACAATTATTGTTTCTCTGAATTTTTGAGATGAGACTTGATAATTTAGTATTTTTTTTCTATTATTCAGACTATTGTCCTCATCTTTATTGTTATTTACACAACGTTTCGGCCGATGTGCCCTCCAGCCTTCTCCAGGTGTTTCTTGTTGAACTCCAGAGCCTTCATGGAACTTCGAACCAAACTCTTTATTTAATTCACGGGGGTAGACTATTCATGCCGTTAACCATGATCAGATACAAGTGTTAAGCTGTGTTAAGCTGTGTTAAGTATTCTATGTTGTTATCCCCCTTGGCCCGGATTAAACCTTCAATCTAGAGATGATTGTCCCTTAACCGTTATATAAAAAATTATTGTCGTCTTTCTAGACTATTATTAAATATATTTTTTAATTTATCATTTTTATTACAACATTTTAATAGGTCTGTGTTGAACTGAGTGCTCTAGTACATATCTGATGAAGGCTGAAGAATATATTGGTTGAAACATCATAAAAGCAACAAAGAGATACTAATCCCAAAAATAGTAGCATAGTAACCATTGCAAAGAAAGTTTCATTGAAGATAGATAAGAAATGTAACAAACAAAGGAAGTAACTTCTAAGACAGGTAATTGATTTTTCATTTACAAGGACAAAACAATGGCGTGACTGCTAATAAAATGCAATTTCCAGATTTGTTCTTATTGATTGTTGAAACTATTTCTTGAATTGTCAGATTTTTCTTTTTTTTTCTTTTGGTAGAATCTGAGATTTAGTGTTTTGGGTTGGGTAGGAGTTGAGAGAATGATTCAATTGGTAGAAAATAATGATGAGGAAAGGAGAGATGGTTAGACAGATGAGAGAGAAATCAAAGTGAGAGAGAGAGAGAGAGAGAGATCAAAGTGAGAGGAGGAAAAGAACTGGAATGATAGAGAGAGAGAGAAGGAAAGAACTGGCATGAGAGAGAGAGAAGAGAGAGGAGAGAGAGAGAGAGAGAGAGAGAAGAAAAGAACTGGAATGAGAGAGAGAGAGAGAGAGAGAGAGAGAGGAGAGAGGAAAGAGGAGATGAGAGAGAGAAGGAAAAGAACTGGAATGAGAGAGAGAGAGAGAGAGAGAGAGAGAGAGAGAGAGAGAAATCAAAGTAAGAGAAGGAGAAGAGAGAGAGATCAAAGTAAGAGAGAGAGAGAGAGAGAGAGAGAGAGAGAGAGAGAGAGAGAGAGAGAGAGAGAGAGAGAGAGAGAGAGAAATCAAAGTGAGGAAAATAACTGCAATGAAAGAGAGAGAAAGCTTAATAAAATGGACGGTTCTAGAAAAAGAAAGAATGCTGAAAAATCAAATGGTGATTAAGAAATGGAAAAAGATATAAAAAGAAGTGAAGGAGATAAACTGGAATATTTCAAACACGTTGAGGGAAAGACGAAAAGAATGTAGAGAAAGAAGAAAAGAATGTAGAGAAAATGAAAAACAAGCATACATGGTGATAAAGTCAGTAACAAAAAAATATGAATTCGGTTTTATTTAACAATCATAATTAAATAATAATAACAATATAAATAATAATCTAAACAGATATTTTTTTTCAAAAAGATATTCCGTCTTATATCAGCTGTCCATATTTTCCAATATCCAAGATTTTGAATAATAAAAGATGAAAAAGATAAAATATTCTAAATACTAAAAGGAATTACATGAATGCTACAAGCTGTCTATTTGAACTAAATTTATTGCTTAAATTAGTAAACTATATCCTGGGACAGCCACCAGTATGAGTGCCAAAAAGGAATTTAATCTACCTAAGAAGTGTTAGCTTTACATTGATCACTATTGTTATTGGTATATTTGTGGGGATTATTAAAAATAAGATTTAAATCAAATAAAAATAAAATAAAAGTAAAACAAAATTAAATCAAATATAATAAAAATAAAAAGACACAAAAAGTAACTATCTCTCAGAAGGCCTTAGACCGGAAGAGCTCTCTGAGCATGTGCAGAAAAAACCCGAATTCTTGGTGCCAAAAAGGACTTTCGCCCTTTTTACTTCAAGACTTTAAAGGAGAAACACCTATTGACTTGCTCTTTAAATATTTCCCCTCAAAGAAATAGTGTAAAGCAATGAATAAAAGTCTTACCCTAATTCATCCTCATTTTTGTTTCTTTCACTTTTCTTAATTTCCCTTTCAGCTTACCAGCCCACAAGAAGGAAGAACCAACTATATTGGGGTTTAGACACAACCAAAGCGAGCTTAAACCACATAGAACAAGCAACCAACCACTCCCCCATACATCTTTATAATTGTTGGATTATTGTTTTGGATATAAGCAATAAACAACTTCCTGTCTGTAATAGATAACCATCAATGTTGCATTCTGGGAAAAATGAATCTTCTAATCTTAATGTAACTAAGTCTTCACTGACGCCACAATTCCATTAGTTATTTATGTTATATTCTCTATGATAATTAAAAATCATTATTCAATTTAAATCATTTAAATCATCATTTTATTTATTAATGATGTCTCTACTAAAGTCTAGATGAGTTAGATTTGACTCAAAACAGGCCATGTTATTAATGCATCTTAAATCCTGCAATGTGTCTTATATATCACTAAGAAATAAAAGTTTACATAGTATATGATGTGGAAAATTTGCATACTGGCTTTATCAAAACTGGTTTTAATAACTAATTACTTGGTGTTACTGATTTCTAAAAAATGTTTTCTTCTCAAATGTATTTGATAATATAGTTTGCTATATAAGTGCAAAGTGCAGAATATCATTGATAGAGCATGTATATCTAAGTCATGAGTAAACATATCAAATCAATGACAGTTTCTCACATATACAATCGTCTAGTTTGAACATTGCATAGACAAGTAACTGTCAGTTACCAAGTGCCATTGATTTCATGTTTTTGATACCCTAACTTTTACACAAACACTCACACACACACACACACACATATATATATATATATATATATATATATATACACACACAAACACACACCAGAGAGTGCTGAAAAGTTCCTAACCATTTCTTTTATTATAATTAAAAAATCATAATAATGAATAAAATAATGCAAGAGAATCTGCTGAAACATCAAATCAACTGTAATTAACAAGTATGAATTATTACCATCTGACTACCCATTACCATATATATACATATATATATATGAGTTCCAAACACATAATTGTATTAACTTGAAGAGGATTTTAAACAATCCAAAACACTTTTCAAGTCCACCAAAATATAAAAATAAAAAAAAATTTAAAAAGCGGTCAAACCCCTTTGCAGACCTTTTTATAAGATATTCACTTTTTTTTCTTTCTTTTTTTTTATCAACACCAACCTTTTTATTATATATATATATATATATATTATATATATATATATATATATTTTGCTGAACTCCTAAGTAACATTATCCTGTGGAAACCTGCACATAGGCACAGTATGGGTTGTCCAGCAAAGACCCACATTAACCAGCTCTGTGCAGATACTGGATGCTGCGCAGAGGACCTCCTGAGAGCAATGAGTGATAGGGACTAATGCTGAGAGATTATCATGGATATCTATGCTACTAGTGGAACCTGAAGATGTTGATATATATATATATATATACACATAAATACATACATACATGAGGGTTATCTGAAAAGTTCCTAACATTTTTTATTATATATATTCTCAGAAGGGTTAATGAAACTAAAGAAACAATGTGCTAAGAGCATTGAACTGCAAAATAAATATTTTGAATAACAAGTATATTTCATAGCTCTCAATCATTGGTTTCTTGGGCAGCCAGGAATTTAACTGGGTCAAGTTTATTGAATATTTTCTTCTTACAATTATTGAGCAGTGGAGAAAGAAGATGTTTTTGTTTTGTTTTTCAAGAGAGAATCTACTCAAGTTGGTTAAAAGATAATTCTCCAATTTTCACAGTTTAAGTTCCTACTACTGAAATAATCTAATAATTTTGGCTTATTCAATTCAGTTAAATGTTTGACATACAATGTTTGAGGAGATCTCCCCTCCAGCTTCCTCAAAAATATTATCATCATCAACTGAGAAAGGAATTGGTAGATGTTAATTTAATAACATAGAAACAATGTTTAATTCCTTTATTTTATTTTCTAAAAATTAAACCTACAGCTGTTTATTTTCATCGAATTACAAACAGAAATATTCACATTTTGCTCATTCGTTCCGAAAGTATTTGATATCCATAGACTTTTCAATAAGTTTAAAGGTCAGAGAAATTAAGTCACAAAATGGACCCCCCCCCCAAAAAAAAAAACCCTGAATTTTATTTTTCTTTCTTGGTGGAATGATTTCAAGAGCTGTGTGCAAATGTTTGGCAAGACAAGGAGAAATAGTTTGACAATTTATAAATCGATCAGACCATTAAAATTTTCCATAGTTTTGGATATCCTCCCCACTCTCATATATATATATATATATGACAGTTTCTCACTGTATACATGCAATTACAGTGAGTTCTTAACATTTTCTAGAGTTAGGAGAGCGGTCCACCGGCAAAAGTGGGAAAAACTAAGTAAAGTAAAGTTGTTGGTGGCCTAAAATCGGTATCAACCAATCAGCGAGGGAGTCTATCTCCTTTTCACTAGTGCTAGACCAAGGAGATTATTTTTGCATCTGATGTGGAGCGCCACACCTACCATCGACTCGTTACTTTACCGCACAGATCCCTGTGCTAACCCGGCCCTTTAAGATGAAAAACAATATGTTGTATTGCAATACAATGTTCTTTAAATTTAAAATTCAAGTGTCAGAGAAGAGAGAGAGAGAGAGAGAGAGAGAGAGAGAGAGAGAGAGAGGGAGGGGGGGCAGAAAAGAGGACATTACAGTATATGTAGAGTATGTGATGCAATACATATGCAGTATTTAAATACCAGTAAAATGATAAAACACAGTTATATGCAGTATCATACAATAAAGTATATCTAACAATTTGACCTTTTCTCATAATGTCTTTAAATTTTGGCTGGCTACTAATAAGAAAAAAAATGTGAGATTACCAGAGTCCATAGTCTGCAGTTCTTTACTACAATGTAACATTTGACAAAATCTAACTTTTCACAATAAATTTGAGCATATTCATAATAATAGTAATAAATAACTATTACTTTAAATATACGCTCCTACATTTGGGGCACTGGTGGTTGTCGTCAGTGATGTAATCCGCAGGGTTCATTGGGAAGTTTTGGGTCTTCCAACATCAGACTTCTCTCGCCCTGCTGACCCTATCAGAGGTGATCAAACTCTGGTACAACCACCAACAATAGCCGCTAAAAGACGTCTGACAGGAAAAAAAAAAAATTTGGGACGGGTGTAGAACTCTATCCCATTTAAATACAAAGCACTGCGCATCTAATTGGTTGTTAGTAACAGCCAATCAGATGAGCGGTACGCCATATTTAAATGGGATACATAGCCAGAAAATATATTTCATGACAAACTTTGTTCCATGTGAGAAATAAATCCTTATTTTATTGCTATTTAAAGTTTTAAGGAATTTCTGAAAAATTCAGCTTTTTGGAGGTCTGCATTTTGAAATTGGTTTTCTAACAAACATTGGTAAGGTTGCTTTTCTTATTTTTCTTTACTTCTCATACGGATACAAACACATGATGAAATTTTGAAAAAAAAAAAAAATTGAGGGCCTTCAAGATGGACCTAAGGAGAAATTGGCTAGAATGACCCTTTTCTAGTCTTCATATATCTGAAATTCTCCACAGCAGATCATAAAACAAACAAAAGAAAAAATATTTCATGAATACTGAACCTATTAACAATTCATGACATCATTGAGGCCGTTTTTTTAAGAACAAGTCTTTGATGTTATTGGGAGATAAATATAGCTTTGATGAGTGGAGGTAGAGAAAAATATATTTCATATGCAGAAGAAAAATTTCAACAGGCTCTATTCAATAATATAATGGGTTTAAACCAACAGTAAAAACTTTCTGCTTTCTGAGTAAAATACAAAATAGATGATGTTGCAGATTGTAAATGATGACAAATGATTAATCTCATCTACAAAAGGTTCAAATGTACTTGGTCATATTAATAACTGTATCAAATGATGAAACTTGTAGCTAAATTAAAAAAAAAAATTTTTCTTCTTTTTTTTCATTTTTTTTTCAAATAAGTCAAAATTTAGGTTTTTTTCAAAAGGTTTTTTTCAAGTCAAAATTTAGGTTTTTTTCAAATAAGTCAAAATTTAGGTTTTTTTCAAGGTTTTTTTCAAAATAAGTCAAAATTTAGGTTTTTTCAAATAAGTCAAAATTTAGGTTTTTTTCAAATAAGTCAAAATTTAGGTTTTTTTCAAATAAGTCAAAATTTAGGTTTTTTTCAAATAAGTCAAAATTTAGGTTTTTTTCAATAAGTCAAAATTTAGGTTTTTTTCAGTTGTTTTCAAATAAGTCAAAATTTAGTTGTTTTTCAAATAAGTCAAAATTTAGGTTAACATGATTATTTTTTTAAATCAGCCAAAATTAATTATTTCTTCTGAATGTCTCAAACAAATAAATTATATAATAACAAAATGTACTTACACAACATTAAAAAGTACTCCTAAAGAAGCCGTCAGTAGCATTTCATCTGGATGAACAGTTTTGTAGTTTTCCATTATGATACGTTCACTAGCAACATAGCAAAGAATTCCTGTTACCACCCAAATCAATAGAACACTGATCACAGCACCAAGAACCTCTGAAAAAGAAAAGAAAAAAATATATATTTATATTATATTTATATATATATACATTTACTTTTAAATAAAAGTTTTTTTTTTGCTATTAAAATTCTCTTTTTTTTTGCTATTAAAATTCTCATTATATTTGTATATTTAGGCAACAGAATTTGTCTTAAACAGGTTTCATTAAGACCCACAAACAAGGTTCTTTTTAATAATTTCCATTCATTGTTCATTTCTATCTTGGTAAATACAGCTTCAATCTCGATACGTTTATGACACACCTTCTTGTAAAATACATCTATAAGATGATGGAGGGGGGAGTCATCAGCAATGTTATATCCCTGGGATCATTGGAAATTTCTGGTCTTTCAACATCGGATTTCCTCCCCCTGGGAACCAATCGGGACTGATCAAACCTGTCCCTCCCCACTCAGCAAATGGCTTTCACTAACCTCGCCTCCTGTTGACCATATCTTTTATTGTACTGGTCACCTGACCCCTGACCCCCAACCAATGGCAATGGAGCTCTTCTTATATCTGTTGCTTTAATTTTAATAATCGAGTTTAGTCTCACTACCAGAAAGAATGGCTGTGGTAAGTTTGTTTTCTCTTTTTTCCTTTCCTACCCCCTCTCTTTGTTAAATCTTAATATTAACCATTTTTTATTTCTTTATTTTTTAATTTTTTTATTTACAAGAAAGGGATTTTCTTTTTTTTCCCTTTTCCAATTATCTAGCATACACCAAGATTATATGATTGAAAATAAGTTCTATTTATTCAAATATACGAAAAAAAAAAAATTTTCAATCACATTTACATCAACTTACTTCAATTACATCTTTCACATACACATCAAATATTTACTTACGAAAATATGGCCTACTTGTTAACCATTAAAAACAATTTTAAACAATAAGGAGAGTCACAACAAACCCACGTACTACGAATTAAAAATGTTTTAAATGTAAAGGTTTGCTATTATGCAACAAATATATACAATAGAACTTGTAAGTATATATATATATATATATATATATATATATATATATATATATGGCCATGAGTCGGCACCGGCACATCAACATCTTCAGGGATAGATTTCACATGTGACATCTGTGGTCAAGAATGTTTTTCTAGCATTTGACTTTACAGTTACAGGAGGGGCAGTAAATTCAAGGGCACAAAAACTATATTATAGTCTTCCAACACTGAAATGCCAATAATAATAATAAGCATATATATATATATATCAAGATTTTCATAGCTTAGTTCTACAGTGATCAGTCTTAGGTTTTTAAAACCTATGATACTCACATGGTATACATGTGTGTGTGTGAGAGAGAGAGAGAGAGAGAGAGAGAGAGAGAGAGAGAGAGAGAGAGAAAAAAAACTTTTGTTATTGAGTGTTATGAGCAATGAAATTAGTGAACAGGTCATTGGAGGTGTCCTGGTGCTATATATGGATTAGGAGGATAGAATATTATCAAGTATTTTTCTGGGGAAACAAAAATATTCCTCTTTATTTTGCTTTCTTTAACCCGAGTTATATCTTGTTGTTGGAATCTCCAGCAAATATTAAACACAGAAGAGAAATAAGCAGATAAAAATATTCAGTTGAGTAGACCACAGGCAAAAATGAATAAAACCCCCCCAAAAGACAGAAAACGTTGGCAAAAATAAAAGAACCTCTACTGAAATATTTGTATTTCTAGGCCATCAAATTCATCATTATTTTTGGATCTTTTCTTTCTTTTGCAATTGAGCACTCACTCTTTCAAAAGATTCTGCACGCATCGGATATTTTTGCTGCTTTAAATTAATGTATATATATATTTTTTTTAAATCTGAAAATATCCAATAGCTGTTTGATCTGAATTGTTGTTTATTTTCTTCATAGAAAAAACTGTGTTATTTAAGGCAGTTTTACATTCATAGGATCTTGGGCACATCAAAAGAATTTATTCTTGCAGTTATAGTTTTATTTCTCAGACTCAACATTCTTTAGTTTATAACTTTTATATTAGGCTAACATATGCAAAAAAAGATTGAAAATCTTATTATAATGGAGATTGTGTGTTTTTCTGTCTGTAACCGAAACTATATTATTATTCAAGTCAGAATTCCCTTTAATTAATTAATTAATTAAAGTCACATTCTCTATGATTTTATTTTGATTCAAACCAATTATTAATAAAATTGTTTTACATTTGTGAACATGAATGCTAATTTGCATATTAAAAATTTGATTTTAATAAATACATACTTAGTATTATTGATTTCTAATTGTTAGGTTGTATTTTAATGAAGATGAGCAAAAAATCTCCGTGATAAATCTTAAAAGAAATTCATTAAGAAGAAATAAATGTAATTTTATTCTTTACTTCCTATTTTAACTAAATAGTTAAATTCAGAAAATTTAGCAATGAAAGATGGGGGTGATGGAAGAGTAAGTTTCAGTTGTCCTATTTTTTGATTATATCCTCCTCTGTTTCAAATCTTTTTATCTGCATTCTTATTTAGTTTCATCTCTCATATTCAACATTTTTTAGTTTATATATAACTGTTATAGGCTAACATATGCAAAAAAAGACTGAACATACTTTTAATTATAGGGGTGAGTCAAAAGATTTGCAATATTTTGGTTTGTTGGTTGGTTTTATGGCATATCAACCTCGGTGGGTCATTTAATGCTGACAAAGTTTTGAAATAAATTTATTCTTGATGGGTACTTAATTTTTTTATAAACACATTTTTCTATTTAACTCACAGATGGGACCCTAACAGGTACTATCACTCTGGGTAAGAGTGGGCCTGGGAGTAATAGTGATGAATGGGTACTCCAAATTTCCCGAGCTGGAACTTCATCATCAGATAATTTAACGTCATACCAAGGACACAATATTTTTGTACATGCAAGTTTATATGTAACCAAAGCAGTTCAAGCCATGGAAGGTACCCACTGTAGTTGGTAGTATCATGGTAATTGGTGTGCTGACATGTTGTGCATTTCTTCACTTTGTATGAGATTTAAAAGTTGCACAGAGGACCATGTAATGTAATCTAATTCAGGAAATTTATTTGTTTCAACTTGGCCATAATGCCATGGAAACAACCAATGTTGGAATATTTTGTAATATAAGGTGTGCTGTAGCCCACCACTTAAACTTACAGACACTGCATGGGTATGTGGATTAAAGCTAGCCAATCAACATGTCCGAATACAGGATTAGATAACTACTTAATCGCCGTTCTTAAAAGCTGTTCATTTGCTCATATTTGACGTAGATGAATGGATCAATAACCAAGGACTCTGCCTAACACATGGACTCTGCCTAACACTGAGGAACAACCAAGGACCCTGCCTAACACCGAGGAACAACCAAGGACCCTGCCTAACACCGAGGAACAACCAAGGACCCTGCCTAACACCGAGGAACAACCAAGGAGTCTACCTAACACCGAGGAACAACCAAGGACCCTGCCTAACACCGAGGAACAACCAAGGACCCTGCCTAACACCGAGGAACAACCAAGGACCCTGCCTAACACCGAGGAACAACCAAGGACCCTGCCTAACACAGAGGAACAAACCAAAGATTCTGCCTAACACAGAGGAACAAACCAAAGATTCTGCCTAACACAGAGGAACAAACCAAAGATTCTGCCTAACACAGAGGAACACAAGGGGTCTCCACTGTAAAGTGCTCTCACCTGCAACCTAAAAATGGCCACAAAAATCCTAACAACCAAAAACGTTTATTTTATCTCTAATATCTGAAAATTTTAAACTCTATATTAAAATCGTCATATGAATCTAACATATGCATAAAAAGACTGAAAATATTCTTAATTACTAGGGTGAATCGAAAGTTTTGCGATATATTTTGGTATATGCCAGTTTTTGGTGTGTATATTGTATAACCGAAGCAGTTCAAACCATGGTAGGTAAACACTGTAGTTGGTAGCATCATGGTAGTGTGTTGATGCATGTTTTGCTTCATGATGTTGGCAAAAGCATCTGGAACTACTGAATTATGCCTCATGATATTAAAATATTGCAAAACTTCTAACTCACCCAAGTACATTGATTGGATCTTGGTGTGTGTGTGTGTGTGTTATTCTAAAGAGTAGAGTTTTTTGGGCTCAACCCAAAGAGCTATTTTCTCATTGTCTATTTTGAAGCAATAAAATTTTTTTCTCAGATCAATTAACTTGTCTTTGACTCTTGTTGGGCTCAATGTCTTGAGCTGAGCCATCAGAAATAATCATTTGAACTCGTTAACTTTTATAGCTTTGTTTTATTTTCATGCCTTGAAATGTTGATTTAAATAAATTTTGTTCAAAGTGTTCATAATAATGTTACACAAATAAAAAAAAAGATAGGGCTAATTATCTTAGGTTTTAAGATTATACTGCACGCCATTCCAACTCAGTTCCTTGATATTATGCTGTGTAACAGTTATTGTCAGAAAATGTGGGCTCAACTACATGAGCTCAAATTCTGAACCAGGCTGTTTGCATTTCTCATAGCGCTAAAACCTTTTGGAAAGATGTGAATAAATATGTATCCATATTTAGTGAACACTTGACCATGTTCTCTCAGTTGCTACAGAGTGTATTCGGTTAGTGTCTTTTTTTGTTTGGTGACTGGATGCTAGTCACAGCCTTCTGGTGAAGGCGAGTATGACGTTCATTCTACAATACATACAGATCAGTGCTTTTTTTATTGTCCAGCACATTTTTGAATAATTTTTTGATGAATGTATTTAAATCAGCAAAAAAAACAAAAACAAAACAAAACAAAACACACACACAAAAAAAACCCCAACAAATCCTTCTATAACATGACTCAGAGATTTCTGGCTAAAATTTTTAAAACATCTTTAAAAATCTCAAATGTGTTTTATTTCCTGTTTTCAAAGAATATATTTTTGTTTCAAAGTAATAGTTAAATTTTTGATCTAAATGATTTTTTCTTTTTATTATAATATCATATGAGAGAAAATTAATAATATGACATCAAGACCAAAAAATTCAAGCCCCATCAAAGTTAAGTGTGGGTTAGTCTGTATGCAGTTCTGCAAACTTAGAAATTGAGTGGTTAACATCAAAGATTCAAGTGGTAACTGAGACAGGTGCTTAACTTCTTTAAAAAAATACAGCCGACACAGAGAAAATTTTGTTTCAATTTTTTTCTAAATTATACATATAGTATGAATTATATAAAAAATATGAGCCTGAATAAGATTGATGATCAAGAGGTACCACTGATATATATGCATATATAATAAATAAATATAGGAATACCTTAGTTTATCAGAAATCTTAACTTAATCAGGTCTATTTAATAGGATTTTCCATTTCCCTTATATTAAATAGACATAATATGTAATCATTATCCATTTTAAAATTGAAATTGAAGAGGCAATGATGCCGAAATAGATCTATTTCTGATGTTTGGTCAGTAAAATGACCCAAATGTCCAAAATGAGTTATCTTCCCTTGCTGTGGTTGGTTTGGTCGATAGGTGGCATTGGTTTTTGGCCACAAGCGGGAACTATGATTTCCTGCCTCTTTTCACTCAGGCTGTCAATGAGTTAACATGGTCTAGGCACCTGCCGCCTCTAACCACCTCAGGTGAGGGGCATTGTCTCCAAACCAACTACCAGTAAATGACATTCTCTACGATGCAAGTCGTATGCCTATTTCCTCATAATAAGTTAATGTATCTCCGTCACTTGCGGAATAAATATTGTTTGAGTTTTCAATTTTGGTTAAATCCTACCCTGGTAACACTTGATACCATTCACTTATATGTATATATACTAGCAAGAATATGTGCCCTCCAGGTATAAATATTTAAAAGTATTTTTAATTTTACAGTAATGAAATAAATTAAATCAAAAAGACTAATGAAATTAGATAAGAACACATATAAAAAGATTACTTATTTTAATCATATTTTAATTGTTTTCTATATAAAATCATTCATTGGATTGATTTTAATATGTTGGAGACTAAAGCAATAATATTAGAGATTAATAACACCAATTATTTATTAAACCCACTTTTGTTAAAACCAGTATGCAAATTAATCACATCATATATTATGTAAACCTTTATTTCTTAGTGATATATAAGACATATGACAGGATTTTAAACACACTAATAACATGGCCTGTTTTGAGGCAAATCCAACTCAGAATTTTCATAGACATCGATAATAAATAAGATTTATTCTATGTATTAAAGATTTTGACTTTAAATCAAATACTCATTAATAAACTTACACAATTCCTGAGGGTATTGTGATGTAAGCAGTGATGTAGTTTTGGTTACAGACATACAGCAAATCTCCATTATAATAAGATGTGTGTGTGCATGCCACAGACTTATGAGCAAGGTGTAAAACATGATATGGTCTCAAATCCTTGGGAAAGGTAAACACCCAACTATTTTCTCTCCACCTATGAGTAAATTGTAGGGAAAACTGGGCTCTTTAGTCTTAGTATGGCAACTAGTCTAGGAGAAGGAAAACTCTGAATTAAAACCTGTTTAATTTGGCTTTAAAAATTGAACTTGTATCACATCCTGCTTGAGTGGGGCATTGAGTAAATACTTACTCGGGATTGGTTTTGTAAGAGATCAATTACAGAGAGAGAGAGAGAGAGAGAGAGAGAGAGAGAGAGAGAGAGAGAGAGAGAGAGAGAGAGAGTTGTGAATGTTGTTACAGGTTTAATTTCAATCATTGTGGCATTTTGTCTGACTTGCAAAGACAAGAGAGATTTATTGATTAGCTGATAGAAATAAATGGTTTTATTGTGGCATTTTATCAGACGAGCAAAAAAAAACAGGAGACTTGTATAAATTACCCACTGCAAATCTATGGCTACTAAGTTAGTCTATTTGACTATTACTTGTTTAATTCTTCCTTCTTATG
Organism: Doryteuthis pealeii; assembly: GCA_023376005.1. Classification (NCBI taxonomy): domain Eukaryota; kingdom Metazoa; phylum Mollusca; class Cephalopoda; order Myopsida; family Loliginidae; genus Doryteuthis; species Doryteuthis pealeii. The sequence continues at coordinate 104,803,460 of CM042143.1, read as the reverse complement.
GAATTTTGTTAGACTATCAAATCTCCAATAAGAGATTTAACAGAGAAAAACATTTAAGTATTAAAAAACAATTTGGCTGTATTTGGTGTTCTTTTGTGGAATGTTTTTTTTTTATTTCTTTTTGTTGATGTTTGATTTTCTTTTATTCAATGTAAAACTCCACAAATAAATTAACAACCAATACAGTGTTAATACTGTAATTATTTTTGACATTTAAATAAATCTTTCTCGTGCATGAAAATTTTACTTGAAATGGAAGTCTCTTTTTTGTTGCTGTTTAGTTGTCCGTTATATTTTTTTTTCTCCACTTAGAATAAACAAATACACATAGCAAATTGCACTTAGCATTGACACAGATGGATATTATATGAAGAAATAAATATTAGTCATGTAAGATAAATGCTTTTTTCATTGTGGATTTATTGATGTATCTAAAAGAGCAGGATATACTAAGGTGAGTCAAAAGTTTTGCAATATTTTGGTAATGTAAGGTACAATTCGGCAGCTCCAGATGTTTTGTGGACTAGAAGATTCCCTACCTCCAAGAACTAAGCATGTCCGTATATGCCTGGCCTGCATGAGTGGGAAGTGTAGTGGGTGACTACAGATATTGAACTCACAATCTCCTTGTTGTGAGGAGTAGCTTGTAGTCAGACTACTGTCACTCCTGTTGAATATGAATCGGGAAGCGCTGAGTGTTATTAGCCCAGATGTAAGATCTTGGGGAGGGCAGTTGCTTATTATTTAACACAAGCAACAGTTGTGTTTTGATCTTCTAAATGTGAAGAGAGAGACACGCATTGAGCAAGTGAACTTTTGGCGGATTGAGTGAGAACTATTGCACTATTGTTGCAGGCAAAAGACATTGTCAGCGGATTTGAGTGGTTGGGGAAATTGATTACAGTGGTTGCTTTCGGTCGTCACTTCACACAAACTATTGAAGTCAGTTAGTCTACTGTTGGTTTGAATAACAACAGCTAGCTAAGTACAACTAAAGCAGTGTCCAAGACAGTTGGTATTTATAGAAATCAAGAATGATCCATTCATGAATTTGGGTGATTCCATTCCTTGAGTTCTGATTGGCTGCTTGATTTGAATGATATTGTGGAGTTTTATAAATACCCTGTCATTCTGCAGTAGACTTTGCAACTATTCAGGTTTGTATTGGGTTACAACCATTTGTTACCATGTCTTCCCAATTCAACAGTAATTGGAACTTTGATTATTCTTCAGTTTAGTTTTTGCTGAGGTCATCTTGGGGATGAACTACACTGGATTGTAAGATTCTGAGCTTGACTGGATTTGCTTCTTGGGATTTACCTTTATGGCTTCGTAGGAAGCAAATGGTGTAATGGTTATAATTGTAGGAATTGGACACAGTTCAAATCCTGGACGAGGCTGCTTGCATTTAACAAAGCACTAATGCCCTTGGGAAAGGTATGCATCCAACTAATCACCCTCAAGCTATGGATAAATAGTATGGCAAACTAGCTCTTTAACCTTGGTTAGACAACCAGTCTAAGAGAAGGAAAACTCTGAATTCAAACCTGTTAATATTAATAAAACTAAGATTAATAAAAATAGGATTAGAAGTAATAAAACAAAAATAATATTATTATAAATTTTAATATTTCTGAATGAAACCACCCGCCTTATATCAAAATAGAGGGTGTGTTGAGAAATTTCTAATATAAGGTGTGTGCTAGATGCCCGCTCCTATTTAAAGACTCGGTGATAACCATATGATCATACTCTTGGCCAATCACTGACAGTACTCTGCTGCTGAGACAATACATATACTAAGCATACTGGCTATAATTACTTTGAACCTTCATGGACGACGGACATAGGGTTGGATCACTGGACCTTTAATACTATGCAGGATAGGACTTATTCACTTAACAAAGGATTCCATAACTCAGGACTTACTTACTCTAAGCTGGTCAAGGATGGCATTTAAAAACTTAACAATCTGCTTAAGAAACTGACCTTGTGTTACATTCTACTCATGCAGAGGAGTTGTTAAATATGTTTGGCTTGGCGTATGGTCTTAGTCTGTTTGCCGAGGTTCTTGTAACCAGAGTAAAATTTCTTGAACCATCTGGTTACTATAGTAATCAACTGTACCTTTAACTTTCATACAACAAATAGTTTTTTTCTGCCTCCACTGCTTTATGGCTCAGTTCAAAATCATAAAATGAATTATGTTGCATGTTCATCTGTGCATCTTTCAAATCCCACACAGAGTGAAGCAATGCTCGACATGTCACCACACTAACTACCATGATACTACCAACCACACTAGGCACAATTAAACTGCTTTGGTCACATGATATACACACTGCAGACTAGAATGTACTAAAATATTACAAAACTTTACACTCATCTAGTATATTTTCTGTCTTTAAGCAACTCAAGGCCTTAGTTTTAAAATGTTTTATGGCTAAGTCATGCTGAAAGCACTAGTTTCTGCCGGATCACTGAAGTTAAGCAGTGTTAAACCTATTTTGCACTTAAATGGGTGACTACTTAGTAGCAATAGATATTGTAATCAACTAGGCTAAGCAAAACTTATAATAAATTTGCAAGAGGAAGATTGGTTTTAGTTTCTTGGTTTAATGGCATATCAACCTTTGTGGCTTATTTATGCCAAAACTACCCTTAAAGAAGAACAGTAGTGGTACTATTTAACCAATAGTTGTGGGGAATCATACTTTTTCACTTGGGTATTAGTTCGAAAGTGAATGTTAAAGGGCTTGAACTTGCTTACTAAGATGTCATAGTCTAGCTTGTTAGCCACTTCATCACAGGTAGTCCCCACAAATGAAAGATGTAAGAAATATAGAAAGATGTTAAAATATTATGTGAGAATAAGTTGTAATACATAGAGCATTTGACTAGAAACTGCAAGGTTCCTAGTTTGATACTGGCCCTCGCCAACTCAGCATATGAGTAGCACAGGGATCTGTAAAGTAAGGAGCTGATAGTAGGTGTGGCACTCCACCTCAGATGCAAAAACAATCTCCTTGGTCTAGCACTAGTGAAAAGGGGATAGACTCCCTCGCTGATTGGCTGATACAGACTTTAGGCCACCCAGACAATTTTACTTACTTTACTTACATCAAAATCAATTAAAATAAAGTCAATCATAGGACTTATTAAAATAAATATAAAACATTTAAGTTTGTCTAAGATATTGACTTTTTGATCAGTATTTATATATATATATATATATATATATATATATATATATATATATATATATATTTGTATATGTATAAGTATTAACTTACCAGTGGGTATAAGAACGATCATTGGAAGTGCACAATATCCAGAGGTTAAGGTTGAGAAAAAACAAATACAAAGTGCTCAATACAATGTAGAGCATAAATTTATTTTAAGAATGGAAATGAGTATATATATATATATATATATATATTATATATATATAGCGAGAGAGAGAGATAGGGGGAGCACCTGGCTGACTTTGTGGCTTGAGCTACTACATTCCATCTCCTTTATTTTAAAACCAGTGGCACCCAAAGTACTTGAAAATCAGTACATATAGAGGTGCTCATGGTGTAATGGCTATTGTCATGGGATATAGAACACAGCAACCTGAGTTTTAATCCTGGACAAGTCTGCTTGCGTTTCACATAGCACTAATATAATAGGAAAGACATGAATACAACTATTCTCCATCCAGCTATTGGTAAGTAGTAGGGCACACTGGACTCTTTAACCTTGGTATGGCAACTAGTCTAGGGAAAGGAAAACCCCAAATTCAAAGTTGTTAAACTCTGCTTAAAAATTGACCATGTATCAAATCCTACTGCAGGGGAATTGGTGTGCATGTATATGAGTATATATATATATATATACATAAATTCAGGGTAGCATAGACATGAAGTCAATGGTACTTGGTTACTGACAGTTTCTTTGCAATTCTCAAACTTAGTGCTTGCTTTGAGAATTGCATAGGTAAAAGATTGTTAGTACCCAAGCATTGTGAACTTCATGTCTACATTGCTCTCTTAGATATACATGCTCTATCCATGATGTTGAGCACTATTTACTTATAAATCTAGCACACTATATCATATCATATATATATATATATATATATATATATATATATATATAAAATGTTGTTCTGGTTCCAACGGGAGAAAATGTAATATTTTATAAAAAAGAAGAAGGTCCGCAAAATGTATTGTTCTCAGAAAAAATGTTTTATTCTTTTTATTTCACATACGCAACACGTGTTTCAGATATTCTGGTATCTTCTTCAGGCTTTGATCAATATATATATATATATATATATATATATATATATATATATACATAGGTTGTGCGTGTTTCTGTAATTTTTCTGTTATTTATATATATATATATATATATATATATATGTATATATATATATATACACACACACACACACACAAACAAGGTGTGTCAAAAAAGTATTCATTAAAATACCAAGTTTAAAGCTGTATTTACTAAGATAGAAATAAAGAATGAATGGAATGTTATCTATTTTTCAGAATACAAGGTGTGTCAAAAGTACAAAAATATCGATACTTTTTTGACATCTTGTGAGTGTGTGTGTGTGTGTGTGCATATATATATATATATATGAGGAATGGAGTAAATCCGATAGAATGTGGTAAAGAATAGAGGGAAAATGTGGACAAAAGAACAAACTTCTTTACCATATATATATATATATATATATATATATATATATATATAAATCAGTAGACTTATAAGAACATTCTGTATTATTTGATTTTGTTCCTTGCTTAAATTTTCAAGTGGAAAATGTACTATATTGAAATCTCATGCAAGAATATGTTATAATGAATTATGCAATTAGAAGATGTAAGAAATATAAATAGATATTAAAATAGGTTGTAAAGTAAAAGGTAAAGGCAGCATAGAGGCCTATTGTCAGTATCAACCAGACAGTGAGAAAGTCCACCCTCTTTTCACTAGCAAAAGACCAGAGAAAAATTGGTTTTTGCGTCTAAGGTGGAGCACCACACCTACCATGAGCTCCCCACTTCACTGCACAGATTCATGCTGTGCCACTCATGCGCTGAGTCGACAAGGGCCAGTATTGAACCCAGAACGCTGTGGTTCCTGGGTAATTAAAATAAAATCAATCATATCACTTATTAAAACAGATATAATTGAGGAATTCAAAGATCAATTCATCTTACAATCTGGTTGGTCTTTTGGGAACCATGCTGGGCTCTTAGTGGTATTTCTCAAAGCAACCAGGTAATTTGATATCACGTGACAGTTTGTACTGAGTTACACGGCACCAACAGCAGGGAGTTATCCCTCTCCTGATCTGTGGATGGATTACTAATGAATAGGTAATTGCAGGTTATTGTCAGTCATTGCTTAATGTGTAACTTGTTTCACTGCATCAAAATCAAATCAAATTAACCTAGCAGGTTGTTGAAATGACATTTAGAAGCTTTCATGACATTTCTAAATTTTGGCAATTGAAGTTACTTGTCAGTATCTCTTCATGGAGATCATGGTTGGATTTCAAGACAGCCCGCAGTATCAACTGGAAAACTTAACCTTTTTGGTAGAAAAGTTATTGCACTCAAATGATTAGATTTTTATACAAGTTTTTCAATTGAATAATCTAAAATCTAAAAATAATGAAGAACATTTTATAATCTATTAATAATGGAGATTCGCTGTCTGTCTGTAATGAAAACTATGTCACTGTTTACGTCACAAAACCACCATACACACGCCTTTTTAAAGTTAACTAAAAGGTTTACAAATAAATAAATACCTACGATTTTATGTAAAATTTATGAGTAAAATATTCAAAATAGTTATCTAATTAATAATTAATAGATGCATGCAACATTTTATTCGAGGGGGTCAGAACTAAGTTTCTATTTCAAATTGTTTTATTTTTCACTCCTTTAATAAATTTGATGATTTTGCTTATGATACAAACCCTCTGACATTGAATTCTTAACTCCCGACCCCTCAAGCAATATCTTTCTAAAATTAATTTTTACACCACCCGGAGTGTGTTTATTTTTACTAGTACATATAATGGCTCTATCACTAATACCGAGACATCTTTATTTATAGATAAGATGCCCCATCGTGGTGTTAGGGTTACCATTTCAAATTGTTTTATTTCTTTACTTTTTTAATAGATTTGATGATTTTGCTTCCCTCAGACACTGAATTTTTAACTCCCCTCCCTCAGTTAATATCTTTCAAAAATTAATTTTTACATCATCCGGAGGGTGTTTTATTTTGCTAGTCAATTAATAATGGAGAATTTGTAACAAAAACTACTCCACTGCTTACGTCACATCCCATAAAATTATCATAATATATAATAATATAAAATATAAATATAGAATAAATACACTCAAAATATAAGCATGCAACCTTATGATCCTCATTGTTTTTTTTAAAGCAAGTTTTAATAAATACATGCCCAGTATTATATATCTATATATAGTTTGTTTTATTTTGATATATATTTAAAGTTATCAGAACTAAGTTCCCACTTCAAATTGTTTTATTTGTTTACTCCTTTAATAAATGTTGATGATTTTACTTAATTATGATACAAACCTTCTGACATTAAATTTTAAACTCCCACCCCCTCAGGCAATATCTTTCAAGAATTAATTTTTACATAGCCCAAAGGGTGTTTATTTTTTATTTTTTGCTATTGATAATGAAATTCTTGTGTACAGTGCTCAGGAGCATTACAACTAAAAAATAACTGTTTTACAATATCTTGCAATGTTTTTACTGATGTACCTCAATTAATGAGATAGATAGAGATAATCTGACCAATTGGGCAGGAGTGGGGGTTATAATTTCAAATTAAATGCTACATATTTATTTAACATAAATTTCTGTAACTTTATATTGTAAAATATCTGGAATATATATATATATAATATATATATATATATATATACACACACAATATGTTTGACAGAACTCTAAAAACCTATATTCAGTATGAATTGATCAGGAGACATAATGTATTTTAATAAAAGAGGACTAACTTTTTTATAAATAGAAACACTATGTTTATATTTACTTTGGATATTTTAGAAATTCAGATATTGGTCTGCTTATAGGGGTCCAGCATTGCTGCAATTGAATTAGAGAGCATTGCTTTTTATCACCTTTGAAGTTTGAGCTTTGCAATTGAAGAAAGAAAAAAGGCCATTCACAGGCCAGGAAAGCTGGAAAATGTTCTAACTTGAGTATCAGAGTTAACAAAGAAAAATAGGAGAAATGCAACGAGTATTAAAGATAATGAAAAAGGTTTACTAAGCAAGATACAAATAAACAGAGTAATTAGCAATTGTTCTGGGAGTGATAACCTTGCATGTTGTAGTCTGTTATAATTTAAAAATTTTTTTTTTATTAGTCTGTATATAAAAGGCCAGATTTAAATTTCAGTAATATAAAGTTCATTACAAAAAAAAAAAAACCTTGGTGAAGTAATAAAAGATATAAAAAGATATTAGTAAATAACCTCAATAAAAACTATAGTAATAATATAATCAATTGATAGGGTTTATTTTAGATGTGACCACAAAAGTTCATGTCTATTTCTTTTGGGTTGATCTATTTTTGTTCTCTTCTCTGAGGTTTTATCTGACAGTATTTATAGCAAAACAGAGGATTCCTTTCTCCTTATCTAGGTACTATATGACAGAAAGTAATAGTGGCCAGTGGCATTGCTTAACTACATGTTATTTATCCATTCCACCCCTCCCCTCCCCCCAAAAAATCAATGAAAGTTTGGGTATGAAATCTTTCCATAGACTGCATATTCACAAAATTGGTGTATTCTGGTATGAGATGTGCTAATGAACACAACTTCTATTTATAGACTGTTCCAAAACAGCGGTGGCTAAATCAGCCAATCAAAAATGCCCAAACATGTATTTGATTTACTAATTAAAGGCGTTGATAAATTGTCCTAAATTACTCGCTGGAGAAGGGAAAACCAACAGACGGGGATTATACAACTCTCTAAGATGGATCAGCATACAAGGATCAAAACTGACACTACATCTTTCTACTTCAAGAAAGGATCAAACTTTATACGACAAGAGATCTCCACTGTAAGACTTTCAACTAAAATGGCTACAGGAATTGTAACAACCAGACTGTCATTGGTTTTGATCACTGCAGAAACATTGTGACTAAAACAATCAAGATAAGGATACCCATTTGAGTATATCAGTGGAAAATAATAATTGCTTATCTTAGAAATTCAGACATTAACTCATTTTACTTCTTTCAAACTATTATTTTTTATTGGATTATATGATATTTTAATATTTCATTAGCTTTTGGGTAATCTTTGTAAACTATTATGGGTTTTTTTATCACTGTCCAAAAACTTTGAATGTCCTCAATGATTAAAATTTCATCAATAATTTGATTGGGTCAAAACTTGAGTTGTTTTTATAAGATAAAATTAAAAAAAACTTCAGGAACACTGAAAAAATCAGAGAAAGTGAGGGAATATCATAATGATTAATAATTAATATATATATATATATATATATATATATATATATATACACACACACACACAAGGTGTGTAAAAAAAGTATCGAGATTTTTTGTACTTTTTGACATCCCTTATATTCTGAAAAAAATAACGTTCCATTCATTAATTTTTTTTCAGAATACAAGGTGTGTCAAAAAAGTACCAAGTTTAAAGCTGTATTTACCAAGATAGAAATGAAGAACGAATGGAACGCTATTTTTTTTTCAGAATACACGGTTTGTAAAAAAATACAAAAAATCAATACTTTTTTGACACACCTTATATACATATATATATATATACATATATATATATATACACACACACACACACACACACACACACACATAGAATATAATATACTAATTCAGTGAAAGGGAATGGAATATTTTTTTGTGAATGAATTTTTTTTTTTTCATTTTTATAATTCTTGAATTTGTTTTAAGTGGGACAGTTTACTCTTAACAGTATATCAATTCAATATATATAAATAATCTGGAATTTCCGCCTTGATAATTTAAATTCATTTAATGATTTACATTGAGAATATCATGAAATTGCCTCTATGTCAAAGTATTGGTATAAAAGGAGTAAAATCTTTGGTGATCAGATTATTATTGCCCAATAGCATAAATGGCAGGAATTAAGGATAAGTTGGAGGCACAAAAAGTCATCATTCATGTATTGTGGGAAACTGTCAAAACTCAAAATGACATAGATGTCCAGGTGAGATGCTTTCAGTTTGCCATCTTAAAGATAACCAAAGAAACTTGTTCAAAATAGTCTAAACCTAAGAAAACAGCTAGAGATGAACATGTGGGATTAAAATTAAATTTAAATTTAAAAAATAAACTCCCATAAACCATCACCGGAAGAACCCTCTAAGCATGTGCGGGGAAAAAAAAGGACCCACTTCCGACCCCCAAGACATGCTCTCGGCCATTCTGACTTAGGCTTTAACTGTGTCTTGACACTACTACTGGCCAGGGAGATACTTCCTTGCCACAGGGTGGCTATTAACCGGAATAAAGCCTAAATCATAAAACCACCTTTTGTTGTTGTCCCTTCCTTTTTCTTTCCTTAAATTCCTTTTCAGCATGAACACCAAATAAGATTGGGGTTAAAAGCAAACCCTAGGAAGATGCACCAAGAATAACAAGCTCCCTTTTAAACCTAAAACATCAAACCCCACAAACCCAAGAAACAAACAGCTAGAGATAAACATTAGCTGAATAGGATCTTTATTTCCAATTGATTTGCAAATTGTGGTGAAATTTTCAAAGCCTGGATCAATGCTGGTCAAGCTGTTTCTTGATCCATAACACTCCAGAGAATCCATTAGTTCAAATATGACAGCAGGAAACTAATTTTGAAGCCAGTAGTAACATTTCAATAGAAACGAATGCATTCAATATCGGCAAGAGATCATTCAAAATTGGTCAGTTAATTAATGGAACCAGGTCAAGATTCCGTATTTCCTTCGGTGATTGTGGCCCCTGAGTCTGGAGAAAGTCATACAAGAGATACGATGTCAAATGCTTGAAAAATAAGCATAAAATTCCCTCAATTGTAATGGTCTGTGGTTTTATGTCTGCTACTGATTTTGGAAAAATCTGCTTCTTGAAAATATTGATTAATTCTGCTGTCTATGAGGATGTCCTAGATTATTTCCTTATCCCAAACTTTGAGAACAAGTTTGGGGACAATGAATTCATCTTCCAGCATGGCCTTATTCCACCCCACACAGTGAAATCTATAAAAGAATGGTTCAGGGAGAAGAAGATAACTGTTCTTGATTAGCCAACAAATAACCCAGTTACAAAATCCAATAGAAAATTTATGGGGAACCTTCAAGAGATTAAGAAAATACTATCTATCAAGTCTTGAAGAATTGAAGCAAGTCATTACTGACGTGTGGGCATTGGTGTCACAGGAGATTTGGGATTTAATTGGTTCATTATCAGAATGAATGAAAGAAACAGTAAATACAAAAGGTTTTACAACAAAGTATTAAGTGTACTAATATAGTCCTTCAAAATTGTATTCATTAATAAATACTTTTTTTTGTCTTTTTGTTACTAGATATAAAAGATTTCCTATTTAAAAAAAGACACCCCAAAAAAAAAACCTAGTTTGTCAATGAAATAGTATCAAATTATTTTCATATATTAATTGATATACTGTCAAAATTTAAAAAAATTTAAATTGGAAATATGAAAGTTATTCGCAAAAACTGAACAGTCCTACAAAAAACTTTGATAAAGGGTGAAGCACCGAAATATTAGGATATCATGGAGCTTAACAGGTTTTTAATTAAAAGTTTTCTTTCCCTTATACTGGTTGCCAAACCAAGGTTAAAGAGCCCAGTCTTCCCTACTATTTACCCATATCTGGAAGAAGAATATTCAATTCATACATTTCCCAATAGTATTAGCACTATTAATATTAGGATAAATAAATAAAATTAAGAACAACATTTATCGCATTGATTTTTTACTCCATAACTTATTTTTTGATGCTTCTAAGACCCCCCCCCTCAAAAATTACCAACATCCATATATATATATATATATATATATTTAACAGCTTTAAGGGGCCAGGTTAGCTCAGTCGGTAGAGCATTCGGCTAGAAACCACAAGGTTCCTAGTTCGATACCGGTCCTCGCCAACTCAGCGTATGAGTAGCACAGGGATCTGTGCGGTAAAGTAAGGAGCTGATGGTAGGTGTGGCGCTCCACCTCAGATGCTAAAATAATCTCCTTGGTCTAGCGCAAGTGAAAAGGGGATAGACTCCCTTGCTGATTAGCTGATGCCGACTTTAGGCCGCTCCGACGACTTTACTTTTTTTACTTTATATATATATATATTATATATATATATACACTCATTTATATATATTAATTTAAAAAAATGCTGGCAACTTTTGCACACATTGAATGCAGAACTGAATATTAATCATACACAATTGCATTTTCTACCCTGTTAACTGTCAGTCCCACTGGTCATTAAATAATTGCAAATGTTTAAAAAATGCATTAGTTTAAAAATATTTAATTACTTCTAAACCTATTTTCAAATAATATATTAATACTTACTAAAAAATCTTTCTCTCCACACTGAAATGTTTCTACATTTATAAAAAGGTATAACACCCACTAATATATATATATATATATATATATATATATATATATATAAATAGATATGTGTGTGTTGAAGGCATTGGTATAATGGTTACTGTTGTAGAAAATGACTGTTTGCATTTCACATAGTGCTAATACTATTGGGAAATGTATGAATTGAATATTCTTCTTCCATATATGGGTAAATAGTAGGGAAGACTGGGCTCTTTAACCTTGGTTTGGCAACCAGTATAAGGGAAAGAAAACTTTTAATTAAAAACCTGTTAAGCTCCACTTAAGAAATTGACCTTGTGTCACATATACTTGTGCAGACCAGGTAGGCAACCAGGTTCTTACACTAGTACTTTCTGCACTACTTAGTGCCAGCATCAGGTGTGAAGTAGTGAGATAGTTCTTTTTAAATAAACAGTAGCAGTAGGAATCAGAAGGAGGAGGGTCTCACAAGTTTATAAGAATTGTCTGTTGATTTCAACAAAACATGCATAAAAAAAAAAATGCTGCCAAAATATACTTATATATATATGTGTGTGTGTGTGTGTGTGTGTGTGTGTGTGTGTGTGTGAGTGAAAAAAGTGGAATTGAATCCGACAGTATGTAATATTATGAAAAAATTGAAAAACACAAAACTTACACATGCACACACACACACACACACACACACACACACTTTTCCACTTTGTATAAAAGGAATAAATATATAATAATAAATGTAATAATTACTAATAATTTTCACTCACATACACTCATCTCATAATTAGAAATCTGTAAAAAATACTGTATTAACAAAAATAAAAATTTTAATTAAAAATAAAATAAACATTAAATAAAATTCACCCACACCTTACTTATCACTGTTTGAACTAGCACCTATCTGACATTTTTGAAATCTACAGCGTGTTCTGTATACATTTTAAAAAAGCATTTTTCATCAACAATTCAAATAGACTGACCGACAACCAAACAAAAGGGTCTCGAAGATTTATTATTTTTCTGGGATATTTTTATATTTTTTCCCTCAAACTAACAAAAGCCCTGATGAAGATCTATTGAAACAGATGAAAACATAGCAGCATAGGCAAAATAAACATTACATGTTTATGAACTTGTGTTTTTCAATTTTTTCATAATATTATATATATATATATATATATATATATATATATATAATCTAATACATCTCTGTAGATGTAAACAATAACCAGTATAAACTAGACCACTCTTCCCATCATGCCCCACACAAAAGTATATAAAGGGATACCCACCATGTGGGTTTTTGGGTCTGCTGATCATATAGGTGTGAAACAGAGTCATCAAGAACCATTTATATCTCTCTTTCTCTCTCTGTCAATATACGAGAGTGTCAAAGAGTAATGCCATTTTGTTTAGGACAGGTATAATTACCAACACAGGAACATGTATTATACATGAAAATGAAGCAAATCCTCTGTGGATTACATTCCTACTTCTCCACATAGTCACTGTTTCTCTCAATAGCAATGTTCTACCTTTGAATGAGAAATGTATCCCTACCCCGTAAAATTCTGTTGACTATTCTTTGGGCCACTTCTTCACTACAGATTTCCTTCTTTGTCACTGGAATAATGTTCCCCCCTCAAACCCTCTTTCACGGGGCCAAAGAGATGATAGTCTGAAGGTCCTAAATCTGGAGGATGCAGTAAAGTTGTCCACTTAGGCAATTTTTTTCCCCTTATCCTGATGCTTGTGTGTGGTCAAGCATTGTCATGCAGAAGGAGGACATTGTCGATTGGCAAGTTGGGTCTCACTTGCCAGATTCTTGCTCGTTAGGGTCTCAATGTAGACCATAGTTTTATAAAATGCTTCACATGGAATAAAGAAAATGGCATTACTTTTTTGTCTCACCGTCGTACATGTAACCTAACAAAGGTTACTAAATGAGAAATAATCAAACGGAGGTTGGAAATGAATGAATCTTTATAACATTAACATGTACAATACTTGCCAGAGGTGTGAAGAAAGGTAAACCACTGCTTGTGGTATAAGATTCCTCAGTCAGTATAATACTTCTGTATTTATGAGGATTGAGACATCCCCATTATCTGATATCTGAAGAATTCTTATTCTTTATGAGTGTCGTCACCTCAGTTAAATGATGAACCATTTTTTTTTATCAAATAGAAAGAAAAGGAACATGCTACACAGAAAAATATAATAAGAAAGAAAGTAGGAGAAATATAAAGAGAGGGGATGATAGCACTAATCTGTTTTAATTGAACATGATGAAAAGAAGGAAAGAAAGAAAAAAGTGTGAGAGAGAAAGTTAAATCAAGATTATTATACTTTTTTACATATTGTACTATTTTGCAAAAGCTCTTAAGTAAACAGACCAAATGTTGTAATAATTAGATTATCATACTGTGGTATATATACAGGCCCTGCTAGTTTATGATTGCTTAACTTCTATGCATAGAATAACCCTAGACAGTTGATATGCCATTAAAATCAGTTTAGCTGGAGGTGCATGCTGTAATGGTTAGAATCATAGGAAATGGACTCGTCGCCCCGAGTTCAAACACTGGACAAAGCTACAGTTCACATAGCACTAATACCCTTAGGAAAGTATGAATCCAACTACTCTCCCTCCAGTTATGGGTAAATAGTAGGGCAGATTGGGCTCTTTAACCTTGGTTAGGCAACCAGTTTGGAGAAGAAAAACTCTGAATTCAATCCTGTTAAATCCGCTTGGGGTGGTCACTACTAGAATAAGCTGTCTTAATTTGTGATGTATTTCACTAATTTAATCTAATTAATTTAAATTAAACTTAATTCCCAATTTTCTGTGTTCTGAAAATGCCAAAGGAGAGAGAGAGAGAGAGAGAGAGAGAGAGAAATGATAGAATTTTTTCTGAAAAACCCTCTATGTAATTTGATGACTGACTGCTTCATAATATAATTTTAAATTGTGTTACATTTGAAATATATATATTTTATCAATGGGAAAAGACAGATCTGCATATGTATTTGGCTAATAAATAAGAATGTCAGTGCGTCACATTTTTTTTTCAACTTTACTCCTAGAGACTATAGCCCAAAATATCATACCATTTTGTAATCATGCTGACTCTTGTGAGCAAATTAAAAACATTCAGACTTGAAATCTTGGATTCCCAAGTTTTAATCACTGTTTTTGTCAATTTTTTTTTTACTAGGATAATTTTTATAACAATACATTTCTGTATTGTCTTTTTTTAACTAATATTTTGAAAGCACACACACACACACGTGCAAATTTTATAATATTAGTTGTTGGAATTCATTTGATTGATTTGCATCCAAGCTAATGAGCTGGTATCCAGGTTTAGAGCAAGTTAGTCTGTTTATTCACCCGTGAAATCTGTAATACTATCAGGATATAAATATCTATTTCATGCACAGGCAGGGAGTGCATCAAGAGAACATTAGAAAGCAAGAATTGAGAGAGCTATTGACTGGATAATGGTGGCGCCTTCCACTCTGACAGAAAATGACAAGCCACAGCCTGGGTCATGGCTCCGTGCCATACATCTCTCCTTTCCTTCAACTATTCCTTTTAATGCCGCTTACTTTTCTCTTGTCTTGTCTAATCTGCTAACCACCCAACCCGAGCCCAACCCGACTATCCAGAAAGGTTGGCTAGGGTCAGAGAATGAGGATTTTAGGCAGAAATCTGAGTTGCAAAGAATCCAGATAATTAAAGTATTCTGTTGCTAATTGCACACTGCAAAGACACAGAGAACAAAAACACAGAAGAGACTGGGACTGAAAATGCCAAAGGCAGAGAGAGAGAGAGAGAGAGAGAGAGAGATACATGACAGTAATTAGCAAACTAATAACTCCACGCTCGGCCTATCTCCCAATCCACATATTTTCTCAATAAATTTTTATTGATTAGTTGTCATAATTCGCTACATTGGATTCTTAAAAATATTTGTTCTTAAAATGGCTTAAATATAAACTTTTCTTTCTTCTTTTTTTAAACAGTTTTAAATTTAAAATTTTTCATTATTTTTTTTGAAACGGTTTTAAATTTAAAATTTTAGATTTTAAATTTAAATTTAAAATTTTTCTTTTTTCTTTTTTTAAACGGTTTCTAATTCCAGAAAATTCTTTTTCAGTGTATTTTATTAAATATAAAAATTTAAGAGATTATCTGAAGTGGAATGAGGTAACTGATATGCTAATGTCAATGATGGAGGTGTGTGATGTAATGGTTAGAGTTGTAGGAAATTAACTTGTTGACCAGAGTTCAAATCCTGGATGAAACTGTTTACATTTCACATAGCGCTAATACCCTTGGGAAATGTACGCTTCCAACTAGCTATTGTTAAATAGTAGGGCAAACTGGACTCTTCAACCTTTGATAGGTAAACAGTCTAGGAGAAGAAAAACTCTGAATTAAAACGTGTCAAACTATGCTTAAGAAATTGACCTTGTGACACATCCTGCTCATGCAGAGGGTTTGTGTGTGTGTGTGTGTGTATATATATATATATATATATATATATATATATGTGTGTGTGTGCTAATGTCAAACGGAATTGTTATCAATATATTTATCAGTTTTAAGTGTTCCATCATGGTGTAAAGGTTAGCAAGCTAGTCTTGCAGATCCATTACAACTGAATAGTGATTTTGATCTTTGCTGGATGGTTTGGTTTGGTTGTTTTATTTTACAGCTAACCAACTATCTTTCAGGTCATTTAATGCTGAATCAAGTCATCTTGATAAACAAAGGACTCAGCCAGCTTACAGTACCCAATTAAGTATTGAACAGGCTTATAACTGCTTAACTTCACTGATCTAGAAGAAACCAGGGCTTTCAGCATGACTGTAATTATCTTTGCTGGATGTGGCTTACCTGTGACCTTGTGTCACATCGTACCCATAGCGAAAAGGTTGGGTAAATACCTACTTAGCAGCCTTTCAGAGTGGGTGGGTGAGATTAAGGCTATTCTCTTGTTTTCTGGGGCCTTACCCCCAGGAAGCACCTACCAACTCACCTAAATGGAGCTAAAGGCCAGGTTTAATATCTTGCACTTGAGAAACCTTTGACATTTTTGTAATGGCCATGCAGGAGTTTTGGGAAAGGCCTTATTATTGAGGTTCTTGCAAGCTGAGTAAAATTTCTTGAACCACATGTTTACTGTTATGATCAATTGAAACTTCATTTTTTGCAGAAAAAATTTTTTTTGTTGCTTCAATGGTGTTATGACCTGTAGAATAATCATACTATGTTCCAATTACCATTGAATTAGTAACAGAAGGCAACAACCCAATAGCATTCCTAATAGAGAGGTATAATCGCACAGCACATACACTGTATCCACTTCAAAAGGGGAGACAGTCTCCATACAATGTCCAAACAACTGTCGGTGGGACGTAACAGGCCCAGTTGTCAAAACCCTTCCTAATCATCAGGATTGATGGATCAGGTAGAATCACATTGCAGAATTGCCAATTCCTCAGGAAACTTGAAGCACCAGTGGCCCCTGCCCTTATTCCTGGTGGTTTGCCTGAGCCCCCTAAACTAACGTTTAAGGATGCCCCACAAACCAAAGAAATGATAACAACATCAACTAGGGACCTGGCTTCACCCAATATCACCCCACCCCCCAAGCCAATGCCGACAAAAAATACCCAGTGCATTGTCCAGGTTGCTCCCCTCTAATTGGCCTGGCCAAAAGGAACTAATTACCCCTCAAAGACCAATATGCCTACACAATGGGCAGGGGAGGAAGGGGAGATGTAGAATAATCATACTAAGTTCCAATTACCGTCGAATTGGTAAGACAAAGCAACAAGTAGCCATAATCCAATATGCATCTAACCATGTTGCAATCCTACTGCAGAATGCCAGAATATTTATGAAGACTCATGACATCATAGAAACCAAGCAACCAATCAGGACTCAAGGAATGGATCACCCAAATACATGAATGGACTATTCTTGAGTTCCATATGCACCAGCTGTCTTGGGCACTGGTTCAGTTGTGCTTAGCCAGTTGCTAGCTAAAAGTATACTGACTGAATTCAATAGACCCAGTTCAAACTTGTAAAGCATGAGTTCCCAAATTAAACTACATTGCACGTTCAACTGTGCAGCAATCAAATTCCACATGGTGTGAAGCAATGTACAATATGTCAGCATACAAACTACTGTGATTCTATCAATCAGAGTGATTACCTTCTATGGCTTGAACTGCTTTGTTTATGTGATATACGTGTCACACACTAGCACATATGAAAATATTGGAAAAACTTTTGACTCCAGCTGGTATTATTACAGCTAGCAATGAACATATCAAAACAATATTTTTGATTGATTTAGTGTTCTGTGATTGCTTGTGGTAACAGTAATATGATTCTTACAGACTTGGATGCTTTTGACATTGTATTGTTCTACACTTCTCTATGGTGTGTTAGACTTTAAACTTTTGAGTCAATTGCATTGGTATACCAGTGGTACTTTTATTTTCACCCACACCATAACACTGGTTTATGAGTTTGGAGACTAAACTCAAATAGCAAAGGGTAAAATCAGATTCAAGAGCTTTGGGTACAAAGGGTTAAGTATTGTTTGGAACTCAGTAATAGGATGTAGATAAAGCTGGTTTGAATTCAGAGTTTTCCTTCTCCTAGATTGGTTGCCTAACCAAAGATAATTCATCATTGTAACAACTTCAATTGATTGCCGTTTTAAATTCGGACTAAATACAAGGGTTGGCTGAAAAGTTCATATGATGATGTCATATCTTTTTTAACCAATGGAATCCAAGAATAACCTTTTTGACCAATGGAATCCAAGCACTGCAACACTGAAGAAGTGTGTGGATTGTGGTACTATGCTGAAAAATAAACCTTATTTGGTTACAATCCCTGAATATCTTAATCAGCTGACCCCCATACACATATTGTAGAATAATAAAATAAATTCAATCCATTTAAATAAAAATATGTTAATACATAAGTCACCCTGTGGGACCATCTCTTCAGACAAGAACCAAGACATACATCCCAGGAAATTGATAATGCCAGTTGTTAATTTCTCTACTTGTTTGTTTCAGTATAATACTGTTGGGGCATTTTTGAACTATCTCAAAAAGAATTACACTGTGAGTTTTAAACACAAAGTAAAAAAAAATAGCTACATTCGAGTAATCTGAAATAACTTTTTTAAACAACAAATACCAGCAACATTATAAACTTTCTAAAGAAAGCAAACATATAAAACAACACAAATCATAAAATCCCCCGCCCATTACAACCAACAACTATATAGAAAATCTTTAAAAAAATAAACAAACAAATATAATAATACCACAAAACCCTCAAACCATCAATCAGTAAAATCTCTATAAAAAGTCTCAAAACACAATTAACAACCATTCTATAATTCCACAAATAACAAAATATCCAACTTTGAAATAAAATGACCAATAGCAATTGACATACTGTAAGAAAACCCTGACAAACAAACAAACACAATGGATCAATAAATTAATGATTATTGAATTTGTCTCGTAAAATCATTAAATAAAAAGAAAATAAAAAAATATGAAAAATGTCTGCTTGTGTCAAAGTCAGATCAAAAGGTTTACTTAGTTTTATGGCATGGCAACCCTTATTGAGTTATTTTAGGCTGCAGTTTTTTTAAAATATATATTTTTTACTACAAGCAATTATATGGTTTCAAGTAATTAATGATAATCATTTTATAAACAATCATAGCTGGAGGTGCGTGTTGTGATGATTAGAGTCGTAGGAAATGGACTTTTCGACCCGAATTCAAATCCTGGATGAAACTACAGTTCACAGTGCTAATACCCTCCCACTATGGGTAAATAGTAGGGCAGACTGGGCTCTTTAATCTTGGTTAGGCAACCAGTCTAGGAGAAAGAAAACTGAATTCAAATCTCTTCAACTCTGCTTGGGGTGGTCACAACTAGAATTGGCTCAGTCCTAATTAGTGATCTATTTCACTAATATGATTTCACTAATAGCTTTAAGTAACTATTCTTAATCCAAGTAATTTGCACACATTCATATTGCATCAAGTAACTATTCCTATTTAATGATAATAATAATAATAATAATTTGTTTGGACAATTATATGGTTTCAAGTAACTAATGATAATTATTTGTAAACAATTATAGCTTCAAGTACTATTCTTCACAGTAGTAATTTTCGCACATTTATATTGTATCAAGTAACTATTCCTATTTAATAATAATAATCATTTGTATGCACAGTTATATGGTGTCAAGTATTACTATCTAATACCAAAAAATAGGTTGGTTAATTTTACTGCATGTCAACCCTTGTTGAGTTATTTTATATTGAAGGTTTTGGTCAGAGTGTACCTGGGAGTAATGGCAAAAAAGTGAAGACTCCACACTCACCAGAGTTCTAGAACTGGAATTTCACCACTTGGTGCAGTTTATTATCATATTCAAGATGCCCTTTTTGGGGAGGGAAGGGAAGTGGGGAAGCTTACTCCACTACAGAGTATTTTAAATCTGATGGAAGATCAAAAAAGTTAAAACTGTTAATCTGTACATTTTTTTTTTAGAAGAGTTTGCTTTTGACCTCATACCCATTGTAAAATTCTTTACATTTTCTTGGGTATCATTTTTGAAATTCTAGACAACAAATCTTTAAATTTTCCATGCATATATGAATTTTAATAGGAAAAGATAATGACTTTGAAAATTTTTTATTATAGCAAACTTTCTTGCTTGTATATAAGTAAAGTAAAGTCGTCGGGGCGGCCTAATGTCGGTATCAGCCATGCAGCGAGGGAGTCTATCCCCTTTTCACTAGTGCTAGACCAAGGAGATTATTTTAGCATCTGAGGTGGAGCACTGCACCTACCATCAGCTCCTTACTTTACCGCACAGATCCATGTGCTACTCATATGCTGAGTTGGCGAGGGCGGGTATCGAACTAGAACCTTGTGGTTTCTAGCCAAACACTCTACCGACTGGGCTAACCTGGCCCTTATATATATATATATAAATGAATATATCCGCATGGCACTAAGTAGTGCAGAAAGTACTCGTGTTAAAACCTTTGGTGGATTCATACATCAATTCCACCTTGATATGAAAAAGATGGCCAGACAATTAGAAATGATTGAAAAAAACTTGTCAGACAACATGTTTAAAAGAAAAAATGCTGCCAAAATATACTTTTATATAAATATATATATATATATATATATATATATATATATATATATATATATCAAAAGATCAGGTGAAGAAATCTTCCTTACAACATAGTAGTTTTTCAAATGTCGTAATTTGCAGTGTGCTCTTATTCACAGAGCAAGATTATGTCAGGAAAAAATAACAAAGAAGATTTAGATTTTTAGCATTATAGACTATTTCAGGGAACCTAGAGAAATTATCAAGCCGTTCCTATCGTCAGATTCAAAATGAGGATTCCCTTATTATTCTAAAATCAGTTAAAAACAGATTTAAAAAAATCTGTTTTCAACTGACTTAAGAATAAATCTTTATTTTTTCCTTATATATATATATATATATATATTATATATATATATTTTTTTTTTTTTTTTCACAATAAAATTATTTCCTGATAAAATAGATTATTCTATGACATAAATTGGCAATTAGTCTGACTAAAAGAGTGAGTTAATCAATTTAATCTAAATTTTTCTCCATTCTACCATTTTCAGATCCATCTCAATCCAGAAAGAGGCAGATCCATTTTGGTGTCATACCTACAGACAAGAGACAGCAGAAGATAGATATCTATCTATACAATCAACAATATAACCTGATTGTTTTTCTTTTACTCTCTCTCTCTCTCCATATATTCAGCTTTGAGGAGAATGTGGTATCTTACATGGATACCACATTCTGCATATAATTAAATTGTCACTCACTCATCTAATTGAATATAATAAAAAAACAAAATAAATGAAAAAAAAAAAAAAAAATCACAATAATCATCTATATATGTGGCTGCATTTCACATTGTTTTCATAGTTTTAAAATAACAATGCGATTTGTACAGATAGAGACACTACTCTTTGATCAAAGTCAGAAGTGTTGGGGAACAACTTATTAATTCTAGGCCCAATGTAGAGAAACTGTTGTGATATGTATTAATACCTGTATAAATAATTAGATCTTCCTTTTTTTAAAATGATATGACTCACTTTGTTTACAAAGTTTGAGACCTCTAGGTGAGTTCATTTCCGCTTAGAAATGTAGCGATTAAATAGCCTGCTATACTTGGCAGCTGACTGTGACCGTATGGGTAAGAGGATTGGCGAGTGTAAGTTCGTTCGGGTCTCGAACTCGTCCAGAGGTAGCTGCTAAAATGGTATAACTGCACTGATGAGAGTGATACCTCGAAACACGTGTCTGTAGTTTACTATCTCTCTCTCTCTCTCTCTATATATATATATATATAAATATATAAAAGGATATGAAAACACACAATGCTGTTAAAATTAAAATATTTTATATCATATTTCATTTTAACAGCATTGTGTTTTCATATCCTTTTATCTATACTTATACCATCGGATTCATTTCCTCTCTCTTAATATATATATATATATATATATATAGTATCCAATTGCTGCTTTAACTTTTCCATTGCAGTGGTATCAGTAAATAATCCAAAAGTGCTCAATATATTATAAACATAGAACAGTAATAATAATATTAGTTGAGGAAAAATTATTTTTTTCCTCTACTAACATATATATACATATATATATATATACACACACATAAGGTATGTCATAAAAATATTGAGATTGAAGATTGAAATGAACAATGAATGCAATGTTATTTTATCAGAATACAAGGTGTGTCAAAAAAGAAAAAAAACCTTGATATTTAAATAGCCACGCGAACATTGCATGTGATGTGCAGAACACTGGACAGTTGTTTCGATCTATATAGGTCCAAACAGCTGTCCAGTGTTTTACATGACATATGCGATGTTCGATGAATTTGCTTGTCATGAATTCCTCTCTATGTTGATATATATATATATATATATATATATATATATAGGGCCAATCTATCTCAGTCAGTAGAGCATTTGCCTAGGTATTGGGTTGGATAGAAGCCCTCACCAACTCAGCACATGAGTAGCACAACTTGGATTTGCACAATAAAGTAAGGAGTTGATGGTAGGTGTGGTGCTCTACCTCAGATGCAAAATCAATCTCCCTGGTCTAGTGCTAGTGAAAAGAAGATAGAATCCTTTGTTGTCCAACTGATATTGACAATAGGCCACTCTGCCAACTTTACTTATATATATATATATATATATATATATATATATATATATATATATATATACAAACTGAGCCATCTGGTTTTTTCATACTGTCAGAGTTATAGAAATTAAATACACACACACATATATATATATATTTTTTTTATTATAAAAAAAAAAGAAAAAGAAAACTGAATGAAAATAAAAGAAAATAACAAAAATGGTAATTCATTTCTTGGTTGGGTTGAGAACTTATCAGTATCCTGTTGTGATACAAAAGGTTGTATAGAGTAATGATGTTTTAGTAATTTGTTAATTATTCAAAAGTAGAAGTCATTTATTCTATAAAATAATTTAAAACTGAAGGGAAATTATATTCCTGTTTTTTTGTTAGCTAATAACAAAAACTGTAATTTCTAATTAAAATTTCCTTTTCTTTCTATAGAAAAAAAATTATGTAGACTGTATATAAATACTAAAAGGATTTTAAAGAAAAAAAAAAAAAATGCTTAAAGGTAATATTTAATTGCTAGTTGGTAATCAATACTTCCACAATGTAAAAGTTGAGACTGATTTTTTGTTTATTAACAAAAATTGATACATATATGCTTGATAATTTACTTACATATAAATATATAGAGAGACATGCATATGTTCAAATATACATACATACATACACTCACTCTATATACTGTTGTATGGGTGGGTTTTTGCTTTGTCTTCAAAAAATTAGTTATTTATGAAATTAATTTCTGAAGTCAAACGTGCTTCTAGTTCTTCCTTATAAACTTTGAATTTCAACTTTATGAAAGTAATACTCATGTATAGATTGATGCAGAGTTTTTACCAAAAATATTAGCTCTTCAGAATTTGACCTATACAAATCTTCACTTGACAAGTCGATAAACCAATGTATGCCATCTCCTTCCATTTCCTCCCCCGCTAACAATCCGTCATGTCAATCATTTGGTTGACTCCAGAGGGTGTCGTGCCTACCTTACTCCCTACCCAAAACAGGGGCAGCTAAACCAGATATTTCCACCTCTCTCTCCCCTGGCTAGAGCTTGCTGGAAGGAAACGGGTTTCTCCTAAATTTGAAAAAGTTATTGATGGTATCAAGAAGGATCTATGTGAATAAAAGTCAGCAATTCCTCATGTGCATTTTATAGGGGTGGGAGTTGAACATGGGAAAGGCTGTGGGGGTTGAGTACGAGAAGGGTGGTGTTGATCTCTGTGGTAACTAGATCATGTACAAGATTCAATTGTGTAGATCTGTGTGCATGTGTTTATATATTGTTGTTGAAGAATAATCAAGCTAAGTTCCAATTACCGTTGAATTGGGAAGACACGGCAACAAGCGGTTGTAACTGAATACAATCCCGTCCTGTTGCAATTCCACTGCAGAATGACAGGGTATTTATAAAACTCCACAATATCATAGAAAGCAAGCAGCCAATCATCCTTCCATCTAGTAAAGATGATGGCATAGTATCTACATTTTTAAAAATCTGAAACTGTGTGAGTGGCTGAACAGACCAATTTTTGAATGGCAATCTCTGGTGCAGTGACTGCAACCAAATAGTGATGCTTGCTGGAGTTGCTGTTGTCTCTCCTTCCTTCTGGCTCTGTTTTCTGTGGCAGCTTCTTTCCTATCTTTTTCA
The DNA here is from genome assembly GCA_023376005.1 of Doryteuthis pealeii. Lineage (NCBI taxonomy): Eukaryota > Metazoa > Mollusca > Cephalopoda > Myopsida > Loliginidae > Doryteuthis > Doryteuthis pealeii. The sequence goes on along the minus strand of CM042143.1, from coordinate 104,778,791 downwards.
CTCATTTTTGTTCCTTGTTTGACGAGGAGGTGCCAGGTAGCATGGTCTTCTGCACAAGCCTCCCATGTGTTGGTGTTGATGTGGCATGTCTTCATGTCCCTCTTGCAGAAATCTTTAAAGTGCAGGTGTGGTCTCCCTACTGGTTGGGTACCTTCTACTAATTCACCCATACAGTAGGTCTTTGCAGATGCGGCCTTTGTCCATCCTCCTGACGTGACCAAGCCAGTGCAGGCATCTCTTGCAGATTATGACGGACATGCAGTGTACATGTGTTTCATATATATTATTGTTTATATTATAGTGTTTATATAATATACATATTATTGTTTTAAAAATTATAAAGAGGATAAGTCAGTCGATAGAGCATATGCTTGTGACCCACAAGGTTCCCGATTTGATACTGGCCTTCGCCAACTGAGTGTATGAATAGCACAGGGATCTGTGCAGTAAAGAGTTGATGGTTTGTGGCACTCCACCTCAGATGCTAAAAAACAATCTCCTTGGTCTATCGCTAGTGAAAAGGGGATAGACTCCCTCACTGTCTAGCTGATTACCCAATCTGTGCTACTCATGCGCTGAGTTCGTGGGACTGGTATTGAACCAGGAACTTTGCAATTCCAAGTCGGATGCTCTACCGACTGAGCTAAACCGGCCCCTTAATCCGATCTATCAAATATTTTTTATTTAATCATTTTATATGCCATTAACTCTTAAAGTCCTATATCACCTCATTCCGTCCACCTGGAAGTCTCCTTCTTTTCCTAATCCACCTCAAAATTTGTTTAAATGTAATATTAAACATATTTAGAAGTCTTTGATTTAAGGGAAATAACAGGTAACTTTAGATGCAAAGATCATTTTTAGCCATTTTTTTATTTTATATATTCTTATAGGAATGCTCTGGACTTAGGAAATTCTCAACAGGATGTTAAGAGTTAAACAAAGTGACTGAAAAGGACTATTTTAGTACAATGTACTTTAGCTAACTTCATTCATAAAAATGGCATAGCTGAACTTGTTTGAACCTGGAATTTGTTCATAGTTTTGAGGAATGACTGTTCCCTTGAAATCATTGGATTTTTTGCTGACAATAGGAAAGACTTATATCTCCAAGCTGAAACCTGGAGCAATATTGGAAAATGTAGCATTTCTATAAGAATATGCTGTTAAAGAATAAATTTAAGAAATAGAAGAGATAAAAAAGAAGAGGAAAAAAAAAGTGAATAAATTCTTTATCCTGCCAAACTTTTCTGTGATCAGCCTCCAGCATCCATGACAAATCAAAGAGTTTTGATGCCAACTGGAACACCATGTGGAATGACATCTGATCAAACTATCACATTGTACTAAACACTATACGCCAGAATACATCAAATGGTTTTGGTCAAAGTTGCAACGTGTGGCATATAGTGTTTGATAGATCTATGGGTCACTGTAGTATTGGTTATTGTTAGCCTTAAGATCTTAGCTGGTGGGATAAAAGATTTCTCCTCATAAAAAAGAAGTAAAGTAAAAAAAAAAAGAAGTAAAAAAGGTAAAAAAAAAAAAAAAAAAAAAAAAAATCTATAGTTGTAAAAAAAGAGAGAGAGGAAATGTCATCAAGGAATTGTTGATAAAAAATTCTACTTGAGAGAGAGAGGAGAGAGAGAGAGAGAGAGAGAGAAGAGAAGAGAGAGAGAAAGAGTGAGGAGAGAGAGAGTGAGAGTGAAAGAGAGAGAGAGAGTGAGTGAGTGAAAGAGAGAGTGAGTGAGTGAGTGAAGAGAGAGAGTGAGTGAGTGAGTGAAGAGAGAGAGAGTGAGTGAGTGAAAGAGAGAGTGAAGTGAGTGAAAGAGAGAGTGAGAGTGAAAGAGAGAGTGAGAGTGAAAGAGAGAGAGAGAGAGTGAGTGAGAGAGAGAGTGGGTGGGTGGTGGTTGAGCTGGAAAGATTGCCTATAGCCAGTTAGTTGAGAATAATTCAGACTGACACTTGCTTCTTTAAAGTTTTGTATATCAATAGAAAAAAAGAAAGGACTTTTCAGACAAGCTGATTTGTAAAGGTTTTGACTAGGATAAAGAAAATATAGCAGCTCATAATTTAGACATAGGGCAGGTATAGCTCAGTTAGTAGAGCGTCTGACTGGGAACCACAAGGTTCCAGGTTCAATACTGACCCTCACCAATCAGTGTATGAGTAACACAGGGATTTGTGCAGTAAAATGAGGATTATATGAGAGCTGATGGTTGGTGTGCCGCTCTGCCTCAGATGCCAAAACAATCTCTTGGTCTAGTGCTAGTGAAAAGGGGATAGACTCCCTCACTGTCTGGCTGATACCAACTTTAGGCCACCCTGACAACTTGACTTTACTTTTTTTTAGCATAGATATTTTCAGATCCAATCAAATATTTCCTCTGATGATGACATAAAATTAATATCAGTTTTTTTCTTTTATAGGAAATTAAAAAAAACAGATTTTACTCATATCCAATGACATAATATATCAGTACTCTTGTTCCTTAAAAGTATGACCGTTGTCATCTTACAGCCACCTCTGGTTAAAAATGGGACCATCCAAATCATCCCAGATGAAATGAAAAAATGTTAAGTCCTGATTATATGGTGTTGCTTACCTATTGAATTCTTATTTTTTATGAGTATCGTCACCTCAGCTAAATAATGGACCATTCCATTTTTATTATAAAGAAAGAAAAAAAAGGAAGAAAAATGACATGCTACACAGAAAAAATATAAGAAAAAAGGGAGAAAGATAGATGGGGAAATGTATAGAGAGGGAGTGAGTGCGCAGAAGCAATAATGCTAATCTGTTTCAATTGAAGATCATAAAAAAATGAAAAGAAGGAAAGAAAAAAAAAAAGTGAGAGAGAGTTAAATCAAGATTATTATACTTTTTACATATTGAACTATTTAGCAATACCTCTTAAATAAACATATAAACGTAATAACTAAATTATCATATTGTGGTATATCCACAGATCCTGCTAGTTAAATAATATTACCTTAACCCTTTTAAAGATTTACTTGTGTGATATATCCTAACCCCAGTGGCTCTAGTTTGATATAGCCCTGCCCTAAAAAAAAAACAAAAACAAAAAAAACTCCCCTCCCCAAAACAAAACAACTTTTTATTATTTCTAAAACTTTAGTAAAACAATCCTTTTCGAAATATCAGTAAATAGAAATTTCTCTTATAAACACAATTGTATGTTGGAGGTGTGAGGTGTAATGGTTATGATTGAAGGAAATGGGTTCAGCAACACCAAGTCAAATCCTCGATAATTCATATAATGATAAAATCTTTGAGAAAGGTATCCATCAAACTATTCTCCTTCTAGCTAGGGGTAAATAGTAGGGCTGACTAGGTACTTTAACCTTGGTGAGGCAACCAATCTAGGAGAAGGAACATTCTGAATTCAAACTCTGCTTAAGAAACTAACCATGTGTCACATCCTACTCATGTGAAGGGTTTGGTGAATACAAACTTAACCCTTTTAGTGTGGAGAACAAATCAAGTCATCCAAATATACTTAATGCATGAGGGCATTATAACGGGTTATATAGTGTTAGTTCTGTTGGGATTTTGTGGATATAAGGTGTGTACTAAATGGTCACTTCTAAATATAGACTCGCTGACTACCATGTGACCAGGGTAGGCAACCTCTTATCCAATCACTGGCAGTGCTACTGCTGCTGTTGCATTTATACTGGCCTGATTTTAATCTTAGCTCATTGACACTTGGATCTTCTTGGCCGTCGGACCTAAAGGACACTATACCACAGGACTTATTGACTTACTTATTTACTCTAAGTTCTTTTACAACTGGCCAAGGATGGCGGCCAGATACTTAACAGGTTCAATTATTTTTATAGAAAGGTCATGTGTCAATTTTTTTTATTCACAGGACCTTTGCAAGCAATCCATTTATGTACTTGTTACTACTACTACTACTACTAGTTTATTTGTTCCTATTATTCATTTCTTTTTATTATGTTTCTTATTATTATTAATGTTAATTATTGTTTATTACTATCATTATCAGTGTTTATAATGTTTATCATTGTTATTATCATTAATATTTATTATTATTACTATTAGTATATTTTTTCTTATTTGTTATTTATTTTTCTTATTAATTACTAGAAGTGGCTACCCACCACTGCCTGAGTAGAGGGGGGATAAAAAAGTTAGTTTTGCAGATCCATTGATTGTTTTGGTCTTACATAATTGATTTGTTTATGTTTTAATCCCAAACACCATTAATGACTTTCACTTCTCTTATCATTCAAACCCTAATTTTTAAACATCTTCATTATTTTTGCACAAAAAGCAAGCTATGGTGATAGTGAATGTGTATATATATTTACTTTGTCATTAATTATTTTATTTTTGTAGTTTCCTACATACACACCAACCGTCCTTTATATATGTATTGATAGATAGATTCATTTTTATCATTATTACTATTATTATATTTTTCCTTATTAGTTATTTATTTTTGTTATCAATTATTAATATTACTACTACTACTACTACTTCATGTTAGTTTTCACATAAGTTCTAACTGGGGGTCTTCATAATTTTAAAAATTATTAATGTATAATTATTATTATTTCTTGTTAGTTATTACTATTTATTTCTATTATAGTTTATTGATCATTATTACTGATTATCATTATTATTATTTTCACTCCTTTTGAGTTTTTCACATCAGTGTTAGTTGATGGTATTTCACTGGAGTTTGAGTGACAAGTCTCCTCAGGTCTCCAGGACTCTTGAGTATTCTAGCTGATTACAGCAGTGCAGTAGTCTGGATGGACTCAATTCTTCCTCTGATTTCCAGATCCTTCAATCTTTTTTCTAAGGTTATTGGGTCTGTTCCAAGTGCACCAATTACAATTGGTATCACTTTCACTCTCATGTTCCACAGCTTTTTCAATTCTCTGGCAATGTCCAGGTATTCATCCATCTTTTCATTTTCCTTCAGATTATCATTATTATTAGTACTATTATTATTATTAGTGTTTATTTATTATTATTCCATCTTTATTTCTGTATTTATTACTTGTGTAATTCTTAAGTTTCAATATTTCTGGTAAGCAGATCAAAGTTGTGTTTGTGTTTATAGACAGAAAACCTAACAGACAGACTTAAAAAACATAACCAGGTTTTATTTTGTTCAAAGCATTACAACTGACACATACATTATTTCTACAAACTTTCCAACTAAAAACAGGTTCCAAAATACAATTCTTTGTACTCAACAGTTACAAGACGAAGTGAATTCTTTGATGATCTTTATGCAACTAAACATCTACTTGTAGATATTTTGGGGGGGGGGGGCGGTTGGGTGTATATTTGAAACTATCTAAAATAGATGCACTTAAATGTCTATTCGCAGAGGCTAAAGTTCATGATGGGAATTTTGATGCAACTAAATTTAGTGCAATTTTAGAAATACACTTGCAATTTCATTACGAGACTCGGCTGGATTTCCATTGATTCCTTTGACATTAACTTAAAATTCAGCATCGTAAGAAAACTATTCTTACTGTCTCCATTAGAAATTCCTTTTTTTTTTTCTTTTCCTTTTTTTTTTGTCCTTATCTACTTTTAACTGACAAGCACTATTGTTTTTTTTTCTTTCTATTTTCTTTTCTTTTTTTACAACATAGCTTCTTCCAAAGACTATTAAAAACTAACCACTTTCATATTATTTTCAATTATACACTTGGAGTAGTATCTTCATCTTGGTTATAAATATTCTTATTTAACTCTTTGCCTACCAAATTTTCCTCTCACAGCTGAACCAAATTCTCTAGTTATTAATACCTATATGATTGGATATTTCAAAGTTCACTATCTATTCACCTCAGGACTAATTTTATTTAAATAAAGTTCTATTATTATAGTAATCTGAATCCTTCTGCTCAATTATACTTAACTAACCATCAGTTTTTGGTACTTTGCTGGTGTGTTGTTAAAGAGTCACTGTGAGTGGTTGAAAGTAGGCAAAGAGTTGATAATCATTTTGGTGAGTCCCTATGGCCAAATTGATAAAATGCTGGACTGTAATCATGTAGTGAGTTTGAACTCCAGTCATGCAATTACTTTTGGGCTAATGCCCTTGGGAAAGTGTTGTATACTGGAACAGAATATTCAGTATACTAGTACATCCAAATAAAGGTTCATGTTAACAATAAAGTACTTCACCACAAAGTGCTAAAAATTGAGGTCTTAAGTAGACAGTTCTCATAATGATCTGCTGACTGCTCTAAACGGCAGTACACAAATAGTCTTAGACCAGTTCATTTACTCTCTAAGAAAAGGTAAGATAGGCTAGTCCACAACAGAAAGGTATGAACCCCCTTATCCCTCTAGCTATGGGTTAAATAGTACCACAATTGTCCTTTTAAAAGGATGGCTTTGGCATTAAATAACCCATGATAGTTGATATGCCATTAAACAAAGAAAGCAAATAAAACCATTAATAACTATTCATTCCCACATAGTTAAATAGTTTTCTCTTCCCTCTGAACAACTGAGAAGGCTGACTTGATTGAATTAAAACATCAATAAAAATTTGTATTATTTGGATTTGTTTTTACTGTTATCCTCATCTTTGTTATATACACAATGTTTAGACTGATGTGCTCTCCAACCTTCTTCAGGTGTTTCTTTATAGAAGATGATACAAGTCTGATTATATCAACTTATAATAATAACAGCTCAGTTATAGACAGACACACAATCTCCATTATAATAAGATGGTAAAATTAATTTGGAAATATCAAGCTAGGCAGACTGAACAGATACTACTAAGATCACAGAGAACAAGGTAGTGAAACTTTGGATCCCCACATCTACCGATCTAGATATTTCTGGTGATCCATAAATAAATAGTTCCACCATTATTTACAATAACTATGTTTGTATAATAGCAGTAGAGACTTGAAGCTGTTATGAATAATATACAAGAGCTAAAGGAGGTAAATTCACTTCCATAAAACTACAGAAAAAAAAGTATTACTACTTTAGTCTGTCTTTCAATTCTCTGAACGTATTTGTCTAATCAATGAAAATACATCATAGTTCTAGTGAGATTCCAACTCATAAATCAAAGTTTATATCACCCAATTGACGGGGCTTAAGATACACTGATTATTCTCTGCAAAGGATTAAGACCCCCGCTAAAAAGAGGTTTGTTTTAGTTTGTTGGATTTTACAGCATGTCAACCCTTGTTGGGTTATTTTATACCGAGGACGTTTTGTTCTATTCATGCTTGATGGGGATTCAAATTTAAAAAAAAAAAAAAAAAAAAACTCAATTTTACATTTTGCCTCAACACATTTTAAAAAAATTCAATTTTATCTATTTAATCCATAAATAGGACCCTAACAGGTACTACCACTCTGGGTAAGGGTAGACCTGGGAGTAATGGCAATGAAGAGTTACTCCACACTACCCAGAGTTCCAAAACTGGAACTTCATCATTAGATGCAGTTTATCAGAAAGGTGTGTCTTGGTATGATATTAAACTGTGTCTGATGGTGAGGCTGCAGTTACATTTTTTGTGTAGTTGTTTCTAAAGAGTTTTTTTTCTTTCTATGTATCAAATGGATCTATTTGCAAATTATTTGTATTAGATAGGAATACTTGATACTGGTTTAAGATCACTAATGACCCCCTTTAGTGCATTTTGGTGATATTTAACAAATTATTAGTATTAGATAGGAATACTTGATATCATATAACCATGAGCAAAACCTCTTAAGAAAATATACAAAAAATGTTAATATATATGCCCAATGTACATGATTCCCAAACCTCAAGACATAGAATAACCCCATAATATAAAGATAGTAATAAAACCCATACAAGTCTATTCTACTGACTACTAGCTGAAAAATGTGCTTATATATATATATATAGAAGAAAATATTTTAAAAATATAACAAACACAGGATGTTATGATCAGGGGAAACAATTTTATGTGTCAATACTTAAGCATTTTGGTATATTGTACCATCTTCAGGACACTGTTAAGTAATGTTTATGTGAGGGACAAAATGAAAGATGTTAAGTGTATAGTGAATATGTGAATAATATACATAGTAGAACCCAAAATAAAATTGCAAAACCTTTATAACCAAAAATAATATTTCAGTTTCAATGCTGCAATGTTTTATAATAAATAATACCAAGAATATTTGTTTTGATTGTAGAATCTTTCATGAGAAATAATAAAATCCAGGAAAAAAATTGTTAGGTTTGTATTTATTTATGTGAGATTGACGAGTCTGATTGCATTTCACTTTGTGCTAATAACCTTGGGAAAAACATGATCCCATCTCTTCTGTCTCAAACTATGTGTAAATAGTAGGGCTGACTGGATTGTCTAGATTTGGTGAGGCAACCAGCCAAAGAGGAAAACTGAATTCAAAGTAGCTTAAAAACTGATCCTGTGCCAAATCCTGCCTCTGGTAGAGGGGTTAGGTATATACATATATATATGGCAATATCATAATCTATACAGATAACTACCGTCCCTCACAATCTTATAACCCCACTACCAGAACCTTTCCTCTCATGAACCCTCAAATGACTCATCAAACCCGCTGCAGATCCACAAAGTTTGATGCAAATATGACATAGGAAGGACATCCTTCCTGTTTATATATATATTCTAACTTCCTAACCATTACACCATGATGGGATGCCCTATAAAAGAAAAACTATTCTTCTCTATTACACACATACATACATGATGACAGATAATTATATATATATATATATATATATATATATATATAAAAGATTAAGTACTCTTCTCTCTCATGCACACACACACACACACATTATCTATCAATATATTTAAGTTGTGTCAAAAAAGTATCGGGAATTTTGTACTTTTTTTTTTACACACCTTATATTCTGAAAAAAAAAAAAAAAAAATGAATGGAACGTTATTTCTTTTCAGAACACAAGGTGTGTCAAAAAGTACAAAAAATCTCTACACTTTTTTTTACACACCTTGTATGTATATATATATATATATATATATATATAGTACTCTTTTCTCTCATGCATACACACACTATATATATATATATATATATATATATATATATATATATATGTGTGTGTGTGTGTGTGTGTGTGTGTGTGTGTTAGAGTCAATTCAATGCAATTGGTAGAAAGTATAATTGATAGCTAAAAATTTGACAGTGTCAATGACAGCATTGAACTATTTTGCTTGAGCTCATCACCCAGATATCAGTGACACCCGGGTGTAAAATTAGTGCAAACTAATTCTACTTTGGAATGAAGAAGCATTAACCAGCATTAAATGAACACGAGGAAGTCAGAGTGAAAATGTCTGTAATGTGCTTTGACCTCATCTCGTCTAATTGATTGTATCATGTGGTCTGACACAGTGTGAGGGTGAGAAGAGAGGGAGGGAGAGAGAACAGGAAATGGAGAGGAAAAAAAAGTCAGCATTCATCTCTCACCCTCGCTCTCTCTAATATATATATATATATATATATATATATATATATTGTGTGCATGTGTTATAGAGGCAAAAAATAACTGGGTATCTTTTCTTAAGTGACACAAATTACTACTCAATGTCATTTTTTTGTTTCAGGTTCGATCAATTTAATTCTATTTTTCTTTATTTTTCTTTTTAACAGTCTTAGTTGTTCGCAAAAATCATTTGTCATAATTAGAGTTTGTCATGTAAATTTAATTTTACTTTAGTCACTGGGCAATTTATCAATTTTGAAAGTTTGCCACTAAACTGGTAAAAATATAAGAATATATTTTGTTGGTGCTTACCAAAATGTCTAAAATGGTCTTTACCAGAAATTGGATATCATTTTAAACTGATTTTTAAAATCTCTTTTTTTTTTTTTAAATCTGAATTTTGTATTTTTATTATTGCACTTAAAGTTTGAAAAATTGATTTTATAGTTTCCATTTTTCAGCATTTGTGCATGCATGTGTGTGTGTGGGGTGGTGGGGGGTAATGGCTACTGTGTGAAAGTCTTTAATAATTTGAAACTATTTCAGTTTCGTTTAGTGGTGTTTAATGGCACATCAACCCTTATGGGTTATTTAATGCCAATTATTTTTATATATGCAGAAATGCTGATAGGTACGTGTCCTGCATCCCTGACACACAAAAATCTAAAAGGACACAATAAAATCTTATCTATGTGTCCCAGTGCTTTTCTTTTAGTAGTTTCTTAGAAATGAATTACACAGGATAGGTTACAAGGTAGGAGTTAGGCAGCTTTAGTTGTTTCCCCAGATCATAAATAAAAACCCTACAATGGAACCTATTAATTTTCCCGGGGACTCATTCAAAGCAAATATGTGCATCCCAGGACACACTAAATCAAAAAGCTATCAGCATCACTGTATATGTATATGTGTGTGTTTTTTAACTTCATGTGTATTAATAAATACTCGTAGTTGACCCTCAGCCACCGCCTTCTAGAACCTATTTGATAGAAAGGGGTAGATGTTTGCCATAAGATCAATTTGAAGACTATGGTCAGGACAATCATATAGTTATTAGGGCTTGACATGACTATATGATTGATCAGATGGGGCCTTTCTGACCACCTGTCTAGCCCAAGTAAAGGCCAAAGTGGAGTGCTATATGTCACGGGACCATTTAGTACCCAGTTCATTGACTGCTCAGCCACCACCTATGACCAGTAGGTAGCTCTATTAGATGTTCTTACCCCTCTACAGAGATGCGGTTGGTGTAACAAAATGATAGTCACAGTACCAGAAAGGTATATGTACCATAGATCCAGAATGATCTATATTGCATAGGCCAACTGAAGTTGTAGTAGTAGTCATTGTTAGTAGTAGTAATAGTTGTAAGTTCAGAAACAATATACCCGGAAGTTGTATAGTCACAAGGGTCTGTGTATTTATTTCTAAGCTTGTGGGTTCTTTTTCAGAGAGAAGAAAAGACAGAGAGAAGGAAAGTCAGAGAGAAAGAGAGAGAGAGGATATGGTCAAATTACTCTGTTGTAAATCATATTTGCTACTACTATGTGGGACCCAGGTGCTACGTCTGACTCTCACCAGAGCCAAGGCAAAAAAGTCAGATTTTTCTCCTCTCCCATTTCTCGTTCTGAGGGTGGGAGAGCCACATTCATTTCCGGTCAAAACCCGAAACTTCCGTTTTTATTTTAAAATCTATTTCCGGGGCCATTCGTCGGTCACATTACTGCTTAGTGTTTACTCTTCCAAATTTTAACCTTTGTTTGTTCTTATTTCTTTTTCTTCTCTTTTTCCTTTCAATCCCCATACACCACAATAATTACGCTACAGTTGGTGGAAACTGTTTTAAATTTCCTAATAATTGCCCTGTATTTAACACTACATCTTCTGAATTATTATGTTCTACAGAAATCTCTTTGATAGATTGATAGGCATGTCAACCCATCTAGGGTTATTTTATGTCTAGAGGTTAGGGAATCATGTTCATTGTACAATCATATTTACATTTTTTTTGTGTCGTTTTTTTTCTTAAGAGTTTTTTTTTGCACACAGTCCTATTGAATAACGATAATTTTTAACAATATCTATTGAAATCATAGATGAGATCCTAACAAATACTACCACTATGAGCCAGAGTTGTAGTACTTGTTAGGATCCCATCTATCATAACCAGCATTTTTTAGAGTATTAGCACAAAGTGAAATGCAATCAGACTCATCAAATGTTATTCCAAACTGCCCAAATCTCCACTGGAGCCTGACCATCATATGCAGTTTAGTGTCATATTCAGGACACTCCATTTTTTGGTATAATTTTCTTTCTTTCAAAAAGGACAAAATGTCATATATGCTGACATTTTCTGATGAGAACAAAATGTACGAGAAAGTTTTTAACAGTGCAGACATGTTTCACACTATGGTTGTTGTTCTTATTTGGGTAAAGAATGCATAAATTTTGTGTGACCAATGTGTAATCAGGATACAGGTTCATGCTACTGGAAGTCTGGCGAGAAATGTCAGAATGGGGCACAATGACAACAAAATCACGCTGTGCTAATATTAAGACATGCTCTTTGTAAATGACATACCAAAGAGTACTTGTCTTTTAGTTCATGATTATCATGTCAGAAGCCACTGATCAATTTTTTTCTCCATTCTGGTGTTGTCTTTTACCACCCCCTCCTCCAATATTAAAAAATCCCCGAAAAAATTATGTGGAGAATCAACAAATTCGAAAAAAATACAAAGTTGTCTAAATTTTCAAACAGACTTTCTAAAGGCTGGTTTCCAGTCTCCCAACGTCAGTTTTGTAGAAGGAACATCATACTCACCTTTACAGGAAGGCTGTGGTTAGCGTCAATTCACCAGAAAAAAAAAAAAAAAACGGAATGTAACCGAATACACTCTGTAGCAACTGACATAACATGGTCAAGTGTTCAGTATATATGGATAAAAATATCCACAGTAAAACCACCAGCCAATAAGAATCCTAGAAATAGACTTGACCATGCCACATAGTAGAATAACCCAATCTGCTATTCCAACCACTTACCAAGTCTGAATTCTCAGAAGCAGATTCAAGTCAGAGTGAAAATGTCTTTAAATTTTAAAGCATTGAAAATATTTCAGATGAACAAAACTTGAAAACTGGCTCACAGGAAGATTGATCAAAAGAAAGGAAAAAAAAAAAATTAAACAAAAATACAATGTAAGTAATTTGTTGTTGTTGGTATATACCATTAAGCATTTGCTTTGGCGCCAGGAACTGAAGGATTGTATATCAGCCAAAAAGCCAACATTAATCGAAAAGCAATTATAGGCAAGTTTTATCCAAGAGGTATGTACAATTTTACAATCTAAAGATTGTCGACTATGAAATGCAGACACTTGGAATAAGATTGTAATCCGTGATGAAACTAGGATGGAGTTGCATTTTAATCAATAACATTTTTGAAAATTTGTCAGACTTGGCTTTTTGCAGCATAATGAATACCCTTGCTACAGCTAAGGTGTAATACAACAGAATCCAGTGTCTGTGAATTGAGAGATTAGCTGATTCAAAGTTTTGATTTAAAGACTATCACATAAATTTAAAGAAAACTGAACTGCAGAGTTTGTCAAAAAAAAAAAAAAAAAATAAAAAAAAAAAAAGGAAAAAAAAAAAGGGAAAAGAAAAAAGCTATAATTCAAAAGCTGTATAAGTCTAACAACAAAGAATCATGTAGAGAAATAATGGTTGGTTGGATTTTATGGCATGTCAACCCTTGTTGGGTTATTTTATACCACAGGTATTTTATCTTATTCATTCTTCTTGGATATTTAATTTTTTTCTAAAAACTAATTTTTTAAAAATTTAAAAAAAATTTAACCCATAGAGGTTAACAGGTACTACCACTCCGTGACAGGGTGTACCTGGGAGAAATGGCGATAAAAGGGTACTTCACATTCTCCAGAACTCCAGAACTGGAACTTCACCACCAGATGCAGTTTAACATCATACCCAGGACACTAAGCCACCACCTACTAGCACATATATGATAAAAAGGTTGGGGATTTTGCTATAAGGGCAATAAGGTCAGGACAATATAGGTGTTAGGGCTTGATGTTAAAACAGACAAAGTATATCTTAGGCAAAAATACATAAAAATGCAAAATTTACAGAATCTCTGAAATACAACAAAACAAAAATTCCAAATTCCCATCACATCTTGGCCCTACAAACTTAGCTGGTGCCCTCACCCTAAGTCCTTCAATTACCCTGACTATATGGCTTTGAACTTGTGATCCCTGTATTGTTGGTAATACTTCCCCCACCCCTTTTCTCCCCCTGCCTCTACCTCTGCTTGACATCTTCTGACACATCCACTCTCTGTGTGCCTTTTCTCCTGATTTCCCTCCAAATTATATATATATATATATATATATATATATATATATATATATATATATAGCAGTTTCTATTTCAAAATAAAATTCTGATGAAGCTTTGTTGGTATACTGTGGCAAAATATTAATTGAATTAAGTTTGTGTTTTATCCACATTTATTTCATCAACTTTTAATTGGAGTTTATTGGATTTTACCCAATCTGTTATTTCCTCACACACACACACACACATATATATATATATATACATATATACGTGTATGTATGTGTGTGTATATATATATATATATATATATATATATTTGAGGAAATGTATTAAACGGTTAGAGAATCACTTTTTGAAAACAAACATTAAGTTACTCCTACCTGTCTTTAAATTAAAATTTCTACCTTATGCACCATACATTGCTATTTTCAACACAGCACACACACACACACACACGTGTGTGTGCACGAATATATAAGGTTAACTTAAACAGGATCTTTAACTGAATATAAAATGGATCTTTTTAGTAATATCCATTTTGAAAACAGCAGACAAGTAGACTACTTTGATGAAGACAGTAGAAAATAGGTGTTAGTGTAATAATATTTTGCACATTCTAGGTTGCACTTTGTACAGATAAACTGGGTCAATACAGTCCAATAATCTGATCTTTTTTTCTTACTGGTTTATCTTAAAACCTTCAAAATCGGCTCTGTAGATTCTACTTTGCTTTAGTTTTACTATAATATCGATTGCATTTCTTTCTGACTTCTTCTGAGTCTCTCATAAAATTACATGTGTGAATATATCTACTTGACAGCCAAAAGATTTACTTGACAAGGATTAAATAAAATTCTATAATTTTAGTGAAAAAAGCAGAAAAGAAAATCTTGAACATTTTCAAAAATGTGCTGACACAAAAATTTCACTTTCTAAACAACTGTCAGTTTTAAATAACATATTTCTCAAAAATTTAAGTAACCCTTTTTTTTTTTTCAGTGAATCAGAAATATTTTATATTTAGATATAAATGTACACAGATACATAGATTCAAAATTCATATACCTCTCCACAGGAAGAGGATATGGCACAAGGTCAATTTTTTAAGCAAAGTTTAACAGTTTTGAATTCAAGAATTTTTTCTTCTACTAAACTGGTTGTCTGGCAAAGTTAAAGAGCCTAGTCTGCACTATTATTCACTCACAGTTAGAGGGAGAATAGTTAGATGCATACCTTTCCCAAGAGTATTAGTGCTATACAAATGCAAACTGCCTCATCCAGGATTTGAATTCATCTTGAAAACCCGACTGATTCATCATCAGTCAGGCTTGTTAACCACTCGGCCATCATCACCTACAAACTGGGAGGAGGATTTTGACTGATAAATACACACATCTGTATATATGTAAAGGCCGTCAGAGAGTGCTCCATCCATTTTATAGGAGAGCGTTGCCTTTAAGCTTAGTTGTCAGTTGTCAGCAAAATCCCCTCCAAAATGTACAACCCGGTAGGGAATGGGAAAAATACTTGTGTTCCTTAATTGTACGGCTGTTATCATCTTGAAACACCCTCTGGTTAAAAATGAGACCATCCAAATCATCGGAGATGAAATGGAAAAATGTAAATCCTCATTATCTGGTGCTGCTTATTTGCTGAATTCTTATTTCTTATGAATGTCATCACCTCTTCTAAATAATGGGCCATTCTGTTTTTATCATAAAGAAAGGGAAGAAAAAGAACATGCTACATAGAAAAAATATAGAAAGAAAGAGAGCTTGCAAATGTCTAGCCACACTGAAGTGATATGCTATGTCGAAACACAGGGTCTGTGGATGATTATATATATATGTGGACGGAAATAACTATATATATATATATATATATATATATATATATATATATATACATGCATTGTATTTGATTTGAATTCGGATTTGAAAATAAAAACCTTTCATTAGATTTAAAAGCTTCACATTATCTAAATAGTAGGAAATACAAAATAAAAAATAATTAATCATAAAAATTCCTTTTCTAAAAATCTTTTGAATACCAACCGTCACATTGTTTAATACCCATCCCTTTTGAATAAGTTAATTTGTCTAGTTGCTAACATCTCAAAATCCGCTACAATAATGTATTGACCAGCAAAAAATGCCCACATTGGAGAATAATATAACAACTTTCGTTCTCTTTTTTGCAAAATCAAGGTGTTTTGCTTTTGAACTAATTTGACTTATCTCCGATCACAAACACTACGGAGTAAATGAGCTCTGAAGATTTTTGTAAAATTGAAATATTGATCAATATCAGCTATGATTATGCTATAAATTGTTTTCATTCCACCTTTTCATACTCATATATATATAAGTAAGTAAAGTCGTCGGGGCGGCCTAATGTGGATATCAGCCAATCAGCGAGGGAGTCTATCCCCTTTTCACTAGCGCTAGACCAAGGAGATTATCTTAGCGTCTGAGGTGGAGCGCCACACCTACCATCAGCTCCTTACTTTACCGTACAGATCCCTGTGCTACTCATATGCTGAGTCGGCTAGGACCGGTATCGAACTAGGAACCTTGTGGATATATATATATATATATATATATTGTGCGCCCCCCCCCCCAATAATGGGGGGGAGGCGAAGTTAAGTGACCTTCTTCATGTTGGTTGGATCAAAAACGGTATGTCTGTAAAGGAGTAATGTATAAAATTGTTTTTGTATGCAAAGAGCGGGACGGAATCTGTTGATGAGGAGGGCTTCAAGTATAGCCAGTTGCAATTCATTGGATGAGATTATATATATATATATATATATATATATAATATATATAATCTCACCCTATTTCAGTTTAGGGAATGAACATCACATGAAGCCAAATCTGGTGAGTATGGATAGCATTTCACTTTCACAATTATGCATTTTGCCAAAATAAGCTGTTCAGAAATTATCAAGACTGGCATCTTTTTCTTTTTTTTTTTTCCAAATTGGCAAGGACTCCTGTAGATGAAGCATAGACATTTAGGCAGCATCACTTTATTGTACAAGTTGATCAAACTCTGCACATATCTTTATCTAAAATCTAGTCTCAATACTTTTTTATCACATTTTAAATATTCATTAATATGAAAATGAATAGCACTTTGCTAGACAAATGGGAAATTAATGTAGGGATATCATAGCAAACAGTGTCCACCAAAGTTCAAGATAATTTGTATGCATTTACCCAACCCCTCCACACAAGCAGAATATGACACATGGTCAATTTTCAAGTGGAGTTTAACGGGTTTGAATTCAGAGTTTTCCTACTCCCAGATTGGTTGACTAATCAAAGTAAAAGAGCTAAGTATATTCTACTATTTACATAGCTGGAGGGAAAATAGATGGATTCATACCTTTCCCAAAGGTATTAGTGCTATGTGAAATGTAACCAGTTTCATCCAGAATTTAGACTCGGTTTTCTGTGTCCATTTCCTATGATGAGAACCATTACATCATCATGACAGTCAATTTTTAAGCGGAGTTTAACAGGTTTGAATTCAGAGTTTTCCTTCTAGACTCATTGCCATACCAAGGTTTAATTGCCCAGTCTGACCTACTACCTTACCCATAGCTGTAGGGAGAATAAATGAATTCATACTTTTCCCAAGAGTATTAGTGGTCAGTGAAATGCAACCAGCCTCATTCAAGAGAATTTCTAGATGAAATTAGTATTGTTTAATGGGGATTTGTTTGGTTTAGTTTCTTTGTTTAATGGCATATGAACCTTCATGGATTATTTAATGCCAACACCATCCTTGTAGAACAACAGTGGTGGTACTATTGAACCCATAGCTGGAGGGATGAGAGGGTTTATAACTTTCCCAAAGGTATTAGTCTGATAGTGAATGTAATAGTGTAGACTGGAGTTTACTACAAGTCCAGCATGTTAACCACTGGGATTTCCCCCAAAGATTGGTGAAGGAAAGGATTATTAATAATGTTAGTAATGCGATTAGATGTATCTAATTTTTTGTTATAAGTAATTTTATATATCATGGGAAATTGGAAATGTGTAATTATGTATAATGATTTTGATAATGGCCAGAAGGAGAGTTGAATTGCTCAATCCTGTTTGGATAATGATTACACTAATTAAATTCACACCTACGTTTCTCTTATATGTATTTCCACACAAACCCTCCACAAGCTAGATGTGACACAAGGTCAATTTTTAAATGGAGTTTAACAGGTCTGAATTCAGAGTTTTCTTTCTCTTAGACCGGTTGCCATGCCAAGGTTAAAGAGCTGTTGATAGAGCATTTGCTCAGAAATCGCAAGGTTCCTGGTTCGATACCGGCCCTTGCTAACTCAGTGTATGAGAAGCACAGGGATCTGTGTGGTCAAGTAAGGAGCTGATGGTAGGTGTGGCGCTTCACCTCAGATGCAAAAACAATCTCCATGGCTTAGCACTCGGGAAAAGGGGATAGACTCCCTTGCTGTCTGGCTGATACTGACATTAGACTACCCCATCAACTTTACTTATTAAATTAGTATTCTAAAGTCTATTGTTTGAAATAAAAAGAAATGTATTGATACACTGAAATTGCGGTTATATATATATATATATATATATATTACCAACCCCTCTGCTCAAGCAGGATGTGACACAAGGTCAGTTTCTTAATCATAGTTTAAGAGTTTTGAATTCTGTGTTTTCCTACTTCTAGATTGGTTGACTAACCAAAGTTAAAGAGCCAAGTATATTCTGCTATTTACCCATAGCTGGAGGGAGAATAGATGGATTCATACCTTCCCAAAGGTATTAGTGCTATGTGAAATGCAACCAGCCTCATCCAGAATTTTAGATCGCTTTGCTGATAACAATTACAGCATTCTCTTTTAAAGAAGAAAAATTAATGGGGAGATTAAAGAAACATTATTTATTTACCTTTAAATAATATATACATAGTATATATGCATATACAAATACTTATGTATACACATTCATACAAATAGCTACACTAGTAAAAACCATACTTTACAAAGAAAAAAAATCTTCAGCATAAAATAACGTGATGGGTTGGCATGCCTCAAAATCCAACCAACATAAACAGACTCTCTCTCTCATATATATATATATATATTAGTACAAAATAAAAAACGCCCTCTGGGCGATGTAAAAATAGATTTTTGAAACATATTGCCTGAGGGGTGGGAGTTAAAAATTCAATGTCAGCGAGTTTGTACCCTAAGTAAGTAAAATCATCAAATTCATTAAAAGATTAAAAAATAAAACAATGTAAACTTTAAATATGTATTAAAATAAAACAAACTATATATAGATATATAATACCAGTCATGTATTTATTAAAACTTGTTTTAAAAAACAATGAGGACTGAACATTGTGTGGCTAACATGTGTTGCATGTTCAAATTTTGAATGTATTTATTCTATGTTATGATGATTTTAGGTAATGTGACGTAAGCAGTGACATAATTTTTGTTACAGACAAAAACCAGAAGTGAATCTCCATTATTAATAGATATATAAAAAGTAATAAAGAAATAAAAATGAATGAATAATGATAAATAAAAATAATGAATTAACCATAATAGAGTCAATAAATAAACAAATCACCAAATTTATATAATATATATACAAGGTGTGTCATAATATATATACAAGGTGTGTCAAAAGAGTATTGAGATTTTTTGTACTTTGACACACCTTGTTTTGTGAACAAAAGTAATGTTCTATTCATTCATTTTTTTACAGAATACAAGGTGTATCAAAAAAGTACCAAGTTTAAAGCTGTATTGACCTTACCAAGATAGAAATGAAGAATGAATAGAATGTTTGTTATTTTTTTAGAATACAAGGTGTGTCAAAAAGTATAAAAAAAGTATGATACTTTTTTGACACACTTTGTACATATATAATTATATTGATAACCATGTAGTATACACTAGACCACTTTTCCCAGAAACTGTATCACCTTTCCCATCATATGTAACACTATCGAAGGACATGCGCATGTGAGAATCACTTTATCTAATGATCACAGCTGAGAAACTGACAGTTATCACATGTCATTGACTGTGTCTACACTATCATAACTTAAATATATATGCTTGATATTGAGAATTCTTTATTTATGATTATAGCAAACTACACCCCCCACACATATATATATATATATATTAACATATTTATATATATATAATGTATAGATAAATTAATAAATAAATGTTTTAGTTTATATTTATTTGCATTGGAACAATTTTGCTATCATTGGTTTCTTGCTCTGTGTCAGTCTTCAGGCAATGAAAGTGTTTTGAAATATGTAATAGCAGAGTACCTAATGATTTACAGGAAGAAATATGAGGCACAAAAAGTTTTGATAAAATAATTTGAAAAGAAATTTATGGAGACATAAATACACAATAAAAAAAAAGTATAAACCAAAAAAAAAAAAAATTCTGATTGATTTTTGTGAGTCTCTAAGGGACACATTATTTTTTGTTCTTTCATCTTAAGCAAATATGTACAGAAATTTTTCATTACTTAATTGGGAATATCCAATATATAACTGGTCATATTGGTCTATATATCACATTTTATCTCACTATGTTTGATTAGAAATGTCATATTTGATGACCTTCAGACATGTCAGAATGTTGGAGTTTTAGGTCAAGTTGTCTATGCAATACAATCAGATCCTGAAACTCTTCTCTGGATTTTTGAGATGAGGCTTGATAATTAGTATTATTTGGACTGTTGTCCTCATCTTTATTGTTATCTGTACAACATTTCAGCCAATGTGCCCTCCAGCCTTCTTCAAGTATTTCTTGTCAGACTTGGGAACATGTTCAAACTTACAAACATTCTTGTTGTAATTAAAGTTCAAAGTTCCGTGATGGCTCCCGATTATGACAAGAAGGTTCCTGAGTTTGAAAAGGCTCCTGAGTCCGACAAGAAATACCTGAAGAAGGCTGGAGGGCACATCATCCGAAATGTTGTACAGATAACAATAAAGATGAGGACAACAGTCTGAATAATCCAAATAATAATGAAACAGACAAAAATAAATGCAAAAAACTTTGGCATAATAGTCAGTTATTAAATTTAGTTTGGTTTAGCAAATGATGAGACATCCTGTGAGAATCAAACATTGTAATATTGATATGGATATATGAATATTTCCTCATATAGGCTCTTTATGCATTCATTTGTTCTCTCTCTCTCTCTATATATATATATATCTAATAAAACAGATGAAATACATACATACATACATACATATATATATATATATATATAGTTTTTATATTTTTACAGTTATAGTTGTTATATAATAACTTGATAAAGGGTGAAGGCCACCCGAAATATTGGCAAAATAAAACGAACCAGCGACAGAATAATGGCTGGGTATTGAATCTGTTTTTGTTCACTTGTATATTTCCCATGCTTCCTGATATTCCCCCCTCCAAAAAAAAAAAAACGTTCACAAGAACAAAGTTGATAGGCAAATATATATATGTCAGAATTATCCTGAAGATGCTTTAGGGGAAAAAACATACACAAAAAAATTATTTATTTTTTTAGAAATCTGAAAAGTCAAAATACAAGAAAATATAGGAAATCAACCAGGTGGTAAGTGACAAAGAAGAAATTTGTTAACATGTCTAGTTTATTCACTTTTCGTTTTTGGCAATTTATTATTTTCAGCATATTTTTTAGATTTTTCTTACAGACATAATCTGCAATTATTATAATTTCCTTTTTTCCACAATATAGCATTTTATTGTGAGAGATTTTCCTGTTTCATCTCTTATCTGCCACATATAATTAGATATTAAGATGCTGCAGGCATATTTTCTATTAGTAAAGAAGAGGTTATGATCATACAATCTTCCAATTCAGTTCAGTGGTACAGATGTTCATTCTTTTGTCATTATTAACTTCTTCCTTTCTGACAATAGCCTTATATATGATATTATCAAATAAGCAATTACCCTTCAAAGGGCAGCTCTCTCTATCCTGCAGTTTCATCTGGCAGTTTGGTTATGTTTTTCATTTAAGATTGATTGCTAATGATTTTTTAAAGTATTGTCCATGCTAGTTTTATCAAACAATTTATTAAGCATTACAAATTTTTAAAAGTTTTTTTTTTCTTAATTGAATAAATATTCTTTGTACATCTATTTTTTAAAAACAGTTTTGGTGGATTTATTTTTTATTGTTGTAGGGTAAAGGATTGTATTTGCTTCACAAATAATATTTTCTTCCTTCTTGGTCCACTTCTCAATCAATTTTTAAGACAATAACCATTACACCATGCACCTCCAATAAATGTGTATAAAGCTAATAGTATATAAATGTGTATAAATAATTTTATAGAGACTGTGTATAGAAAAATTTGTGTATAGAGATACATCATAATTTATAGAGACTGTGTATAGAAAAATCTGTGTACAGAAAAATTTTATAGAGACTGTGTATAGAAAATGTGTATAAAGCTAATAGTATATAAATGTGTATAAATAATTTAAAGAGACTGTTAAAAACTAATCAGAATTTATGTTTAAAATTATTATTATGTAAATAAGTCTGTTGGCATTTATGTTGCTTGGAGTGCTGTTGAGTGTGCAGTAATGACTAAGCTCTGAAATTGCGTTTGAATTAATGGGTAATCGTCTGAAGATGATTTAGTTTAAGGTAATTAAAATAATGAATAGAATAACACCTAAAACAGAGCCCTAGGTTACAGTGGCCTGAACATTGTGTTTATACAGAATAAAGATGAGGAAAACAGACCAAAATATCATAATTATTCATATCAAGCCTCATCTGATAAATAAACTTACAAATAAAAAAAAAATACCTAAAACAGAGCCCTAGGTTACAGGGGCTTCAACGTTGTGTTTATAGATAATAAGTATGAGGACAACAGACCAAAATAGCATAATTATTAATATTAAACCTTATCTCATAAATACACAAACAAATATGTAAAACTATTTTTTATATATTATGTCATGCTCATAAGATATTTCTATTTTGTTTTGTTTTGTTTTTTAATCTTTGTTTTCTATTGAAGGCCAATAAATAAATAAAGACCATCTCACAAGTAAAAAATACTTTCCAAGGATTTTCTTATCTTTTTCATGACATGTTTATAAGATATTTCTAAAATATATATCAGGATTATTTCATGAAAATATTTTGTATCTGCTCTTTATTTCCTCACAAGCAATGCTAGGTACATCTACTAGTGTCTATATGTATAGATATATATGCATCTGTATGCTTAGTCTATATGCACACATATGCAATAATGGAATTTTATTTCCTTGTATGCACACAGCAATTTCACCCACGTAAGAACACGGAAATGATTTCCAATCATTTATCTGCAATGACATTTACTGCTTACAGTAATTAAAATTACAAAAAGACAAAATATAAAAAAATAAAAACTGGCGCTAAAAAAAAAAAAAAAAAAGAAAAAGATGAAAATTGATAGATAAAGGAAGATAAGAAAATACTAGGACAGTAATTGTTCATTTGTGAGATGATGGCCTTCGAAAGACCCCCCCCCCCAACCAAAGAAAAAAAACAACAAAAAACAAAAAACAACAATACGTTTTGTAGTGAGAGGTAATAATTGCCTGAAGGGAATTACAGCCTGAGGTGAGATCTATCATCCAAGAAATGTCTTAGACTGCAATCTTAAAAATCATCAAATCTTTCTTCAACATGAAGCACTTTTCAGAAAGCATTCCACTCAATCAGGTCCTGTTTGTCCGTGTCCACTGCTTTAGTTATGGCTTTTTGAAGTGGCCTTTATAATCGATGACAGAAAGACATTTCCGCCTACACAGCATCAACTATAATTGTCTTACTGCTTTTTCACTAGTGGCAACCCATTGATATTTGTAGGCAGCAAATAAACTTTTAAAAATATCACTCACTTGGAATTGGAAAAGAATATTGTCAAGAATAATCAGACAATTTCAGTTGATATATTTCTGAATTTTTGAGATGAGGCTTGATAATTTGTATTTTTTAAAATATTATTTGGACTATTGTCCTCATCTTTGTTATTACACAATGTTTTGGCCGATGTGCCCACCAGCCTTCTTCAGGTGTTTCTTCTTGGACTCTGGAAACTTCTCATCAAACTCAGGATCCTTCATGTCATAATTGGGAGCCCTCATAGAACTTCGAACAGAACCCTTTATTCAATCCACGGGAGTAGACTATTCTCATTCCGTTAACCAAGACCGTTTACATGAAAGCTCCCAAGTTCAAAGAGAAGGTTCTCAAGTCTGAGAAGGTTCCCGACTGGTTGCCATGCCAAAGTTAAAGAGCCCAGTCTGCCCTACTATTTACCCATAACTGGAGGGAGAATAATTGGATTCACACCTTTTCCATATATATATATATATATATATATATATATATATATATATGTTTTGTATGTATGCGTATGCATGTATGCTCTTATGTGTGTGGTTGTGTGTTTGCGTGTGTGTATGTATGCCTATATGCCTGTGTGTGAGTGAGTATGTCTGTATATGCATACTCATCACATGGTATATCATGTGATGATAACAGTATATATTACAATGTACATGATACACAATAATAAACATACACACACACACACACACACACACACAATTTTTTATGACCATAACCATTACACCATGGGTGCCTCCACTATATGGAAAATCTGACAATCATTGTTTTTCAGGGCAAGAAATATTTATTGAAGCTTGGAGGGTGAGTCAACTTAAATGTTATGATATAAACAATAAATACCTGTCTGAGTAAGTCATTAATTGATTTTAATGACATGTCAACCTGTCTAGGGTTATATTATTATGCCAATAGGTTAGAAATCACATTTTTATATGTTCATATTGACATTATTTTTGTGTAGTTATTTCTTAAGAGGTTTCTTTTTTGCACATGGTCCTATTGAATATAAATAATTTCTAAACCGGTGAATTTGACTCATAGATCAGCTGAACAAAAAAAAGAATAAAATTAGAGTTAATTTCTGCAAGAAACTTCAATTTATTCTAAACAACTGACAACCATCATTGCAAATAAGGGACATCTTATTAAATATTAAATGCTCTTTATTGATTTGTGTCCAGATTTTGCATCTCTCTCTCTCTCATATATATATATATATATATATATATATATATATATACATACATACACACACACACACAGGGTGTTCAGGATAAATCTGACATATTTATATTTGGTTATTTTTTCTGCAGGTTGGAGGTATTGATGCACACTATGCATTGTTTAAAAGTTTGGACTCTTCTTCATTCATATACATGATGACAGAGAATGAATGACTGGAACCCACCTGAATCATGGAAGAGAATAACTTGTATCATGATGATCTGCACCGACCATCAAAATAAGGAGATTAATGGTTGCTGCCCAATTCTCCCTGAACACTATAAAAACAATCAGGCATGAACTGGAGAATTGTAATGGCAGCAGGATTCGGCCCCCAGCCAAACCTCTGGGAAAAGTAAAAAATAGTTGTTGGTGAATTTTTACAACTACACCAGTCCCAATGTTTGGCCTCCAAACTTCCCAGATCTTAACCCCATGGATTATTATGTATGTGGCACTGTTGAGAAAGACACCAATTGCCATGCCAGTACTACAAAAGCCCAATTAATCAACAGAATTAATGTAGTTTTTGAGACCCTTCCCAAGGAAACTGTAACATCAGCTTTCTCCAGTTTCCGGAACAGAATTGAGGCTGTGATCGACGCTAATAGCGGTTATTTTGAGTGAAATTTGTTGACAGTATTGTAATGTGCCTCTTGAATTTTTTTACAATCCATTAAATTCTGTAGTTACCAAGCACTTTTTCCTTTTCCTTATGAAACTGTCAAATTTCTCCCGAACACCGTGTATATATGATGGTTTGTCAAAAAGTAATGCCATTTTGTTTAGAACAGGTATAATTACAAATACCGGAACATGTATCATACATCAAAATAAAGCTGGTCCTCTGGGGATCACATCCCTACTTCTCCACATAGTCACTGTTTCTTTCAATAGCAATGTTTCACCTTTGAATGAGGGCATGTATCTATGCCCCGTAAAATTCTGTTGACTGTTCTCTGAGCCACTTCTTCACTACAGATTTTTTTCCTCATCACCGGAATAATGTTTGTCTCTCAAACCCTCTTTCATGGGGCTGAAGAAAGAGGGTTTGAGAGGCAAGCATTATTCCAGTGACATGGTTGGCATCCTTCCGTCTACTAATGGTGATGGCGTAGTGTCCATTTTAAAATTTATTTTTCTTTTTTCTGCAACTGTGTGAGTGGCTGAACAGACCAATTTTTGAATGGCAATTTCTGGTGCAGTGACTGCAAACAGTGATGCTTGCTGGAGTTGCTGTTGTCTCTCCTTCCTTTTGGCTCTCTTTACTGTGGCGGCTGCTTTTCTCTTTTTCACTCCTTTTCATTCCTTGTTTGACAAGGAGTCACCAGGTTGCACAGTCTTCTGCACAAATGTAATCATAATGCTACATTCAGTTTACACTGTTCACTTTTCCAGAACTTTTGAGTAGCCCCACATATTAAGACTTTATGTATTCTCTTGTTATCTCTCTCGATCTCTCTCTCTGTCTGTGTGTGTATGTATATATATATATATATATATATATTCTTTGTTGAGGTACCAAGTTTCTTGATACAAGGTGATTCTAGGCTGGTCCTATTCTCTACCAGTAGTTTGTTGTAGAGTTCAGGTTCCGTATGAGAGCTCAATGTTTAATTTTTATAAACAGAGCAAATTTATTTGTGAATAAAAAGGCCTTAAATACCATGGGTATTGTGATTATGGACCATTTCCACTCGTGGGTATCTGGGCCCACCGAGCTTTGTCAGACCACGTTTTTATTTTATTCAGGCAGGCAAATGGCCAAATTCAGTTTACATTTATACTTTTCTCCCCACCTCCCGGGGTGATATTTGTGTATACAAAAATACACAAATATCACCCCGGGAGGTGGGGAGAAATGTATAAATGTAAACTGAATTTGGCCATTTGCCTGCCTGAATAAAATAAAAACGTGGTCTGACAAAGCTCTGTGGGCCCAGATACCCACGAGTGGAAATGGTCCATAATCACAATACCCATGGTATTTAAGGCCTTTTTATTCACATATATATATGTGCTTGGTAACTGTTAGTTACTTGCCTATGTGATTTTTAAATCAAGTACTTTGTTTGAAAATAGAATAGACAAGAAATGAACAGTTACCAAGTGCTGCTGACTTCATGTCTTTACTACCTTCATCTCAGACACAAAATAATCTCCTCGGTTTAGCCCAGTCAGTAGAGTACCGGCCTTGGAATCCCAATGTTCCTGGTTCAATACCAGTCCCTGCCAAATCAGTGCATGAGTAGCACAGATTGGATAATTTGATCTATGTAGTAAAGTGGGAAGCTGACGGTAGGTATGGTGTTATACCTCAGCTAAAATTATCTCCCTCGTCTAGCACTAGTAAAAAGGGGATAGACTCCCTCACTGTCCGGCTGATACTGACAATAGGCCACTCCACCAACATGACATTATTGTATCAATAGTGTATATGATTTGTACAATGATTTTTTTATTTTCAATGTTGAAGATAAAAAAAAGGGAAATGCCTAAGGAGGTAGAACAAACAAATAAATGTGGTTTGAGTTATAATTTTTATTTTGTTATGATTGATGGCATTGCCTGGTTTTAGAATTTTAAAATTCTTAAAACAGATTTTAACCCCCCCACCCCACAGTATAAGCAATAAACATGATAATTTTCTATATTAGTTTTACTATAGGGCCGGGTTAGCTCAGTCGGTAGAGCGTTCGGGTAGAAACCACAAGTTTCTTAGTTCAATACCAGCCCTCACCGACTCAGCGTATGAGTAGCACAGGGATCTGTGCGGTAAAGTAAGGAGCTGATGGTAGGTGTGGCACTCCACCTCAGACGTAAAAACAATCTTCTTGGTCTAGCGTAATGAAAAAGTAATAGACTCCCTCGCTGATTAGCTGATACCGACTTTAGGCCACCCTGACGACTTTACTTACTTATATAAAAAATATTGTAAATAGTAATTAAAAAAATTTTTATCAATTTCATAATTATGGAAATTTTCTTGATAATCAGACCATTAATTGATTTTTCATAGAATTTACAAAAAAGCCTCTAGTCGTAACTTGTTTTTGGCTACGTTAAATTTCAATTGATTTAACGGTGCGAAAATGTAAACATTGTTTTCGTTCATAGTTTTCATTATTTCTGTAAGCTGAATTTAAAAAAAAATCATCAGGAGTTTTTTTTAATGTTTCTTCTTTTGAATGGACAAATTTTTTTCAAGATAATATTAACCTTTATGCAAGTTTCATAGTGTTAAATATAGTGGGGGGGGGGGATTTCTCAGGGAAAATTGGAGGTACCTACGGCTCACTAACGTTCATTAAAAAAAAAAAATAGCTTATAAAAATCTAGTCTCATAATAGTTAAGAAAGCAGGCAACTGTCACTTTTTCAAACAATAAAAGTCTAGCAAACGAAATGTAATTCCTTTCGTTGTCAGCACAGTCTCTACCAACTGAGCACGTTACTCTCAATTCCTGACACCTTCAAACACAGCAGTCGTCAATTTCACGTCTGGTCTAACCAACTTATGTCAGTATCAGTCACTCTCCGTTTTTTATCATCACTCGGTTCACACTTTATGCAAATTCCCACTGGTCTCATCCGGGTTTCTGCCAACAGCATTTCAGCTACAAGGAGGTAGAGGGTTCAAATATCTCGTGGCCACTTGCCACACTCCTCCCTTTGCACAGGCCAAACATATCCTGATGCGCTTTGTTTGTGGAGGCTGGGAATCCGCTCATTCACAGGTCTGCCCTTCAATTTCGCCACAAAAAGCCATCTATATGCGTCAATCATTTATCAGCTTCCAACTATTTATATGCTTTAAAAAGAACATTTACTCCAAAATGACCTGATATATAGAATTTTGAAATGGTATTTGTATCACTAAGAAGACATTTAGACTCTTGAGAAACTCTGCCGAGTTTGTACACAAACAAGCTGAAACAATAGAGCATCAACTTTACACTCGGTGAGATGTTGTAAAATGAGAATGAAACATTTGAAACTGGTCTGAAAAGAAAAGACCGAGACTGAAGTGGTTTATTTCTTAGGAAAGTCAGAGAAGAAACCTTTGATATTAACCTGGTGCCTTCAAGTGAGTAAGTCAACAAAAGTGGCTGGGAACTTTCAGAGCAGCTATTCAAGAAGAGCTGACTTGGCCTGATGCTACTACTTGCACACAATGTGCATTTTACATAAACTGTGATACAAGATTATGAAAGGAAGTTGATTATATTGGATTCTTTGTATGCAGAGAGAATATTATGCTAATTTGAATTGGGTATTATCACCTTTTATGCTGCTACTGCTATAGCGTGTAATTGATATTTACAAAGCTTAGCTTAGGTCAGATGCATGGGGGCACTCAGTGAGAATGGAACTCACTAAAAATGGTTTGCAAATCTAGCTTGTTAATCATTACACCACAAGAAGTGCCCTACTGTTATTGTGTATAGTTGAAAACGTGATTCCTTTGTAAAATGAATTCCTTTGAATAGGAACAAGTGATATTTCTGTAGCATAAATTGAAAAGTGCAGTTTGAGATTTTCGTTTAGTTTGATTTGTTTTGTTTTACGGCATATCAACCTCAGTGGGTCATTTAATGCCGACAAAGTTTTGAAAAATTTATTCTTAATGGATACTCAGTTTTTTTTATAAACACATTTTTCTATTTAACCCATAGATGGGACCCTAACAGGTACTACCACTCCGGGTCAGAGTGAACCAAGGAGCAATGGTAATGAAGGGGTGCTCCATATTCCCCAGACCTCCAGAACTGGAATCTCACCATCAATTAGAGTTTAACGTCATACCCAGAACATGAAGACCCTCAGCCACCACCTTCTAGCACCCATATAATAAAAAGGGCTTGCCATAAGGGCAATAGGGTTGGGGCAATCATATAGGTGCTAGGCCTTGACATGACCAGCCGATTGATTGGAGGTGGTCTCTCTGACCACCTGTCTAGCCTAAGTAAGGGTCTAAGTGGAGTGTTGCATGTCATGGACTACTCAGCCACCAAATTTGGAGGAGTCTTACCCCTATGCAGAAGTGCAGTCGGTCCATATTATCGCCCCAGCTGACAGGGCAGGTTGAAAATGTGAATCCTTTGTAAAAATGAATTCCTTTGCATAGGAACAAGTGATATTTCTGTATCATAAATTGATTAATCTTACTTGGAAGCTTTACACTACAAGAAAGTCACTCATTTCTGTGGATTATGAGTTATCTCCTTTGGACTGTTTCACTAGAAGGAACTCTTTGGAAAAAGAGGAAGAAAGTTAATTGGCATGACTATATATATGATGATCATCACTGGACCCGACAAAGAACACAGAACACATGTATGTATAAAAATATAAAGTAATATTTTTATTCTTCAATTGTGTGTAGACTGATGGTTGTCGGCAGAGGATGCACATACACAGGAGCCTTTGGGAGTTCTGACTGCAAATAATCTTGATCTGGTCAACCCAGACTTCTAAGGGTTTTTATAATTCTTTAACTCAACATACTTCTGACACCTACACAGTTTTCCTGTTGACACACCTCTTCACCTACGCAGCTTATTTTTATTGGTTATGGGCTACACTTACACATTTTCTACGCAGTGTCAATTTACACCTGCATTTTCCGGGTGTCAAAGGTCAGTTCAATGCATTCAAGGTAATATCCTATTTTTATTTTCAGGACCATGTTTGACACCCAAGTATTTCTTTTACCCACGCACCAGTCATCTGCACCTGGTTCCAAACTTGTTGACCAGGGAATATATTACATCACATTCATAATTGGGCAGTGACTATATTCATAGTAGTAGCTGATATATAGTTGCAGTAGCAAATACAAATTAACATTATTCAACAAAAGACCCAATATTTTGTACAGTGTCTCTTATATTTGTTTTCACTGTACTATTCGACTAATATTGTCCGTTCATTCACCACCAAATACATCACCAGGGCATTGCAAGTCAGGACCATTGGGGAGTCATGACTACAAATGGATTTGGTATGGCTTCTTTGTTTAATGGCATATCAACCTTTGTGGATTATTTAATACCAAAGCCATCCTTGTAGAAGAACAGTAGGGCTACTATTCAACCAATAGTTGATACGAGGATGGAGTTCATACCTTTCCAAGTGTATTAGTCAGAAAGTGAATACATACAGCATGACTGGAGTTTGAACTCACAATGATGTCGCAGTCCAGCACGTTAACGATTACGCCAAAGGACTCTCCCCCACAACAAACGGAGGGTGAAAATAAAAATGTTTTATGTAGTAAGAATTAGCACACAAAAAGTAATTTACATCATCGGAATGGGCAAGTGATATTCAACGTTGGGGGAACTCCCTATCTGTTAACCCTTACTTGAAGATAGGCTCATTCACCACTCCTTAAATATGCAAGGTAAGAATATTCTCTTTGTAATAAACCTCTCTTCTTTTCAATAATATATTACACAAGATCAATGACACTTAGCCTAATGTCAAGAATTTGTACATGAATAAAGAAAATATATTTGTTTGGGTGATACAGCTATCTCAGAAGATTATATATTGTCATATTTATTATGATATGAATGTAATGCAATAAAACATTGTTAATGCTTTTTGACTTGGATGACACAACAAGTGCTTTGTGTGGATGTCCACTTGTTCAATCAATCAATTCTTACAATGTAAGAAGAAAGAATGGTTTACATAATGTGATGTGTATATTATGCCAATAAAACCATATTGTAATCAACCAATCAAAACATTAATTAACATGAAAATTAATATTTTTCATTAGTAACAGCATCAGTAGAAATTTCATGGTGTATCTTTAAAATTATATAATCATAAATAAAAATCAACTTATACATATAAAAGGTGTGTCAAAAAAGTATAGAGATTTTTTTGTACTTTTTGACACACCTTGAATTCTGAAAAAAAAAAATTTTCCATTCATTGTTCATTTCTATCTTGGTAAATACAGCTTCAAACTTGGTACTTTTATGACACACCTTGTCTTCTAAAATAAATCAATGTTCCATTCATTATTCATTTCTATCTTGGTAAATACAGCTTCAATCTTGATACTTTTATGACACACCTTTTATATTCACACCATATACTATATAAACATTTATTTCTAAATGATATATAACACATATCACAGGAATATAAACGCATTAATAATATGGGTGTTTTGAGGGAAATTCATCTCGGCTAGACCTTAATAGAGGCATTGTTAATAAATAAGATATCGAATAATAACCATTGAGAATATTATGTAAATAACCAAGGGATTTGTGATGTTGCTGGTGACATAGTTTTGGTTATAGACAGACACACAATCTCTTTTATAAGTTATAAATTACAATTCAGTTTGTTGTAACTTAATTCTTTGCCTACTTTAAGCCACTCACAGCTTATCTCTTACCACTGTAATATTACACATACTACACTCAAGCAAAGTACATATATACAAAAATAGATTTATCTTTTTTTTTTTATTTGTGGACAAAGATGTTTTGAATGACCTATTAGGTTGTCAAGGTGCCATGCTGAGTAATTCTCTTCATAGTGTCTCTCAGTGCAACAGAAGTTACTCAATGTTGTCTATCTGCCAACTAAAAGGTGACATGGTACAATCTGTCATATGGTAGGAGTAAGAAACAATCCCTGACTGGATTTATAATTGGATTTCTGAGATGGATTATAAGGTTAACAAGCTCTAACTAATTTACCTATAGCTAAGGGAAAGAAATGAATTAATGCCTTTTCAAAGGGTATTAGTGCAAAGTGAATGCAAACTGTTACATACAGAATTTGAATTGTTAGATACAAAGATAGTAATAATATAGATAGATAGATATGAACATAGACAGATATAGATACGCCGATAGTAACGAATATAGATACGCCGATAGTAACGAATATAGATACGCCGATAGTAACAAATATAGATATGCCAATAGATATGAATATAGATACGCAGATAGATATGAATATAGATACGCAGATAGATATGAATATAGATACATAGATATGAATATAGATAGATATGAATATAGATATAGATAGATAGATATGAATATAGATACATAGATAGATAGATAGATATAGATACATAGATAGATAGATAGATAGATAGATACATAGATACATAGATAGATAGATAGATATGAATATAGATACATAGATAGATAGATATGATAGATATGATAGATAGATACATAGATAGATAGAATAGAATATAGATACATAGATAGATAGATATGAATATAGATACATAGATAGATAGATATGATATATAGATAGATACATAGATAGATAGACATAGATACATAGATAGATAGAGATATATATATAGACAGATAGGAACATAGGTATGAATATAGAAAGATAGATATAAACAGATAAATTCTTGATAATCTATTTTAGAAATCTTTTTCTACTTTATTAAAAAAATTTAACATTATTACTAAAATTATGTTGCTTGTGTAACATGTTTATTTTCTTCTGTAGTCTTTCAGTTTGAAATATATACATTCTTGTTAAAAAATCAGGATAAAGGAATTTTAAAATCATTAATGGATCTGTGAATAATAATAAGAATTTTTGATCACAGAATTCATATATTTTGGTACAAGTTATATACACCACAAGGAAAAAGAAATCCTTGCTGGATCTGTGGATAGTAAAGGGATTTATGATAGTAAGATTTATGTATTTTTCTAGATGGTATCCATACCATAACCAAATAGAAATCATTGATGGATCTGTGTATAGTAATGTAACTTATGATAATAAAATCTATGTATTTTTTATAATGTACACACAACTTAAGGAAGTATAAATCATTGATAGATCTGTGAATAGTAAGGTTAATTATGGTTTGGAATTAATGTATTTTGGTATAGCGTACATAAACCTTTAAGTAATACAAATCATTGATGGATGTGTGGATATTTAGGAATTTTAGTAGAAGAAACATATACCTTAAAGAGGTGCTCGTGCCGTAATGGTTGTTTAGGAAGCAGACTCAACTAGCAGAGTTCAAATCCTGAACAAGCCTGTTAACCTTTTCCATAGTGCTAATAACCTTAGGAAAAGTATGAATTTAACTATTCTCTCTTCAGCTATGGTAAAGTTGTAGAGATTTATGGAATGATTAGTATCCAGCTTTGTTGCAAGCTGAGCATGTTCTCTCTTTTTTGTGTCTGGTTACTGGATGATAGTAACAGCCTTTCCATAGAAGTAAGTATGATGCTTATTCTACATCTTCCCTTCTCCCCCATCACTGCATGTGCATAGTGGCGTTTGAGGGGAAATTAGTTCCTTTCAGCCTGGCTGATTAAAGGGGCAACCTCAACAATGTCTGGAGGATTTTCGTTGGCATTGACTTAGGGTTTGGAGCAACATTGAGTAAGATGAGTGATGATGTTATCATTCCTTTGATTTGTGGGACATCCTCAAATGTTGGTTTAGGGGTCTCAGGCAAAGCAGTAGGGCAGATTGGGATCTTTAACCTTGGTATTGCAACCAGTCTAGGATAGTGGAAACTGAATTCATTTATAGACCAGGAGAGGGATGGGTTCCACCAGGCTATTCTTGCCAAAGACACACTACATGAGTAGTAAGCCTCATAACCAACAGGTTATGCAACCAGTGAATAAACCTCAAAGAAATATAAATCATTGATGGATCCGTGGATAGTAATATTTGAGTGCAGAATTTATATATTTTGATATTGGGCAGAGAGAATTATATACATTTTCGGTCGGTAGGATTTTTAATGATTAATGTGTTTATACAGGGTGCATAGTAATTCATGACATTGGAATCAATGCATTTTAGCTGGAAAAGTCATAAGAACACAGCTATAAACAAATGTGCTAAGATATAGATTGAATGAATGAATAGGTTTGAGGTTGGATTAAAAGAAATTGTAATCAGAACTCAAGGTCAACCAGTGTGGCTGGTATTTCATGCAAGTTAAACATTGAATTGGCCGGCATTGGGGTTAACAGATGCAATTTGTCAAACATAAGGGATGGTATGAAATCCAAACAATCATTTTATATGTCCAACAATTCTTCAGCCTAAAATGTTACATTGTCCTTAATTATTGGAAATTCCATAGTTAATTATCTCCCCCTGCCGCTAGGGGGCGAATCACAACATCGTATGTTGGTGCCAATATCAAAAACTTCCCTTATCATGGAGCATCCACTGAGGGTAGTCACATAAATAGTGGTCCCTACACTTCATTCATCACTTAGCCCAAAAACAGGGCTTACTTCTAAGGACCGTTGACCTGGACGGAGGCATATTTTCACAGCACACTTTCAAAAGCACTGTGTCCGCAGACCACAGGCTGTCACAATAGCACACTACAGAAGGCACCAAGACCAAATAGTCTATTTGAAAAGGGCCCATTCACCATCATTTAAAGAACTGTTACCAGGGCGAGAAGCTTCTAAAATAGCATCCCCCATTACTTATCACTGAACCGGTTACGAGGAAGAACGAGAAACGTCTGAAGAAGCGTCTTATCAATATTTCCTGCCGACGAACAGAATACCCCTGTAATCACCACTACTCCAAGAACATTACTTAACTCAGATAAGTCTGGTAGCAAATACCAATAAAATTTGCAACAAGTTCTTGTATTATTTGTCAATACATGTATTAAATTTCTATTGTGTGTTTGTCTTCTTTGTCCGACAATTTGCCTACAACTACAAAGAAATAAGAGCTCCTTCAAAACCCATAAATACTCTTATAATTTGAAAATAGAATTTCTTTTAAAAAGATTTTTGGCTTTGGCTATATGTGATTATAAAGATTAAATAAAAAAGAAACTATTTATAATTCATGATTTTTGTGGCCATTTTTAGGCTTCAAGTGAGAGCACTTTATAGTGGAGATCCCTTATGTTAAAGAGGCCCATCTTTACTGAAGAATCCTTTGGTTGTTCCTTAGTGTCCCTTAGTATTGGGTAGAATCCTTTGGTTGGGCAAAGTCCTTGGTTGCAGGTCCGTTTGTCAATGTCGAATACGTGCAAATGAATGGCTTTCAAGATCAATGATTAAATAGTTAACTAACTGCGTATTCAAGCTGTTGATTGGCTGGCTTCAATCAATGCACCCATGCAGAGTCTATAAGTTATGTGGTGGACATAAATATGTATGACATACCTTATAAACATATACCTTATAAACATAAATATACCCATGTATGAGGCATACCTTATAAACATAAATATGTATGAGGCATACTATGAGGCATACCTTATGTATGAGCATACCATACCTTATAAGGTATGAGGCATACCTTATAAACATAAATATGTATGAGGCATACCTTATAAACATAAATATGTATGAGGCATGTATGAGGCCATACCTTATGGCATACCTTATAAACACATACCCAGCAGGCACATACCTTATAAACCGATACCTTATAAACATAGTATGAGGCATACCTTAAAACATAAATATGTATGAGGCATACGGTACATCTCATGAAAAGTGCACAAAACCAAATTAGCAACAGCTTCAGTTTTGGAGATCTTCTGTAGATGAGATTTTTATCTCAAAATATTAAGAATTTTTGATAAAATAAAAATTACAGGTTAACAAACAACACCATGGTTACCTTACACTTGCATTGTGATAGCCTTCAAAACCAACCACCAAACTAATATATATATATATATATATATATATATATATAGAGAGAGAGAGAGAGAGAGAGAGAGAGAGAGAGAGAGAGAGAGAGAGAGAGAGAGATATGCATTGTTATATATTTAGCTAAAATATTACAAGACCGCTTATTAGTTCTGCTTTGTAAATAATTTTCTAAATCAATTTCTAATCAAAATCCATTAACTTCAAAAAAATTTTTTCTTACATCAAGTCAAAATCAGCTACCATACTTTCTAAACCGGAAACTAGCTACTAGCAATTACTACATAAATCTCCTTTAACGAGTATTAGTTACACAATTAATCCCAACTGAGCCAGGCATATTTCTTGAATATTAACAAATTTGAATCCTTAGTTCTACTATTTCTTCATGCTTCAAAGAAAAAAAAAACAAAAGAAAAACCCAGTACATTTATTTTTTATAAACCAGTCATCAAGTATGTGAAGCATAACCCTTATAATTATAATATATATATATATATATATATATATATATACACACATACAATTCTGTTTTTGCTTACAAAATTTCAATGCTGTAAAATTTGATAATAAATAATATCTAATTACATCTGTTAAGACCGTATTATGTTCCACTAGAAATAATAAAATCTTGGCTGTTAGGGTGAACAAGATTTGATTGGTATATGTCATTTAAACAGTTTTACTGTTGTGCTGTCTCCCCCCCCCCGCCTGCCTCACTATGCAAGTAGTATGTCTCTTGTGGGTATCTATAGGCTATGTGCTTGAACCTTTAGCATCAGCTTGGATTCCTTTGCTGACTCTCAGCTAATCCTTTTAAGCCACCTGACATTTGTGTCAAGTGGTAGTTTATGAAATTAAGAACTCAATTCTAGCGGGCCTTCCTTCCAGGCAGCAACTTGCCTAAAAGGGGTAAAAAGGGCTGGATTGATTGCCCGGTGCTTCAGGTACTCCTCAAGGAGAATATCGATGGAATTGGAGCTATTTTTGGCACTTCCCATGTTCCAGAAAGATTTATGGGTATTTTCGCATAAATGCGTCCCGGCCTCCTGCCTTAAAATCTGCTAGGTGGTGCCTGCTGAAAAACCACCTGAACTACTATTAAAAATTCCTAGCTGTTTGAAGGGGTTTGTGTTTATAATATTTTTTAGCGGTTTTTAGGGGTTAGGGTTTTTAATTTTTGAAACTCAGTTGTATTTATCTAAAAAAATATGTGACATTTTTTAAATTAAAATGAAATGAAATACTGAAAAAAAGATATTCTTTTTGTGTTTTTATTTTCATAACTCTGTCTTAGTTATTTAAAAATTTGTGACAATTGTTTTGAATTAAATTAAAATGAAAATACCCCCCCCAAAAAAGAAGGTATTTTAAAGTGGGGAGGTTAAATATTTACATTTACTTGTCGATAAAAAACCTGGTTGGTGGTTTACTTTTAACACCTTCAAACCACTAAAAATAAGTAATTTTTGATAAAAATGCCTTCAAACTGCTAAAAAATATTTTAAAGAGGGGGAGGTTTAAAATATTTACATTTACTTGTCGAGAAAAAACTGGGGAAAAACACCTTAAGTGTGGGCTGGTTCTTCAGCAGGCACTACTTCAGCTAGAGACTTCAATTGTAGCATAGGTTGTTTCTTTTGAGCTGGCACCACTTAGCATTTTTGAAGCCAGGAGGAATTTATACAAAAAGCCTCAGATTTATTCCTGTAGAGTTCCTACACTAAACTGACCTTGAGTTTGGGATTATTATTTGTTTATTATGCCTCCTTGGGCATCTCCCCTTTTTTAATATCTTCTCAAATCAATCTTTAAAAAATCTGTGTGACTCATGTGCTGAGTTGTTGAGGGCTGGTATTGAATCCGAAACCTTGTGATTTCCAGACTTTACCAACTGAACTAAATTGGCCATTAAACTACTATTTATAAACCTCCAAAATATTGAGTTTAACCAGTATTACTTTTGAGGATAAAAATCCCCACATTTGTACTGTCTGAAGGTCAGTGTCACTCGGCTACTTCCCCTTCCTCTAACATAGGAGTTCTAGCCAATGTGAGAAAAGAGGAAAGAAAGAGTTTGCATTTGTACCATTGTGTAAAACTCAGGAACAGTTGCATCAATTATTGACTTCAGAACTTTTAAGAATTTTTAACATGCAGTAAAAATGAATGCTTCACATGAAACACTGACAGATGCCTCGGTTAGTAACATAAGATAAGCAGGAGTGGTAACTTTGAACGTAAACATATTGAATATGCAGACACCTGTATTACAGTAGTTCCACATCACTGATTCTTTCCCTACTGTCTGTGTAGTTTTAGGTGGAGATTAAGATCAGTTAAATAAAATTCGATTTAAAAAAGAATTGAATAAAACTTGGACTGACCTGAATAAGAAGGGCTAAAATAAGAACAGTAACATGTGTTTGAATTGCTACCCCCCCCCAGTCATTCCAGGTTGTTCTGAAAAATTTATCCACGTGAAATATAATACCAAAACTGCATTTTTTAGATAGAGATTTTGACCCTTCTATGATACCAGACATGACAGGAATTCCTCTGGCATTTTCACAGTCAATCTATTAAATTGAAGAGATAATTATGACTGCATGCAAACAAGTAAAATCTAAAATATTATTAACATCACTAAATTCTCCTGACATAATAATTTTTCAAACTATGTAAAAAAACAAAAAAACAAACAACTTCTTCATGTAATTAAATAATAAAATATGAATACTTTCTGCAGTCCATTTGTTCTTTGAAACTACAATTTTTACCAGATCGATATAGTCCGTAATGGTGTCATGCCCGGAAATAATTCCTGATAAAGCAAATTTGGTATGGATTCTCTGTGCATTAACATATCAAATACTTCTCTGAATAAGTCTTGAGCCAAAAAATCAGCCCATAGACTAAAGGAGGGTGTTTACTGTAAATTTCCAAAGAGTGCACAAAAGTGAAACCGGTCTATTGAGAAGAAATTGTGATAACTTAGAAATTTTATGGACTGGCTCTTAATATTAGTATGAAGTATTAAAGTCAAACTATTAACAGCATTAAATTTGCTGAGGTCATCATTTTTCACCATCAGTAAATTCCTTTCCTTATCAATTGGCAGATCTTTTTTTTATCAAAGAGTTTAAACATAACTTATATTTGAACATTGAGATTATATAATATATAGTATAATGAGTTTTTCAGTTGAAAGGTTACAGAAATGGTCCAAAAGTCCACCTATACATATTGTTTTAAATTTCTTTATTTTTGTTTTATTAATAATAATAATAATAATAATAATCCATTCTTGAGAATGAAATGCATAAAATTCTATGGGACTTTGAGATAAAGACAGATCAGCTTACCCAGCCAGAAGACTGGCCCTAGTATTGATTAACAAGAAAAACAGAATTTGTCAACTGGTAGATTTTTTACACCCACTCAAATTTAGGAGCCACAGTCGAATGAGGGGTCATTTTTCGGCAAGTTTGGTGTCACAACTGTACAGGGAAGTCAAAAAGTAGTGAGAATGATAGAGAGAAACAGTCTATGTTCCTATCAGAGTATAGTCCTCTTCAAAAAAAATGTAAAAGATAAACAAATACCTGGACCTTGCCAGAGAATTGAAAAAAAAAAGTAGAATATGAGGATGAAAGTGATACCACATGTAGTTGTCACTCTTGAAATGGTCTTCAAAGTTTAGGAAACAGACTAGAGAAATTGGAAATCAGAGGAAGATCAGTTAAAATACACAGAAGAGTCCTAGAGACCTGAGGTGACTTGTTGTCAATCTAGTGAAAGACCATCACTGGTGTGAAAAACTCACAAGGAGTGAAATTATAATAATTTTCTATTTCTATTTCCGATGGTTGACACCAGTTCATACAGTTTGGAAGAGAGAGTGCTTGCAAGTCTATGGATATAAGGTCATGTGCATTCTGGCTGGAGGATGTGTAATAGGACTTCACTGAAAGATTTGGCAAACCAGCTCCTTTGATGAGGACAATACTCTGATTAGAACATAAACTGTTTCTCTATTATTCTCACTACTTTTACACTACCCTGTACAGTTGTGACACCAAACTTGATTAAATATACCCCCCTCATTTGACTGTGGTTCTCAAATTTGAGTGCATGAAAAAAAAAAAAAAAGTTAATTTCCAGATTATATATAATATATATAATATATATATATTATATAACAGTTTTTTGCCAATCCACGAAGCAAATAAATTTACTTCTGGGTTAATAAAATCGAGTTAAAAAAGTGCTCAATAAAAAGAGCTAAATATCCGGGTTTTTTTTAAAAGTGAATGTTATAAAATTCCAACTGCAGTTTCTTGCTGGATCAATTCTTCAGGATTATTCCCTGAAGAATTGCTCCGGCAAGAAACTGCAGTTGGAATTTTATAACATTCGCTTTTAAAAAAACACACTATATATATATATATATATATTATATAATTATATATATATATATATATATATATATAGAGAGAGAGAGAGAGAGAGAGAGAGAGAGCGAGCTGTGAAGAGTTCCACGAATCAATTGATTTTTAATTCTTGAATTATATCATTTAATCAGTAAAAATCAAAAACTAAATTTTGTACTTTTCCTTATTATAAACATATTAAATTCTATGCTCTATATGCCGACTGAGTTAACCAGCCCGATGTATGAATGTATATGTTTGTACATATATGCAGAGATACACACACACACGGACACTTATATCAATTTTTACCCATTATCATCCTTTATATAGTACTGGCCCTATGTATGAATCTATATGTATATATTTGTACATACATGTATAGATATACATACACACATCAAATTTTTACCCATTATTATCATTTGTATGGAGTGTTTGTATGCAGTTGATTTCACAATAACTGACAAATGCCTCTACAACATTTTGATAAAATAGAAAAGGCAGTAAAGCCGATTGGACAATTGCAAAATATCTGCATTATCCTATAATGTATTGAAAATGGTTGGAAGCTGTGGAAATTCTGATCAACAAGCCTTTTAGACAAGTCTTACATTCAGTTTTGATCGAGTTAAAATGTTATGTATCACCGCATAAAAAAGAGATTGATGAATTACGTTAAAAAAAAAAAAAAAATCATTGTCAGTCACTTTTAATGAGATTATAAGAAAAACTGATGTTATAAAACAGACACAAACGAACATTATATATATATATATATATATATTATGTACACACAAACACATTCATTATATATATATATGTGCACAAATACACACAAACACATTCATATATATATATGTGCACAAATACACACAAATATAAGCACATATATATCTGTATACTTACATAGATGTCATGCAGCAGTTTTAAAACTTAAAATTTAATAGATCATATTTCACAAATGATAATATCCTTTATGTATGTTCAAGCTCTCTCTCTCTATCTATCTATCTTCTATATAATTTATCTCCACACACACACATCATATATATTATATATATATATATAACTACTATACACACATATAAACACATATATATTATATACACACACATACTATATACATACACACAACACATATATAACACATACTACACACACACAAACATATATATATATATCACATACTACACACACAAACATATATAATATATATACACATACTACCCAACACAAAACATATTATATATATAACATAATACACACACACACAAAACATATATATATTACACATACTACACACACACACAAACATATATATTATACACATACTACTTCCACCACAACATAATATATATCACATATACCCACACACACATATATATATATATATACTACAGTACTACACATCACACAAACATATATCTACACATACTATATATATATATAACACATACTACACACATCACACAAACATATATATATATATACATATATCTATGTCACCATCACATATATATATATATTAACACATACTACACACACACACAAACAATATATATATATACACATAACTACACAACACACACAAACAATATATATATATACACATACTACAACACACAAAACATATATATTATACCAGCATACTAACACACACACAAACATATATATATTACACATATACACAACACATATATATATATTATTCATACACATACTACACACACACACAACACATATATATATATACACATACTACACACACACACCAGCCTATATATATATATATATTATGCTACACACAAACACATATTTATATTATATATATATTTACTACAACATATACACAAACACATATATATATTATATTATAAATATATATATACACAACACAACACATTATAATTATATATATAATCTACAAACACACATTATATATATATAACACACATACTTATATTATATATACATACACACACAAAACACATATTATATATATATAATACACAAAACACATATAATATATTATATATACTACACACACACAAACACTATTATTATATACTACACAAACACACACACACCTATATATATATATATATAGTACACACACACATATACACCATCAAAATAATATATATATACACACATACTACACACAACAAACATATATATATATACACACATATACACACACAAACATATATATATATATACACACACACATACACACAAACATATATATATATACATACACACAAACATACTAACACACACATATATATTATATATATATATATATATATACACACATCTACACACACACATATATATATATTATATACACACATACTACACACACACACAAACATATATATATATAACACACACAACATATATATATATAACACACATACTACACATATATATATATATACACACACACTACACACACACAACATATATATTATATACACACATACACACACACACACAAACATATATATATATATACACACACATACTACACACACACAAACATATATATATATATATACACACCATACACACACATACTACATATATATATATACACACATACTACACACATACACATATATATATATATATATACACACATACTACACACACACAAACATATATATATATACACACATACTACACACACATACAAACATATATATATATACACACATACTACACACACAAACATATATACACACACACATATATACATACATACTACTAGACACACAACATATATATATATATATATATATATATATATTATATATATATATATACATACATACATACATACATACTACACATTATATATATATATATGTATGCATATATACACACATATGTATATACGTATGCATATATACACACACACACTACTACACATACATATGTATATATGTATGCATATATATATATATATAAAACAATAGCATAATCTTTACAGATCACTGCCACCCCTCACAATATATATATATATATACACTGCTACACACACACACACACACACATTTATATATATGTATATAAACCTGTAAATGCACATAAATGTGAATATACACAGATTTGTTCACATGCACATTCCTAATAGATTTGGATATTTCCCTGAATCTTGTAAAGATCAAAGAATTCAGATATAATAATAATTTTGGATTGAATCTTATTATTTCCACTGTGTGTGTTGCCTTTAAGTATCCGTTATTGATCATCACCAAAAAAGGAATAATCCATCTCAGATGATTGATTCAACTCACTTGTTAAATCTCAAAAATATCCCAGCATTATGGAGCGAGGGGGGGGGGAAATAAAAAAGACCCCCCCTCCAAAAAAAAATAAAAATAAACCCCCCAAAAAACAAACCTAACCTAGAATTACAAAATGTATTTCTGTGAATGACAAGT
Organism: Doryteuthis pealeii; assembly: GCA_023376005.1. Classification (NCBI taxonomy): domain Eukaryota; kingdom Metazoa; phylum Mollusca; class Cephalopoda; order Myopsida; family Loliginidae; genus Doryteuthis; species Doryteuthis pealeii. The sequence goes on along the minus strand of CM042143.1, from coordinate 104,734,148 downwards.
AACACCATATGTCAGCTGCATTGGCAACATAAAAATAGACGTTGGAATTTACACATGTATTTGACACGTCCCTTTGATATCTGATGCCAGAGATTGCATCTTAATAGGAGATAATGTATCATAGTCATTAAATATATAGACTGTCATCTCATCTCTAAGGTGTCTATACTTTATAAGATACTCTTTTATTTCTCTTTATTTTTATTGCCTTTTCTGAAACAATGTTGATTACTATTTTATACTTTCAATAGAAGAAAAGTAAACATTGTCTTTATGGATTTACACAACCCCTCCGCATGAGCAGGAATGCAAAAAAAATGGTCAATTTCTTAAGTAGAGTATAAAAGGTTTGAATTCAGTGTTTTTCCTTCTTCTAGAATGGTTGCCTAATCAACTTTAAAGGACACATGGTCAATTTCTTAAGCAGAGTGTAAAAGGTTTAAATTCAGTGTTTTTCCTTCTTCTAGAATGGTTGCCTAATTAACTTTAAAGGACACAGGGTCAATTTCTTAAGCAGAGTTCAAAAGGTTTGAATTCAGTGTTTTTCCTTCTTCTAGACTGGTTGCCTAACCAAGTTTAAAAGATCCAGTCTATCCTTCTATTTACCTAAATCTAGAAGGAGAATAGTTGGATGCATACCTTTCCCAAGGGTATTAGCACTATAGGAAATGCAACAGACTTGTACAGGATTTGATCTCACAGCACAGACTCCATTTTGTAGGATGATAACCATTACACCACACGCCTTTTCTGACAAAGAATCTCCACTCTAATCATTATCTTTATACTTGTATTAGACAATGCTTACATATCAATACCCCCAAAAAAATCAACAAACTTGGAATCTTTGTTGAGAGAGAGTCAAATGAACTTGTGCTTGTCAGCATGACTTGATGATGATGATGATGTAGTTCAAACTCTAAATCAAGCAACATTTTTCATTCTATTTCATTAGGTAAAAACAAAGTCTTTGGCTTGGCCTAAAGTCAGTATCAGCCAGTCAGCAAGGGAGTCTATCCCCTTTTCACTAGCACTAGACCAAGGAGATTGTTTTGGCATTTGAGGCTGGGTGCCACATCGACCATCAGCTCCTTGCTTTACTGCACAGATCCCTGTGCTACTCATACACTGAATTGGCGAGGTTTGGTATTGAACCTAGAACCTTGTGGTTCCTAGTCGAACGCTCTGCCAACTGAGAATTATATTGTTTATTGCTCTAAAGAAACCATGTTCAAAACTCAATGAGTATCAACCATTAAAAATCGATATTAATAATTGGAAAAAGTTTGATTATACTAAACAAACACAACCAGACTGTTTCATCTAGAGTAACCTAATTTGGTTTGCATACTTACTGGACTTGAGAACTTATGCTGCTTATAAAATGTAACTATTACCTTACTAAAGTAACTAGCAAGATCTGTGGATATACCACTTTATGATAATTGAACTATTAAAACATTTGATATGTATACTTAAGAGCTATTGCAGTAGTTCAATATATATATATATATATATATATATATATATTACAAACCCCTCCGCTTGAGCAGGAGGAGTTCAATTTTTTAAGTGGAGTTCAACAGGTTTCAATTCAGAGTTTTCCTTCTCCTAGACCGATTACCTAACCAAGATTAAAGAGCCCAGTCTGCCCTACTATTTATCCATAGCTGGAGGAGAGTAGGATTCATACCTTTCCCAAGGGTATTAGCGAAATGCAATTACCACATCCAGTATTTGAACTCGGGGCAATGAGTCCCTTTCCCATGACTTTAACCATTACACCATGCACTTCCATATATATATATATATAATAGTAATATCTAGATTATACACAACATCAATTTATATGTGTGTTTATTGCTTGACTCTTGGCCATTTAATATTTATTTTCTATCATTTTTAAAATATAAAGATATAATATAAATGAAAGATAAAAACAAAACAAAAAAAAAAAAATGATTAAAAAAAATTGTTTTCTTTTTTGTTTTTTAATTTGGATATTAATTTTTGGCTGTCTCTTTAGATAAATTTTCTAGCTGAACTGTTACCAATTGAGGAATGCTATTTCTTTTGGAAAGTCTTCAAAGTCAATATAAATTTATTAGAGGTGTGCAAAAATTCATAGCAGCCCCTTTTTTCTCCCAGTCCTTTTGATTGGGCTTAGAATATCCCCTACTGAGGGGTAAGAACCTTCCACCCTGCATCTCTTGGGTATGATACTTAACTGCATCTAATGGTGAGGCTCATGTTCTGGAGATATGGGAAATGTGGAATACCTCTTCACTGTCATTTCTCCCAGGTCCACACTGACTCAGAGTGGTAGTGTAGCATAATGGACCTAGGAACACCATATTTGTGGCCTTGTGCCAGACACGGAGAAACCTTAATAGGATGTAGCATGATTCCCAGACCTTACGAATATGAAATTTTAATTATCACCTTTGAGTTTATTTGTAGCCAAGAAGTCTGGGATTATGCTAGTAAAATTTAGTTTAATCGGTTTGTCAGAAGAAAGGATGGTTGACCCGTTGACCTCTTAAGTGACACGTGTAGTTTGGTAGAACAATTAGAATCTTCAAAAGATTCTAGGACATTCTAGAAAGATCGCCAGACATTTCTATATAATGAGGAAACCTTAGATTTTGAATCAGTTGAGTTCCGGGGGACCGAGGGAGCAGTTAAGTCCTGGAGACCGAGGGAGTAAGGTCAGTTAAGTTTGGTTTGACCGAGCTGGTGAGAGGCGAGAGACTGGGGTCCTGGAATGGAGATATGGTGTCGCTGATGTGTGAAACCTGAGATGTAATATTTTACACTGCACGAAGTAAAAACATACCTATTAATGAAGCCTGATAATTGGAACGTTGGAACGAAGTTAAGGACATTACAAAAAAAGACATATTTAAGGAAGCCAACTATCTCTCTCTCTCAATAACTTTCATTAAGAAAATAAATTCATGAAAAGCAAGAAATACTGTCCACATCTTTATTTTACAACACCAAATAAAATCGTACGGGAATTCATGAATGAAAGCCATTGAACAAACAAACGTGAACAGACACTTGACTGATGCTAAGGAGGTATATACTTGTCAACAAGTCAAATTGACCGTGACTAAAGACCCACGGTTGTGAAATGTGATACCTTTGCTTGACCATAAACGAAAGAAGTGTGGAAGAATTTTGGGCTTAAGGACTGCTGGAATTCTGTGTGTGCTGATCAATGTGCCAACCCCTGATACACGACTGTACGAGTCTTAACAGTACCGTGTGTTTTGAAGACGCAGTGGGCCCCACAACATAACGTCACGTACAAGTATACGATTTAGTGTAGCGGTAAAAAAGCCCACAACGTTACAGTAGTTCCTGTTAGGTACTTAAGGTCAAAAAGATCTTTTTGAAAATTATTTGATAGGACTGTTGCAACAACAACAACAAAAATTTCTTGAGAAATAACTACACAAAAATGTAAATATGAGCATGCAATGAATGTAATTCCCTAACCTCTAGGTATAAAATAACCCTAAATAGGTTGACATGCTGTTAAAATCAATCATTCTCACACCTCTTCTGAAAAACTAGAGACTCAGCACAAAATAGAGAACCATCTTTTTTTAAAAATAAAAATTCTGGGAAATTTTGCACATATCCAATATATATATATATATATATATATTGCACATATCCAATATATATATATATATATAAGAAAGATTCTGTCTGTCTGTCTGTCTATCTATCTGTGACTGAGTCCACGTCTTTTTATAATGGAAAATTGATGGAGACAAGTAAAGACCAAAGTTCAATAAAATCCACACTCTATTTTTGTCTGAAAGGAAGTTAAAAAAAACCTTTTTACTCCTCAATGCCTGGTAGCTCCACTAGTAAAACATTCTGATTATATTTTCAATTAGATTATAATAAAAATAAAAGTAAAAGAAAAGATTCACTTTCAATATTACTGTTAGATTTTGTATCTGCAAAATGAAAAAAAAAAAGCCTAAAATTTTTCTGGTATCATTTAAAAAGCAACACTTGGAATTTTGAAATGCACCTCTACAGTTTCACATACATGAGAGATGATCCTCTTCAAATAATTCTTTTTTTTTTAAGAACATGGCTTCTAGGATTAAAAAAAAAAAAGAATTTTTTCGAAGCATTGGAATTAGACTGATTTTAAGATTCTTCATTCTCCAAGTTTATGAATCTGTCTGCGATAAGATCACGTGCAAGTGTAAAATATTTGTAAAAAGAGCTATTGGATAATGTTGTTTGTGTAAAAAATGTTTTGGTTTTCTTTTGATTAAAATTTTGCTAGATGTAAATGATGTTTAGTCGTTTTGTTTTATGGCATATCAACCATTTTTGGGTCATTTAATGCCTAATCAAGTCATTTTGATAAACAAAGGACTCAGATTGCTTATAGTACCTGCTGTTAGTTAATGTAGAATAAACATCATACTCACCTTCACAGGAAAGGTGTTACTAGCGTCCAGAAAAAAGAAAAGAGAACATAACCAAATATGCTCTGCACTAAATGCTTGAACACTTTCATCTGTATAAACTGAATAGTTGACTGTGTTCAAGTATTTAATACAGAGTGTATTTGGTTACATTCTCTTTTTTTTTATCTGGTTACTGGACGCTAGTAATAGCCTTACTGTGGAGGTGAGTATGATGTTTATTACAGGCTCTTGACTGCTGGATTTAAGGTTGACATATTCATCTATTTATGGAAGGGGGGGAAATATATGGGGGAAATAGATGTTCGTATCAACAAGCTTCCGCCGAGAGTGGGGGGGGGCAAAAAACAAGAGAGTCCACAGTCTTCCAGCAAGCCAAACCTTCCCCTGGTCAACACGCTCTTCGTTTTCGTTTAGCAGCTCAAAAAATCCGTCACCGTAGTTGAAATAATTTTTAGCAGTTCAAAATCACATTTCTTTACTCGGTCGTTCGCGTCAGTCAACCTGCTACTGCAACTCCTTTCTGCCCTGCGTTTGACTCACACGTTATTTATGTATGTATTTACCAAAACATCCTGGCACTTCGCGTCTGTCCAGTGCCTAAATCACGTCTGCCTTTGAATGCGGGAGGACACGGGCTTGATCCCGGCAAGCAAGACAATGTCTTGCACTTTTTGTTCTCCGTCATACTATTTAAACTGAACATTTGACTGTGTTCAAGCATTTAGTACAGAGCATATTCGGTTACATTCTCTTTTCTTTTGCCTGGTTACTGGATGCTCGTAACACCCTACTGTGTAAGTATTTACCCAACCCCTCTGAATGAACAGGATGCAACACTAGGATAATTTTAAAGTTGAGTACAGCTGGCTTGAATTCAGAGTTTTCCTTCTAGACTGGTTGCTTAACGAAGATTAAAGAGTTCAGTAAACGCCAATATTTACCCATAGCTGGGAATATCCTGTCTGTTTCATGATTAGATCATTAAAATCTTGGTTGACCAAAAACTTTTCATCACTCCTTATATAATCTTTAAAATGTTTAGGATCATTTTTTTGTTTTTAATTCAAAGAAATGTTTCTTTTTGAATTATCGTCTTTATTAATATGTGGCAAAATGAGTAAAATGTTATGCACTACATTACGGACATTTATTGATGTATTTATGTTTTTCTTTTACAGAGTTGCTGTCTTCTCATTTTCATCTCAAAGGAATAAGAATTGATTAATATTTTCTTTACTTAATAAAAAGAGAAAAACAGTGAGATAAAGAAAATGTAAGTTTTGATTAAAATATTTGATTGCTCTTCATTCACAAACTAATCAACAAGCTTGATTTTTTTAGTCATTATATATATATATATATATATATATATATATATAGTTGGTGGAGTGGTGTATTGTTGGTATCAGCTGACAGCAAGGGAGTCAATCTTTTTGCTTGTGCCAGATCAGGGAGATTGTTTTTGCTGAGGTGGAGCATCACATCTACTGTTAGCTCCTCACTTTACAGCATGGATCAAATTACCCAATCTGTGCTACTCATATGCTGAGTTGAGGGGGACTGGTATTGAACCCAGAACCTTACAATCCCTAGGTGGGTGGTCTACTAAACTGGTCCCTTTATATATATATATATATATATATATATTATATATATATATCTCAAGCCCTACCAGTATAGATACTGCAACATTCAAACATAGTAATTATATATATATATATGTAATATTATGAAAAAATTGAAAAACAAGTTTATAAATGAGTGATGTTTATTTCGCCTATGCTGCAGTGTCTCAATCTGTTTGTCGAAACACTGCAGCATAGGCGAAATAAGCATTACTCGTTTATAAACTTGTGTTTTTCAATTTTTTCATAATATTACATACTGTTGGATTCAATTCTCTGAAAGTTTGAGATGAGGCTTGAAGATTAGTATTATTTGCGTTATTCGGACTATTGTCCCCATCTTCATTGTACCTGAAGAAGGCCGGAGGGTATATCGGATGAAACGTTGTACAAATAACAATGAAGATGGGGACAATAGTCCGAATAATGCAAATAATACTGTTGGATTCACTTCCACTTTTTCCTTATATATATATATATATATATATATATATATATAAAAAATCCAAAGATTTAGTGAAGAAATCTTCCTTATGACACAGTAGCTTTTCAACTGTCATAATTTACAGAGCTCAATTATATTAGGAAAAATAACAACAAAGATTTATGTTGAAAGCATAATAGTCTATTCAAGGTATTTCAGATGATGGGAATGACTAGATAATTTCACTAGGTTCCCTTCAAACCTAAATTGATATTTCTTCCTAATATATATATATATATATATATATATATATATATATATACCCTCCGCCATTGGCTGACACCAAATCCTGCTTGTGCAATATATATAACCCCCCAATGTTCACTATTTTGGCATCCTCAATCAGCAGATAACACCTAGCTGTACTTGAGGCCCTCCTCATCAGCAGATTCCTTCCTGCTCTTTGTGTACAAAAGAAATTTTATTCATTACCCCTTTTTAGTTCTTAATCCCACCACCACCAACACGTGAAGAAAACATTATATATATATGTATTTGAAAGAATGTGTATGTTTATTCAATATATTAACTTTATTTATATTTATATTAATGAATTTGATAAAAACATGAACATAGATATTGTTGTATCTTGTTCTTATGCACAGACATAGAGCCATTTCTCATAATATGCTACAAGTTCATTCTTTAAAAAAGAGTGAACAAGTGAAAAATTCTGCCAACTATTATTTCTAGACTAATGTACTTATGCAAACAGAATAGAAAACTACTGTTAATGATTATATATAATCCAGTTTTTGCTGTAGTCACATCATCATTATCATCAACAACATGTAAACTTTTTTTTTTACAACAGATTTCCTAACACAGTGTCATTTCTGCATTACTTCTGGTCTAATTTACTCAGTAACTTCAACTTTTTTTTTTCTTTCTCACCTATGCGATTTTCAAACGAAGTTTGATTTGAAAATCACATAGGTGAGAAACTGTCAGTAACCAAGTGCAACTGAATTCATGACTACCCTTATATATACTAGCAAATATATGCACCCTCCGGGTGCAAGTATTTTAGTTAAATTTTATAATAAAACATGATATTAAATTAGAAAGGCTAATGAAACTGAATAAGAATGTAGATAAAAAGATTTTGAACAGAAGGGGTATGATTGAAAAATAGAACAACTTTGAAACTAACTCTTCCATCATTTTCCGTTACTCCCGTCTTTGATTGGTAAATTTTCCTAATTAAACTGTTTAGTCAAAATAGGAAGTAAAGAATAATATTACAGTTATTTCTTCTTGTTAAGGGATTTCTTTTAAGATTTATTGAAGAGATTTTTGCTTATATTCAATAAGATAAAACCAAACAATTAGAAATCAATAATACTAAGCATATATTTATTAAAATCACATTTTTAAGATCAATATGCAAATTAGCCTTCCCATTCATACTGTAAACCTCTATTTTGTTGTATATATAAATACAATTGCATGTTATTATTATGTACATATGGTCAACAGTGTAAGTAATGTAAAACAATTTTATTAATAATAAGGGTTTAAATAAAAATAAAATCATGGAGAATGTGATGTAAATAACTAAAGGAATTGTGATTTGTATAGTAATATAGTTTCGGTTACAGACAGACAAACCCACAATCTCCATTATAATAAGATATATATATATATATATATATATATAGGGTAGTCATTTTCACCATTCTGAAAATGTCCTTCATTGAAGCTAGAACTGGGCTTTGGTCCTGATGATGGTCTAAATGACCGAAACGTTGCATCGTCGACAATAAACATCCAGTTTCCATAACATCCCGTGTTTGTCTACTTTTCTCCACATATTGTCGGATTAACCTCCTCACATTTCTCCCATATATATATATATATATATATATATATCATCATAATCATCATCCTCAAATCATGCCAGCAGCAAAGATCCCCATGTGACATGGCAAACTAAATAGAGCTTAGATGAAGTACCCACCTCAACAGGGTAAGAGGTCATCGATTGGAACACAGTTGGTTAGGATGACATTTTTCTATAATACTGAATTAATCATAGAAAGTTCTTCATTCAAAAGATAACTTCACATAACAGAAATTTGATTTACCAATTTTATACTTTATAACATTAAGTTAATGTTGTTCTTAAAACATTCACAGAGTTTTATAGAGACATACTTTGTAGTTTAATTGGCAGGCATTTTAAAGATTCATCGATATGCACATTTCTTTTGTTTTTGGCTTGGATAGTTAGCTCTAACCAAGAAAATATTATATGTAATTATTTTACATCTCCAGCTATTCTGCAGACTCCATAAATTGCTTTTAGACATCAGTAAATTTTAACTTATACACAAACGTCTACTGCCAACAATTCTATCACTGTTTTATATATATGAGGATGAGTCAAAAAGAAATGACATTTTTTTAGGACAGGTATAATTACTAACACAAGAACATGTATCATACATCAAAATGAAGCTGGTCCTCTGTGAATCACATCCCTACTTTTCAACATAGTCACTGTTTCTCTCAAAGCAATGTTCCACCTTCAAATGAAAGCATGTATCCCTGCCCCTTAAAATTTGTTGAGTGTTCTTTGAGCCACTTCTCTACAAATTTCACTTCCTGGACTAATGGTTGCCTCTCAAACCCTCTTTCATGGGGCTGAACAGATGATATTGTTCCAACTCCATCAAAAGCAGCCTAATTTTTTGTTAGATTGTTTTAAATAAGAAAAATAGCATAAAAATACATAAAAACATAATAAAATAGAATGTAATGAATTATGTGCTATAGTAATATGTTTTAATATTTTTTTTTATAAATAATATTTTTCTTTGGCATAATAAATTTGTGAAGTTAGTCACATAAGTGTAAAAGTATTTTGTGATTTGCTTAAAGCATTGCTAAACAAAGTTATAAAGTATTTTATAGTATTTATTTATTTATTGAAGGCTATTGCAATGCATAAATGTCCAAGGTCTTATAAATTTTAAAGTATCTTCATCTTTAGAGATGATTTCAGAAAACATCTCTAAAAGATGAAGATACCTCAAAATTTCATCTCTACATGTCAAAGTTCAACATATATGACACATCCTTTCTTAAATTTCTTTAACTTTTTATTAAAAAATTCTGTAGGGTTTATTTAATCATGGAAGATAATGTATGCCTTCTAGTCTTTTAACCAAATATAAGGTTTAATTCTTAAATGAAGTTTGTTAAGAACTATTTTGATACATTTGGATTATTTAGATTATTCAAATGACCTTTGACACTTACTTTTGCATTGCCTCAAAAAAAAAAAAAAAAAAAAAAAAATAAATAAATAAAATAAAATAAATAAAAAGATAATAAAATACTTTATAAAATAAGTGTATCTAAAGCTGACTTGTACCTCAAATTTTAGCTCTCAAGACAAACCAAAAAATTGTCCAAGTGACCGCTTGTAATCCGGAAAATTTCCAAGTTGGAGCATTTGTAAGTCAAGGTACCATTATTATCTGTTAATCCTTATACCTTTGGGAAAACATGGATTAAATCTTTTGTATTCTGTTTCATGAAGTCTTAAAAGTTTTGGTTGCTATTAAAACAAGGAAACCTTCAATCGTTATATTGGAATTTTGCTTTTAGAAATTGAGAGAAAGAGACACTCACCAACTCTGTGATAACCAAATGACATCGATTCAGTTGCCGGCTTCGTGGAGAGGAAGAGTGCTAACAGACCGATGAAAAAGCTGATAAGATCACTCCCCAAGTGTAAAACATCCGTGAACAGGGCTAAGCTATTGGATAAGATTCCTCCTGCAATCATATAAAATCAGAAAGAAAATTAATCAATGAAGAGACAAAATGAAGAGCAAAAAAGAGAAAACAATTTCGGTAAATCAGTACATACATACATACATAAATGTACAAGGTGTGTTCAAAAAGTTTTAAGACTTCAGCTTTAAATTTTAAAAATTCTATAATCTAAATCAGGGGTCACCAAACTATGGACTGTGGGCTAGATCTGGCCTGCAATGGCATTTTATCAGGCCCACTGACAGTACTTAAATTTGTTAGTTTAAATGTATGGAACGTGAGACATTCTGATGTGAAATCTACCCATCGAATGAAATTGACTGATAAACATTTGAAAGCAATTCTCGATTAAATATAGCAATTCCAAACCAAACATTGGCAATATCTTGAAAGGAAAACTTCAGTTTCACAAATCTCACTAAAACTTTCTGCTAATGTTGCATTATTTGATAATGTTTTGAAAATAAATATGTTGGTTAAATTTGTTTTTTGTGCATCTTACATTTATTTTCATTTATCCATGTATATGACATGGAAAGATAAATTTGTTTTACATCTTTTTCTCAGAGCTTTCATTCTGGCTAGCAAGCATTGAACACAATAATAATGTGCCCACGCTTGTTATTTTTTCAATTATCAGGCCCACTGAAAAAAAAGTCTGGTGATCCCTGTCTTAGAACTTAGTACAGCACAATCAGAATTCACTTTCAAAAATCTTGAAATGTTGTAGATTATCAGAACTCTTCTCAACAATATGTTGGGTAATCAATTTTTTTAAAACTCAATTTTTTTTCTATTTAACCCATAGATGGGACCCTAACAGGTACAACCACTCCAGGTCAGAGAGAACCTGGAAGTTATGGTGATGAAAGGGTACTCCACATTCCCACGTGCTCCAGAACTCGAACTTCACCATCAGATAGAATTTAACATCATACCCAGGACATTCAGACGTTCAGCCACTGGCTTCTAACACATATACAATAAAAAAACGGCTGGCTTTGCATAAGGGCAATTGGATTGGGACAATAATATAGGTACTTTGGCTTGTCCTAACCAGCCAATTGATTGAAAGGGGCCTCTCTGACAGCCCGTTTAGCCTATGTAAGGCTAATGTAGAATGTTGCATGCCATGGACTGTTCAGCCACCAGAGTTCCAACCTTAAGCATCATGGGTTGCCACCTACGGCCAACAGGTGCAGAGGTGCTGTCAATGTGACAAGCTGACAGGGATGAAATCCCAATTTAAAAAACAAAATATTATGTGGTCAGTTATAATACTTTTTGAACAAATTATTATTTTTTTTGTGAAACACAGGATTCCGAAAGTATAGCTCCTCCATACTCATCAGACCAAGCTCTGACTTTTCCTTGTTTCCTATACTTAAAAAGTAAAAGTAAAGTCGGCAGAGTGGCTGTTGTTGGTATCAGCCAAAACAGCAAGGGAGTCTATCCCCTTTTCACTAGCACTAGATCAGAGAGATTGTTTCTGCATCTGAGGTGGAGCTCCAACCCTCTATCAGCTCCACACTGCTAATCATGCACTGAATTGACAATGGCTGGTATTGAACCCAGAACCTTGTGGTCCCTAGGCAGATGCCCTACCAACTGAGTTAAGCCAACCCCTAAAAACATGCACAACATATGTACATTGTCATCACCCAATTTTGAGATATGAAAGCAATGATATTTGATAAAAATCATCAGCTTTGGGAACTTGTTTTGTCTATCAGCAAAGTATTTCCAATGAAGTAATAATAAGGATAATATGATTAAAAGATGAGGAAAAATAGAGCCAGATTGGATAGAAAAAAAAGTCTTTAATGCACTTATTAGAGACTTTCAATGGAATTTGTATTGATTTCCTTTCTTGAAAGGAGAAACTAAAAAGAAAGCAAACAATGATTAATGATAGGATTATATAAGTAAAAGATATTAACAGACTTAGATACATGGATATAACAGATGTGATAGATATGAACATGTGAATAGATTAAGATTATATATAAGCTGATGTCTCTGTTATTCTGGAATCCGTTGCTAAAACAACTGATTATTTTCACTACAAATACTACTTCATCTCAAGCACTATATATATATATATATATACACACACATGCATACATATATATATAAGGTTCGACTTCGGTTAAAAAACACATATTCTTCCAAATATTGTCGCTGAAAAATAGCCATATCACAAAAAAAATCGTCAGTTGTTTACTTCTCGTAAGTTCGTGTAGAGGTCAATAAAGTGGAATATAAACACCTACTCCTTAACAAAAAGAAGAAATCTGCTAAGTCCGTTTGGTGTGTGGATAAGACGCTTGACTAGTCGGCTTTGACAGTCGGTTTCGAATCGCGCACGGGCGGCCTTGGTATCTATAGCTCTGCTGATGAGCCTAATAGGCCGAAATGTACATACAGAGATTGATTTTTCTCGATTTGTTTATCCTTAAAATTAAAAAAAAAAAAAAAAAAATAGGTATTCCCGCCTAATGAATTAATTATTAATTAATTAACTTTCATAAATTAGGTTCGACTCGGTTAAAAAACACATATTCTTCCAAATATTGTCGGCTGAAAAATAGCCATATCACAAAAAAAATATCGTCAGTTTGTTTACTTCTCGTAAGTTCGTGTAGAGGTCAATAAAGTGGAATATAAACACCTACTCCTTAACAAAAACGAAGAAATCTGCTAAGTCCGTTTGGTGTGGTGGATAAGACGCTTGACTAGTCGGCTTTGACAGTCGGGTTTCGAATCGCGCACGGGGCGGCCTTGGTATCTATAGCTCTGCTGATGAGGCCTAATAGGCCGAAATGTACATACAGAGATTGATTTTTCTCGATTTGTTTATCCTTAAAATTAAAAAAAAAAAAAAAAAAATAGGTATTCCCGCCTAATGAATTAATTATTAATTAATTAACTTTCATAAATTAGGTTCGACTTCGGTTAAAAAACACATATTCTTCCAAATATATATATACATATAAGGTGTGTCAATAAAGTACATACAAGGTGTGTCTAAAAAAATGTTCCATTCATTGTTCATTTCTATCTTGGTAAATACAGCTTCAATCTTAATACTTTTATAACACACCTTTATATATATGTATATATATATATATATATATATATGAAAGTACGCAAACAGTTTGTTTGATATGGCTATGCTGACAATTTTTGGGAGAATATGTGCTTAATTGAAGTCATACCTAATTTGAAAATTAATTAGTTGATAATTAATGAATTAGGCGAATATATGGTTTACACTTTACATTTGAACAGATATATTCGCCTAATTCATTAATTATCAACTAATTAATTTTCAAATAAGCACATATTTCCCAATATATATATATATATATATATATATATATATATATATATATATATATATATATATATATATATATATATACACACGATTGAAATTGAATGGTTTAAAATCTACCTACTTAAGTAGGGAGATTTTCCATTCGATTTTAACCGTCTACTTAGCTCTTTATATTGAGCACTTTTTAATTGATTTTAGCGAAAGAATCACAAAGTAAATAAGATTATATACTTATTTGCTTGGTGGATTTAAATGGTAACTGTGGTGTGTATATATATATATATATATATATGAAAACATTATTATAATATAAAGATTCAGTGTCTGTCTGTAACCGAAACTATGTCACCACCAACATCACAATTCCCTTTGTTACTTATGTTATATTCTCAATGGTTATTAAATAATCATTGTTCAATCTTAATTAGCAACTTATTAACAATGTCTCCATTAATGTCTAGGGGAGATAGATTGCCTCAATATTATTAATGTGTTTAAAATCCTGTGATGTGTATCATATATCATTAAAGAAATAAATGTTTATATAGTATATGGTATGAATAATTTGCACACTGGTTTTAATAAAACAGTGTTTAATAAATAATTATTTGGTGTTATTGGTTTATAATATTGTTTTATTCTCAAACATATTCAAAGCAATTCTATAAATTCTATACTGAAATCAATTAGAATAAAGGAAAAATCAGTAATCTTTTTTGTGTTTGTATTTAATTTCATTAGTCTTTTTAATTCAATATATCAAATTACATTCACACTTAAATACTTATGCCCAGAGGATGCATTTTTTGCTAGTATATATATATATATATATATATATATAATATATATATATTGATGTTTTTAATTAGAAGTAGAGGAATGAGAATTTAAAGGATTAAAAAATGACAGTTGGTGCAAATGTAGACCAAACAAAATTATCATTCATTTACTAATTGGAATGGAAATTGCTTTATTCTAGTCCAGTCTTATATATACACATGTTCCTAAATCTTTCATCTGTTATCATCCTGCAACACCTACTTGTTAAAAATGAGACCGTCCAAATGATCCAAAATGCAACACCAAAATGTAAATCAAAATGTTGCTTATCTGCCAAATTCTTATTTCTTATGAGTGTTGTCACCTCAGCTAAATAATGGACCATTTCGTTTTTAAAGAAAGAAAGAGTAGGAGAAAGATAGAGAGAGGGGTGAGAATATGAAAATAATAATGCTAATCTGTTTCAATCGATAATGATAAAAAAAAAGTAAAGAAAAAAAAACGAGAGAGCGAAAAAGTGAGAGTTAAATCAAGATTATTATACTTTTTACATATTGAACTATGTGGCAATAGCTCTTAAGTAAACATATCAAATGTTGCAATAATTGAATTATCATACTGTGTTATATCCACAGGTCCTACTAGTATATTCTATATTATCAAATTGGAACACTTAAGTGTATTCATCTAATAAGAATCTTATGATGATGGGCTATTTTTAATGGGTTAGAGTTCCATGCATATTTATAATCATTAGGATTTTAACAGTATATAATATATATATATATATATATATATATATATATATATATCAACCCCTCTTCATAAGCAAGATGCAACAAAATGTCAATTTCTTAAGCGGAGTTTGAAGAGCTCAGTCTGCTTTACTATTGCATCAGCAGTGTATACACCGCTGATGAGACTTAATAAAGTTGAAACAGCTGTACGGTGTTCCCGTGGCACACTTTATTCGCCGGATTTGCTTGTTATGATTATTTTCAATAATTATCGAATTTTATACGATATACGCATTGTAATTGCCTTCAAAAATATAAATAATAATATACTTTACATAACAGTGCTTGAAAAGCAAATTATCAAATTCCATATATATATATATATATATATATAATATATATATATATATATATGTATGTCTGTGTGTGTGTGTGTGATCCACAAACACTGGGTTTCAACATATCACATCTCTTCAGTGTGGCTAAACATTTGTAGGTTACCTCCAGCTGAGATAGAAACCCAATTGATTCATTATCTGTCAAGCTGCTTAACCACTCGGTCATCATCAGCTACAGAATGGAAGGGTGATTTTTACTAATAAATGCACACATCTATATGTATGTAAAAGCCACCAGAGAGTGCACCATCCTTTTTATAGGAGTGTTGCCTTTAAGCTTAGTTGACAGTCGTCAGCAAAATCCCTCCAAAGTGCTCAACCCACTTGGGTATGGGGAGCATATATATATATATTACATAAATAAATAAATAAATATTTTAGTTTATATTTATTTGCATTGGAACAATTTTACTACCATTGGTTTCTTGCTCTGTAGCAGTCATCAGGTAATGAAAGACCTTCGTTGCCTGATGACTGCTACACAGCAAGAAACTAATGGTAGTAAAAATGTTCCAATGCAAGTAAATATAACCTAAAACATTTATTTATTTATCTATTAACACTATCACAGATATTGAGCACTCTTCTAATAACACTGTACCTTGGATTACAACCACTTCTTCAAGTATAATAGTGCCAACCATACACATTGAGATATATATATATATATATATATATATATATATATATATATATATATATATATATGGACTTTCTATTGTAAAACACTCAACTCAGCTTGATAGCTTTTCATATGTATTAACTCATACAAATTTGTAGAATATCCCAACATGACAAAATTAGTAATTTGTCTCTTCTTTGTTTGACTACTTCCTGATAAAAGTACATTTAAAATCATGTGGGCACCTTGTTTGTGTGTAAAATGACAAACTTATGAGTGCACCACTACTGCAATATGAGAATAAAGTCAAGCATGCCAGGAGATTGATGTAAAGACAATGGAAACCTTGGCATGAGAGAGAGAGAAATGCATGGCAAGCAGAAAGTTTTTCCGAAAAATGAATATTTTTGAACATAAAAGATTGCAACATATCCGTGTGATCTACGTCAAGGCAACAAATTATGGCAGACGTTACGTGCAGTGAATAATCCTGTTTGTACAAAAGTGCAGTTGTTGCTGCAACATACAAAGTAGGGTTTACTTTGTACAGTTGCTGGAACAACAGATGAGACACGTGCTATCATATTTTTCTTACTCATAAGCACTCATACATCATTCTCAATGGGTGAATCCATTACATACAATAATAAAAAGAGAGAAAAGATACAAATAAAAGTATAACTAGATAAGATATTTACTAAGCTTTGTTTTGTATGGTACAAGGCTAAATAGTTTGGTTTGGTTTCTTTGTTTAATGGCATACCAACCTCTGCGAGTTATCTAATGCTGAAGCCATCCTTGTAGAAGAACAGTTGTGGTACTATTTAACTCATAGCAGGAAGGGATGAGGGGTTGAATCCTAACACAACATAGAAACTATTGAAGTCTACTGTTGGTTTGAATAACAGCAGCTAACTAAGTACAACTTAAGCAGTGTCCAAGATAGTTGGTATATATAGAAATCAAGAATGACCCATTCATGAATTTGGGTCATTCCATTCCTTGAGTTCTGATTGGCTGCTTGACTGCTTGATTTGAATGACATTGTGGAGTCTTATATATATCCTGTCATTCTGCAGTAGACTTTGTGACATTCGGGTTTGTATTTAAGTTACAACCGTTTGTTGCCTTGTCTTCCCAGTTCGACGGTAATTGGAACTTTAATTATTCTTCAGTTTCTTTAGCAGTGTCCAGCATGTCTTGTGATTTTACCTGATCCATCAATCCTGATTCGGTAAACTTTTGGTGAAACTTTTTGAATGTCTCCAATTTATGGTATATATAAAATTGCTTTCGGTCTTCAAAATAATTGGTTTCACCTATATCAAAGCATTTATCATATTGGAAAAAAAGAAAGCAAAGTTTTCTTGCCAACAGTTTAAAAAATCTCTGAAAAAACAACAAAAATGTATTTTTGGACAATTCATCATTGGCCTTAAAAAATTGTTTTTTCATTGGTCAATCCAGCTCCTGCTACTTGGTAGAATCTATAAAAAATAAGTGATGACTATTTGTACAGCTTATACACGAGGTAGGGGTGTTGTTAATTAACAGCATGATACCAGGGGGCCATCCCCCAGGCAATACCTGCCCCTTGATTTAAAGGGGCAGGGCTGGGTTTATTGCCCAGTGTCTGAGGCGCCCCCCTTGAAGGGGAATGCCGACAGGATCAACGCATTCTTTGCACCCACATTCCCATGAGCTTCAACTCATGGGTGGTCCCACATTAAAAGACCTTGTGTCATACCCACATACGTGAGGTGTCAGGTAAATATTATAACCAAAGATAATCCAACAGTATTAGCTTGGTTTCTTTGTTTAATGGCAAATCAACCTTCATGGGTTATTTAATACAAAGCCATCCCTGTAGCAGAACAGAAGTGGTACTATTTAACCCATAGCTGGGGGATGAGGGGATTCATACCTTTCCTAAGTGTATTAGTCTGAAAGTAAAATAGAGTTAGTACCAAGGCTAAATGATAAGGTAATAAAGATATGATTATAATCAAGTTCCAATTTTCCAAATGAAGAGAACTTTCCTGCTTTAATTCTTTGTATACCAAATTCCCCCCTTCCAAATTTTCTTGGTATTTTTCACCTGCGTGATGGGATATTTCAAAGCTCACTATCTATTCACCTCAGAACTCATTCTATTCAAATAAAGTCCCATTACTATTGTACTATGACCTGTGTAAGGGCCGTTACCAGTAGTTTATGGTAGGATTGCAGCTGTGGAAGAGCTGCTGTGAGCAGCATAAAGTAGATGAAGAGTTAAAATCTTGTATTTTATCTGATTGGTTTATTTTAATGGCATTTCTATTGGTCTAGGTTAATTTTATGCCTTGAGGTGATTCTTTGTTTGCACAGTTATTTGGCTTCAAGTAATTATTCTTAATACAAATAATTTACATGCAGTTATATGGTATCAAGTATTCCTATCTAATAATTTGCAGACAGACCTTCTCAATTCATAAATGGGACCCTAGCCGGTACAACCACTATGGTTCAGAGTGGACTAAGGAGTAATGGCAATCAAGGGGTACTCTACACTCTCCAGTGATCCAAAAATGGAGCCTCACCATCGGATCTATTTTAGTTTCATATCCCGAACACTTTCTTTTGGGCAAAATCTTACCCTTCTGCAGGATCACAGTCAGTGTATTCTAAGCCCACTAATAGAGCCGTGGATTTCATTTAGGCTTCCACACCAACTTATAGAGCCCTTATGACAAGCCCCAACCCTTTTTATCATATATGTGCGAGAGGGCAATGGCTGAGGGTCTCCATGTTCTAGGAATGATGTTAAACTCTATTTGATGGTCAGGTTCCAGTTCTGGGGGTCTGGGGAATGTGGAGCACCCCTTCATCACCATTACTCCCTGGTCCACTCTGACCTGGAGTGGTAGTACCATCTTATTGGTTAAATAGAAAAATGTGTTTATAAAAAAAAAAATGAGTATCCATTAAGAATTAATTTATTTTAAAACTTTGTTGGCATTAAATGACCCACCAAGGTTTATATGCCATAAAAACAAATCAAACCAAACCCATTTTGTTTGTTCTCTAGGCACCTCATTAGGGTCCCATCTATGGGTTAAATAGAAAAATGTGTTTATAAAGAAAATTGAGTATCCATTAAGAATGAATTTATTTGAAAAGTTTGTCAGCATTAAATGACCCACTGAGGTTGATATGCCATAAAACAAAACAATTTATAGAATTGGTAGGGAATATATAATTAGCAAGTCCATCAAGTACATTTCTAGTATGAGAGAGAGAGAGAGAGAGAGAGAGAAGAGAGGAGAGAGAGAGAAGAAAGAATAGAATAATATATAGAGAAAAGAATGAAAAAATCTGTGACATACAGATAGACAAATGAGAATAATTCCTGTTGCCAATGGCATATTAGAAATATTTTTTAATATAAAAAAGGTTTGTATGCAAATGGGAACAATTGCCAGCCAGAGGCTGTAGAAGTGGGAATGGGAATAAAGAAATACTGGGGAAGGAAAAGAAAAAGAGAGAATTGTATAGTTTGGTCTATTTATTTAATGACATATCAACTCCTTATGGGTTATTTAATACAGAAATTTGTAAATGTTTGATTACAATCATTACTATTTATATTTACAATTTTCCATTGCAATCATTTTATTTATTTAGAGGTGTTTGTTGGGTAATGGTTATCATCATAGGAAAAAGACACAGTGACCCTTGTTCAAATGCTGGACGAGGCTGTTTGCATTTCACAGTGCTTATACCATTGGAAAAGGCATGAATCCAGCTATTCTCTCTCTAGCTACGGGTAAATAGTAGGTCAGACTGAGTTCTTTAAACTTTTTATGGCAACTGGTCTAAGAGAAGGAAAACTCTGAATTTAGATCTGTTGAACTCCACTTAAGAATTGACCTTGTGTCACATCCTGCTTGAGTGGAGGTTTTGGGTAAATATGCATGGATAAATAGTGTTATAACACGTACTAAAAGAAGGAAACAAGATCGTTGAAGGACATAAAATGGACTAGTCGTTATCCTAAGAAATGGACAAGAATTGTGGTACCAAATTACTAAAAGACATTCATAAATTAACCTTTTAAGGATAAAGAATAAAGTAAATAAGCAATTTCTTATTAGTATTATTCGGACTATTGTCCTCATCTTCATTGTTATTTTGTCCGAATAATACAAATAATACTAATTATCAAGCCCCATCTCAAAAATTCAGAGAAATACAATTTCTCATTATTCTATTGTTATTTCAAATAGGATGGACTTGATTCTTTAAGGCAACCTGTGTCATATTCTGCTCATGGCAGAAAAGTTGGGTAAAAACACAGCATTCAATTTTTTCTTGATTCCTGAACTGAAAATTTATTTCAAGACCTGACGGACATTATAAGAAATATAATTGTACATCTTTGCAACATACCATAAGAGAAGTTTTAGAGATTCTTTGATCAATGGAAAATTCATGTTATTTAGATTTTTCAGACAGTTGTCCTCATCTTTATTGGTATATGCACAACATTTTGGGCAATGTGACCTCTGGCCTTCTTCATATATTTGTTGTTGAACTGGGGAACCTTCTTGTTTGAGGAGCCTTCATGAAACTTTGAACAGAACCTCTTATTTTATCCACTGGGCTAGACTGTTCTCATTCCATTTGCTATGACTGGGTACAAGTGTTAAGCTATGTTAAGTATTCTATGTTACCACTGAAAAATGTTGGGGGTTCCGAAAATTCCGACCCAGACGTCCAGAATGCTGACCATCATCACATAGAAGACAAAATCAACCATGACTTAAAAGAGACTCATCTCACTTCAATGGAAGAATTAATATTGGCTGGTTTAAAAGATAGAGAAGTAATCAAATACCAACAAAAAAGAGACCCAATCTCTACTGTATATTTAAAATTAATAACCTTTGTTCTTCTTTAAAGAATTACTTATATCTGTTAAAATATTTTAAACCTGAAAACTTATGAAATAGCAGAGATAATCGTTTGTTGTGTTTTTTTGTAATGTGTGAAAATAAACCTATTTCTTTTTTTCTTTCCTCTGTAGTCAGAATTGAACCTGCAACCTCCAGATAATTGTCACTTAGAACTGTATATTATTAGACAATATCAAATAAATGTCCAAATCCTAGAAGGTTTATCAATATCCTTAACATATGCATTTATTTTACTAATTTCCTTATGTTTAATGATGCAATTTGATATAATCTCAGAATTTTTGATACAGAACATTTTAATATTATAAATTTCACTTTGTCTATAATCAATAGTTTGCACAATCTAATACTAATAATTTAAGTGATTATACAAGGTGTGTCAAAAAGTATCGAGATTGAAGCTGTATATACTGAGATAGAAATGAAGAATAAATGTAATGTTTAATTTTTTTCAGAATACAGAGTGTCTAAAAAAAAGTACCAAGTTTAAAGCTGTATTTACCAAGATAGAAATGAAGAATGAATTGAACATTAACTTTTTTCAGAATACAAAGTGTGTCAAAAAGTACAAAAAATCTCGGTACTTTTTTTGACACACCTTGTATGCTTATAAGTAAATACTTTTCATGCAATTCCAAGTTCAACAAGAAACACCTGAAGAAGGCCGGAGGGCAAATTGGTCAAAACAGTGTGTATATAACAATAAAGATGAGGACAACAGTCCGAAAAATCTAAATAATACAGATTATCAAGCCTCATCTAAAATTTTTAGATGAATAATGGAAAACTCATTGGAATAATAGTGTGTTAAATTCCAAATGGATTATTTTGAAGATAATTAACTTTTCAATCATTGTTTGTCTCTACTTTGGTAAAATATAACTTCAATATTTGTTTAAGATACTTTCATGTTATGTACAAGCATAATGGTAATTTTATTAATACAATGTTTACTTAGAATTATTTGATCATACAAACTTTGTGGAGATAAATATATTATTTTAGAGTTTGGATTTATTTTTTTATAAATTACAAATTGGCTTCAGATACAAAAGGAAGCATTAGCATCTTCAAGAATGTCTTCCCACCTCCGCTGCTGCTCTAGTGAACACATTACATAATTACATACACACATGCCAACAATAGTATACAAGACATATGTCTTATAGTGTTCACATACTTTGTATCAAAATCAAAGTTGACAATACTGATGACAATAAACTAAATAACAAAAATATGTTTATTCCTATTATATATCTAATTTAATTAGGAAAGTATACACAATTATCTGAGATAATTTAGGCATGTTTTAGCAAGAGAACAAAATGGAGGAAAAATGAATGTCTGGTTAGAGCTTGTGCTGGATGGAAGTGCTCAATAGCTGGGCTCTCTGGTTTAAAGCTGAATTTCTGGACAAGCTAGTTTGACCAAAAATTGAATGTTTTACCATCCAATGACCTCAAATGGTATACCAAACCTGGTATTAACTTATGAAGGCATTATCCCTTTATAACAGAATTTATTGGTCAGCTGCGCACATGTATTCATTGGCAATTACATAACAGATCAGTCTCTTTGCAACTCTGCAAATCTTTTCACACAACAATCAATAGATCTTTGAAGATTAACTCCTATTTTCACACAGAAAACTTCCCCGCATGATCATTAGTATTGATGTGTGATTTTTGGCTGCACTAAGTGAAAAACAATATTTAAAAAAGAAAAACTTGTAAATCTTTATATTTATATATTTACCAACCCTTCCACATGAGTGTATAATAATTTAAGCAACAGCATGTATTGTAAGCAACATCTGGAGATGTCTCCTTCTTGTCTAAAACACTTGAACTCCATTTGAACTAAGATACTCTTATTGAATGTGACCAAATTGAGTTGAATTTCTGGACAAGCTAGTTTGACCAAAAATTGAATGTTTTACCATCCGATGACCTCAAATGACTCAAGAGTATGTGGATTGATTTTGATGGCATGTCAACATATCTAGGGTTATATTTTGCCTAGAGTTTAGGGAATTGTGTTCATTATATGTTTATATTTACAATTTTTCCAGCTTTTTTTTGCACATGGTCCTATCAAATACAAATCTCACTGTTCCAATTCAATTATTAAAAAAAAAAACAAAAAAAACGAACTTTTTTATTTATTCATCTATAATAAGCTTGCTCACAGTTATATGGTATCAAGTATCCCTATCTAATACTAATAATTTTCACACAGTTTTATGGTTCCAATTACAACCCTGTCTGCTGGGGCAGTAGAATACACTGACCCCCCCCCCCTTCTGCAGAGGGCTAAGACTGCCACCACCTCCACCAATGAGGCCACCTGTTGGTTGTGTGTGATGACCTGTAATAGTTGTCCATGATCCAGGTACTAAGAGGTCTTAAGACATACAACACTTCACTTTGGCTCTTAGAAACAATGATACTCACCACCGTGAAGAATAAGTTCCAATTACCGTCGAACTGGGAAGACAAGGTAGCATGCGATTGTAACTTAATACAAACTCGAAATGCGACAAAGTCCACTGCAAAATGACCAAGTATATATAAGACTCCACAGTGTCATGCAGATCAACCAGTCAAGCAACCAATCAGAACTCAAGGAATGGAATGACCCAAATCACCCTGATTCATGAATGGATCATTCTTGATTCGTATTTATATCAGCTGTCTTGGACACTGCTAAAAAGTTCTACTTAGCTGCTGTTATTAAAACCAACAGTAGGCTAACTGACTTCAATACTTGGGCTAGATGGGTGGTCAAAGAGACCTAATGTGTTCAACTAGCTGGTCATGTCAAGCTTTAGCACTTAAATATCCTATACAAAAAAAAGCATTGAATAATGTACAAGGGTTGATATACCATTAAAAAAAACCAGCAGGACCTGTAGATGTACCACAGTATGATTTATTTATTAGAATAAGAGCTATTGCTAAATAGTTCAATATGTAAAACGTATAATAATTTTGATTTAACTCTCTTCCACTCTTTTTTCTTTCTTTCCTTCTTTTAATCATTTCCTTATGTTGAATTGAAACAGATTAGTGTTATCACTTCTGTGTACTTATCTCCTTTCAGTGTTTCCCCCTACTTTCATTCTCATGATATTTTTTCTATGTAACATGTCCTTTTTCTTCCCCTTCTTTCTTTATGATAAAAACAGAATGGTCCCTTATTTAGCTGAAGTGATAACAGAAATAAGGATTTGGCAGATAAGCAACACCAGATAATCAAGATTTACATTTTTGCATTTCATCTTGGATGATTTGAACTGTCTTATTTTTAACCAGAGGGTATTGCAAGATGATTATGGTTGTACAAGATAATTAAAGTATATGAGTATTGATATACATGTATTGATGTGTGATTTTTGGCTGCACTAAGTGAAAAACAATATTTAAAAGAAAAAACTTGTAAATCTTTCATATTTATATATTTACCAACCCTTCCACATGAGTGTATAATAATTTAAGCAACAGCATGTATTGTAAGCAACATCTGGAGATGTCTCCTTCTTGTCTAAAACACTTGAACTCCATTTGAACTAAGATACTCTTATTGAATGTGACCAAATTGAGTTCATTTTTCAACAGTAGGTATGACATCAGCATATCAATTTTGCAGCTCTTCACCCTTAAAGGACAGATGTTTCAATGTATTTTTTTAAAGCTCAGATTTTTTTCTCTCAAGAATATCTTAAACAAAAATTAGAAACCATTCGAATTCTATTCAAAAAGAAATGCTAATCAATAAAGCCAGTTTGTTTACCTCTCGTCTTTTGTATTCCTCCTGAGTCGTATTTTCTTTGGATGCTCCAGCTCAGATGTACCACCTGTTTACTCTCACACATACGAATACAACGATCAACTTTGCAGCAAAGAACCCATACTGCAAATTTCTAGGTTAATTTCTCAACAGCAGTATAGCACTTGTTCACATGCAACAAGAGGGATAGCAATCGCTTGATTTCACCTGGGCAGGTGTTTGTTCTTATTGCTTTCAAATACCATCAAGGGATAATTAATTAGATTTCATACATCCTGGTATTTCACTATGTTCATTTGGCGGAACTAAGATAATTCTTCTGGGATTTAATGGACCATTAAAATTGGCAGAGAAAGTTCCTGAAGATTAGAGAAATTTACTCTAGTAGAAGGCATGGAATTTGGAGTGGGATTCACCATTTTTAGGAACCGCTTACCATTTTTCTTTATGAATTTTAAGTTTATATACAGAGTGTCTCAGAAGAATTGATATCATTTTGCTATCTCATAACTTGACCAATTTTTGTTTAAAGGATCTCAAATTTTAATAGCATGTGTAAGTAAAGTCATCAAGGTGACCTAAAATCAGTATCAAACGAACAGTGAGGGAGTCTATCCCCTTTTATTAGTGCTAGACCAAGGAGATTTTTTAGGCATCTGAGGTGGAGCGCCACACCTACCATCAGCTCCTTACTTTACCACACAGATCCCTGTGCTACTCATACGCTGTTGGTGAGGTCCGGTATTGAATCTGGAGGTTCCTAGACATACACTCTACCGACTGAGCTAAACTGGCCCTAATGTAAAGTCGTCAGGATGGCCTAAAGTCGGTATCAACCAAACAGCGAGGGAGTCTATCCCCTTTTCACTAGTGCTAGACTAAGGAGATTGTTTTGGCATCTGAGGTGGTGTACTACACCTACCATCAGCGCCTCACTTTACCGCACAGGTTCCTGTGTTATTCATACACTGAGTTGGCGAGGGCTAGTATCAAACCTGGGACCTTGCGGTTCCTAGTCGGACGCTCTAATGTTACGTTGCAATACTCACGGTACTAAAACTCCGATAAAAAATCATAACACGAGAAACATGTCGTCACAACTCCCAGCCTTTATTAACGTGCTCGTCTAGTGGCTTCTACCAGGAGGAAGGGAGGCAGAGAGAACGAGAGAGAGAGAACACTACTAGATTACTGGGCTCTAATGAGGTCTGTACACTAGGCCCGCCACCGCAAAAGAGAGCGAAGCCTTTCTACGTCACCACGTGACTTAACACCCGACTTCCGCTTGCCCCTCAGGTCAAAACCATCGCTCTCCTCTTTTGGTCATCACTATTTTTAAGCCTTTGTTATTTATTCCTCCTCCTTCCATTAGCAGTTCTAGCTCACAAGGGTCATATTGCTACACTAATGACTGAGCTAAACTGGCAGCATGTGTAGAAACAACTCAAAATTCTAGATTTAAAGTTTTTTATTTTCAGTTATAGAAATGCCATTAAAATGAAAAGAAAATTCATTTAAACATTAAACATATGATTTTGAGTTGGCTCTACACATGTTGTTAAAATCTGAGATCATTCAAAATAAAACTTGGTCAAGGTTTTAGATTGTGATATCACATTTTTTTCTGCAAGATCCTGTAACATCCCAAAAGATATCAAATTTTTTGAAATGCCATTTATTACCAAAACTTATTATTTTTGCATACATGTAACTATAACCCAGCAAAAAATGGCACATAACAGCAAGATTTATGTAAGAGCAATACACTTAAAATAAAGAATAAATCAACTATAAATTAAATTTACAATTAAATGATAACCGTTTGCATTTGCACTAAATTTCATTTTTTAATCATCCAAATAGTTGATAAAAACGGAAATAATTATGAAATGCTATAACATTAGAATCCTTCATCCTTTCTTAATAGAAGCATCAATATCATCATGGACTGCTGTTAACAAGGAAATGCTAATTAAAACTTCTTCACTCATTTGTAAATAGAGGTATCAATATCATCATTGACTGCTGTCAAAAAGGAAATGCTAACTAGAATCCTTCACTCCTTCCTAAATAGAGGTATCTTTATCATCATGGACTGCTGTTAACAAGGAAATGCTAATTAGAATCATTCACCCTTTCCTAAATAGAAGCATCAATATCATCATCATCATCATCATCTACTTTTACAATGTGAACTCAATGGGTTTGCAGGTTATCT
Organism: Doryteuthis pealeii; assembly: GCA_023376005.1. NCBI lineage: Eukaryota > Metazoa > Mollusca > Cephalopoda > Myopsida > Loliginidae > Doryteuthis > Doryteuthis pealeii. Next base: position 104,706,948 of record CM042143.1, on the reverse strand, counting down.
AGTGCTTAACTAACTTTAATAACTGTCATGTTTCAACTATTTCTATATGGAAAATTAATTATTATATTTTTATTCCTTGTCATCAGCTGTGTGATTTTTATAAAAATTCCAAAACAGATTGTCATGATGGATTGAATTTGTTTTTTTGTTTTCAAATTCTAAATTGATGGGAAGATTTACAAATTTGTCATAACTAAGGTCACCTGGTAATTCTGGATAATTGCTCGGTTGGAAAAAGCGTTCATGTTCCATGGAGAAAATATTCGAGATAAAGAAAACTTTCTTGGAATTGGTTTTGTGAAAATCTATAATTTCAATAACCATTTGAATTCTAACACTACATAGAATGTTTGTGAACATTTCCAATTTATGGTAAATATAAAATTGCTTTCAGCCCTCAAAATAATTAGTTTCGTTTGTATCAAGGTATTTACAATATTGGGAAAAAGGAAAAAAAATGAAAGCAAAGTTTTCTTGCCAACAGTTAAAAGATCTCTGATGTATGCATCTAGTTTGGTTTCTTTGTTTAATGGCATATAAACCTTAGTGGGTAATTTAATGCCAAAACAATCCTCATAGTAGAACTGTAAAGGTGTTGTATATTGTACAAACGGAAATAAGAATTTCCGGTTAAATTAAACAAAGCAAAGAAAAGACGACAAAAATGACAAAGGACTTTTTTCTTGATAAAAGCGAACAAAGAAGTCAAAGAAGCAGGGAGAAGATGAAGATAACAAAAGAAAACTCGTAGGTGTTTGATATATATAAAAGGAAGTCAGGAATCCCAGGTCAAGAGAGTCAGACGGCGAACAGAGCACAAGGAGCGACTGTCGACACGGCTCGTCGCGGCCAAGGACGGTGAGACGCCACCAGCCACCCCTTTACCCAACATCGCCAGTCATCCCACCCACCAGCCGAAGGAGAGAAATAAAGTCCACTCCTACTATACCCATGTGTTGTGGTTTCTAAGTCCGACTACATACTTCGCCACATGATATACATACGCGCAACATATACTAACTACACGATTCAGCAGCATGAATTGGAAGCCGCAATATAATATATAGAATTTGATGCCAGTACATAAAGGTACTAGCTATCAGATAAGGAGTTCATACCTTTCCCAAGGGTATTAGGCTGAAAGTGAATGTAATACTGTGACTGTCATAGGAAATGAACTTGTCAACCTGAGTTCAAATCCTACACAAAGCTGTTTGAATTTCACATGGTGCTACTACCATTGGGAAAGGTATGAGTATATATTCTCCCTCCAATTATGGGTAAATAGTGGTTTTGACTGGGATCTTTAACCTTGGATATGTAACCAGTTTAGGAGAAGGAAAACTCTGAATTCAAACCTGTTAATCTCCACTTAAGAAATTGACCTTGTGTCACATCCTGCTCATGCAGAGGGGTTGGTAAATATTTATAGTAACAAGCTTCACTAAACTGTCTTGAGGGATGGAAACTTTTAAATATCTTTTCATTGTATGGATTACCCCTGATCCAAGCCAACAAGTTCTAAAAGATGATGATAGAATAAAGGAAGTAATGAAGAGTTCAAGCAACCAACCATTTCTGATTTATGGAACTAGGACTTTGAATTCTGGCTATTTTCAATCCTGACAGACACACAGACAGATTAAAGCTTAGTCAAATTCAATAGAGTCTGGTGTTCTTAATTCAAAATGTAAAGTTCCAAATTTGGCATGAGAACAAAAAATTCTCTCCTCAAAGTGAAATTTTGTGAATCTTAATCTTTCGTATATAATTTTTTTTTCCTTTTTTGGGTTTCTTTTTAATATTTTGGCCAAAGTCTGAAGAAGAAGGACTAAGAGTAACAGTTGTTGATTGAAAAATGCAAACAGAAATGTATTTTTACCAAATGGAATCTAAATCATTTTTGAAGCAGAATAGACAGAGATTGTTATTGTGGCTAAATTTGGATGATTTAATGAAGAGAGTGGTCCTATAGCAATTGATGTTTATATATACTAGCAAATATATGCACCCTCCGGGTGCAAGTATTTAAGTTTTAATGTAATAGAATATTGTATTAAATTAGAAAGGCTAATGAAACTAAATAAGAATGCAGATAAAAAGATTTAAAACAGAGGGAGTATAATAAAAGATTTTAAACAGGAGTATAATAAAAAATGGAACAACTGAAACTTACTCCTCCATCACTCTCGTCTTTCATTGTTATTTTTTCTAATTTAAGTATTTAGTTATAAGAGGAAGTAAAGAATAAAATGACAGTTATTTTATCTTGTTAATGGATTTCATTTAAGATTCACTGAAGAGATGTTTGCTTATATTCATTAAAATAAAACCAAACAATTAGAAATCAATGATACTAAGCACATATTTATTAAATTCGATTTTTTAATATTAATATGCAAATTAGCCTTCCCGTTCACACTGTACACCGCTATTTTGTTATATATATAAATATAATTGCATGTTGTCAGTATGTAGACATAGTTAACAGTATTAATAATGTAAGACAATTTTATTAATAATTGAGGTTTAGATACAAATAAAATCATGGAGAATGTGATGTCAATAACTAAGAGAATTGTGACTTGAGTAGGAATATAGTTTCGGTTACAGACAGAAAAACACACAATCTCCATTATAATAAGATTATATATATATATATATATATATATATATATATATATATATATAGAGAGAGAGAGAGAGAGAGAGAGAGAGATGGATCTAACTTAGTATAAGCATAGACACACAGTCAATGGTGCTCTTGCACAAATAATTGCACTGGTAAAAAACTGGCTGTCACCAAGTTCCACTGTGTCTACACTATCCTAACTTAGATCTACTTATGCTTGTCTCTCAAACTCTCTTTCATGGGACCGAAGAGAGGATATTCTGAGGCAAACATTATTCCAGTCACGAGGAAGTGATATCTGTAGTGAAGAAGTGACTCAAAGACCAGTCAATAGAATTTTATGGGTGGAATATAGCTATTGAGAGAAATGGTGACTATGTGGAGAAGTAGAGATGCGATCCACAGAGGACCAGCTTCATTTTGATGTATGATACTTGTGTAGCGTAATTATTATGGTCTACAGAGAATTTGGGATTGAAAAGAAAACAGTAATCGGATTTCTGGAGAAGGAGAAGAAAAAAGAAATAAGAATAGAAAGAAGATAAAGTTTGGAATTCAATGTGTCTCACCCAGTGACCTGTCAATTATCCCTGTACTAGATTTAAAAATAAAAACGGAAGTCCCAGGTTTTCTGTGTAGGGCGAAAGTGGATGTCTCCCTTTCCCATCCCCAGGACCACAAATGGAAGTAAAAAAAAAAAATCAGTCTCTCTTTTGCAGGGTCCGACAAGGATCAGACTTTTTTGGGGGGGATGGGGGCTCTGTCATGACGTGTCTATACTAGCAGTGAACAACGCACAGGAATATGATTTATGATAGAACAGCTTTACCCCCACTCTTTCTCTCTCTCCTTGAAAAAGAACCCATGAGCCTAGAAATAAATAAACAAACCTTTTTTTGACTATACGACTTTATGTTGTTTCTCTGAGCTAGCGACTACTACTACCCAACTTGAGCCACAATGCAACATATTCATGTGTTGGTAATTATACCTATCCTAAACAAAATGGCATTAGTTTTTTTACTCACCCTGGTACGCTACCAATCTGTACAATATTCGGTCCTAAGTTCCTTACTTTGAGTGATGTCCATTTTATTGACCTCATGACCATAACAGCAACAGCTGTACTTCGAGTAGAAACCAACAAAATTGCACTTTACTCAAAGAGAACATAAAATAAGATAACAAAACTACAAAACATTGTTGGTATGCCAAATCATAAAATTTATGACCACTTTACGTGTAACCATAAATCCTACAGTGAGTACCGTTTCAGTCAAATACCAATAAGGTCTTAAACAACTCCAGCCTTTATGAAATTCTTTCTTTCAAAGAATTAAGAATGAGTTACAATGACATCAATTATGAATTCACTATAAATTAAACTTCAAGCTAAACTTCAAATAGTTTAACTCAAAGTCCTATACCACCTCATTCCACCTGGCCAGAATTCTCCTTCATTTTCCTAATACACCCCAAATAATAATCTTTGTTTAAATGTAATGTTAAAAATATTTAGAAGTCTTTGATTTAAGGGAAATAACAGGTAACTTTAGATGCAAAGGTCATTTTTAGCCATTTTTTTTTTATAGGAATGCTCTGGACTTAGAAAACTCTCAACAGAGTTAATTTCTTGATTAGTTTTGTCCTCTTAAATTCAAAGTCATTTTTATCATCAGTGAACAGACTATGCTAATCTTTGGAAAATTCAGACTATTGTCCTAATCTTCATTGTTATCTATACAATGTTTCGGCTGATGTGCCCTCCAGCCTTCTTCAGATATTTCTGATCAAACTCTGGGACCTTCTTGTTGTAATCAGGAGCCTTCAGGGAACTTTGAACCTAACCCTTTATTCAATCCATGGGAGTATACTGTTCTCATTCCACTAACCATGACTTAGTACAAGTGTTAAGCTGTGTTAATTATTATTCTAATTTACTGTCACCCTTAACCAGGATTGAACCTGCAGCCTAGAGATAATTGTCACTTAGAACTGTTTTAACCTAAGCCTATATCCTCTATGCTATGCGTCCAAAAATTCAGAGAAATAGTATGCTAATCTTTATTTTTACACTCTAGGATTTTTCAAGGAAAAACTCATGAGATGTTCTTCAGTGGACAACTACACATGGACATACCAGTCAGTGTAGGCTGACCAGCAAAAATATACATCAATCTGTTCTTTGCGGATTCTGGATACCATGCAGAAGACCTTCCAGGGGCAATGACAAATAGGGATGGATGGTGAGAGAAGGTCATGTATATCCATGCTGTCAGCATGACCTGATGATGATGATGACATGATGGTGCTGGACATTTTGGTACACACAGTTTTGCAAAGGACATTTTAGAATTGACAGTTTGACACAAAGTAATCCAAAATCATTAAACCTAGGAGTAATGGTAATGAGTAAGTGACTTCATACTCCTTAGAGTTGTGGAACTGGAGTCTCACCATCAGATGCAGTTTAGAGTTATTTATTTGAGCTGAGCCCTTGATACTGGACTCAGGAGATATTTATACTAATTATTGCATTGCAATACAACAATTAGTATAAATAAATATCTCCTGAGTCCTGTATCATTTACATTATCAATTCCAACATAATGGGTAAGTGTTTGTATTTTTTAGATATTAGTCTATTTGAATGCTTACATTCACCATTTATTCATGCTTAAAGAAGAAAGAAGAACAGTATTCTTATTTTTTTATAACATACATGTGTATATATAACATGAAAATTGAAGGAATCAATATGCAGTAGTTAAATAATTCAATCAGTAAACTGAAAATAGCAATACCATATTGGAAGAACAATTTAAGACTCCTGTGCTCTTTATCTGGAGAGAGTGTTCTGCAGAATTATAACTTCTTGAGAAAAGATGCTAATATTTGCTGCTGATTTTTTTTACTCAGTTACAATAGTTGTGAAATCAATTCAGTAGAAAAATAAGGTAACTCTGTAAGAGTAGGTGTGGTACTCCATCTCAGCAAAAAAAAAGAAAAAAATCTCCCTGGTCTAGCCCCTTTGCTGTATGGCTGATACTGAAAATAAGTCACTCTGTCGAAAAGAGAAAAGATAGAATAAATAGTTAGGAAACAAAACAAAATATAAAGTGATTAAGAAAACGGAAAAGACTGAAGTCTAGAAAGCGAGAGTGATTGATTTCAACAGCATGTCAACCAGTCTAGGGTTATTTTATTCCTAAAGGTTAGGGAAACACGTTCATTGTATGTTTATAATTACATTTTTTGTGTAGTTGTTTCTTAACTGTTTTTCTTTTGGCACACAGTCCTATTAAATACTGTTGGATTATTTATTGATATAAGCCGTGCTACCATACACCACTTAAATTTATAGACTAAGCGAGGTCACGTGGTTTAAACCTCAGCCAATCAACAGCCCCAATGCGTGGCTGGTTGACTACTTAAGCACTGATACTGAGAGACGTCCATTTGCAATCATTGACAAAGGACTTGCAATACTGAGGAGCACCAAGGAACAACCAAAGGATTCTTTATTAAGGATTTTCGCTGGACAAGCGCACTTGCTTGAAGTCTAAAGGATGGCCCATAAAATCGTAACAAATACTAATAATTTTTAAACAACTATTTGATCCATAAATTCAACTCTAACAGGTTCTATCACTCCAGGAACTGGGAATAATGACAATGAAGTAGTGACTCCACACTCACCAGAACTGGAGCCTCACCATCATACAGTCAACATATTTTAAGCTCCATCAGGATCAGTGAAGGATGAATTACCACTGCATAGTTATTTGTCATATTGAAAATTTGGATAATCAAAAATGACATTCGGTTTAAATGCAGATCATACAATATCATAGAGTAGAAAAGTAGACTGGAAACGGCTTCATTCTCATACAAATACTTATATAGTCTACCATTCCATACTCTTATACAACTCACACCCCTATCTCCACCAAACCCAGCATCTAGTATACCAGATAATATCTTTCCACTACAAATCACCCCAATTCCACTCCATGATCCCATAAAAACCATCACCACGGCAACACCTCATTAAAAAAATTCCTACTACTATCCTAAAAATTTACAGTAGGCATCAGAAGCTGACCCCCTCCCTCCCTCCCCAATCATGACCGCAACACTCTCGTCAGTATGATGACGGAATCCTTCAATATAAGAACTCAGTCCATGTCCTGAAGAAGGTCTGATAGACCGAAATGTTATAATGTCGACATCACTACATATAATAAACATCCATCCAGTACAATATCCTGTGTTTGTCTACTTTTCTCCAAATATTTCTATGTACTGTTTTTTCAGGTTATGTTTACATTTATACATATGTAAACAACTTTTAGCTATTTTCAGCCGACAGTATATTTGGGAGAATATGTGCTTTTTAATTTTAGTCAGACCTAATTTTTTGAAAGTTAATTCATTTATTTTTTTATTTTTAATTTTTCATTTATTTTTAAATCCCGCCTAATTAAAAATAAATGAATTAACTTTCAAAAAATTAGGTCTGACTAAAATTAAAAAGCACATATTCTCCCATTTATACATATATAAAGGATAGTTGTGTGTATATGTATGTCCGGATGAAATTTCGAAAATAAAACAATTAATGACAAAGTGAATATATATACACAATAAATATCACCAGGGCTTGGTTTTTGAGCCAAAATAGTAGAGATTTGATTTATATTTGTGAAGATAATTAAAAAGTAGAATTTAAATGATAACAGAATGGATTTTTTTTCATTTAATATTTTAGATAGTAGACATTAAAATTTATTTTCAGAGTAGCTGGATCAATGCAAGGTCTATTTTTTACATAGGGATTTAAATGGGGCATCCCATGAGGATTCAATTCACGATTAAGTAATAATGGATCTGCAGGAGTAACTTAAAAAAAATCCCCCTCTACCCAGGCGACGCCGGGTAGCCGCTGCTAGTATTATATAAGTAACATTGTCTTATATATTTACAAGTACATCGTTTTAATCTCTAAGTCTTCCACTCTAATGCACTATAGACAATATCTTTAGAGAATTAGTTTTCCAAGTTTGGATTTTTAAAATTAAGTATCAAATTTCTTTCATTATTGCCATAAGTCATTATAAATTTATGATCAGATAAACATTAATAAGCAAAATTCCAATTAAGAAATTTATTCAAGATAATGGCGTTTGATATGATCATTCATTTTAAGATTAGCAAGAAAAGGAAAGCATTGTGTTTCCTGATCCAGAATTCTAAAATTGGCAGATAACCAGCTTAATTTGGATAATCTCAAAGTTTTCCTTTCTAGTCATTAATCTGAAGATCATCCAAGGGATTGTGACTGACGTTGCTAAGAATACCAAGGCCCTCAACTTTAAATAATGCATTGAACAAACGTCTGTACTTAAATTAGATACGACTTTGGTTAGCCGAAAGAAATAAGAAGCACCCAAATAACAATGACTAACTACTGAAAATAGCAAACACAATATAACTGCAGTTGAAACAAAAACAGTAAATATATTCTAACCTCATGAGATAAGGATCCACATACTAGCTAAAGTACCCACCTATACACTGTGAGAAGACTTGGATGGCAATTTAGAACTTTTATAATCATTTTATACTAAAATGGTAAAAAACTAATTGTTACAATAAAAGATAAATCCATGAAACAGAAAATAAATTTACCAATTTTATACTAAACTAGAATCAGTTACCCGGCATTGCCTGGGTAGAGAGGTATAATGAAAAGTTAGTCTCACAGATCCATTCATTATTTTGGTCTTACATAATTGATTTATATTTTAATCACAAATGCAACCAATGGCTTTTCCTTTTCTTTTTATTCAGATCATAATTTTTAAATATCTTTCCAGATATGAATGAAATCTTCATTATTTTTGCACAAAAAGCAAGTGGGAATTCTTCCAAGTTTTAGCTGTGTCAGTACTACTGTATGGCTGTACCAAGTGGATTCTGATAAAATGCTAGACAGTAACTATACTTGGATGCTATGAACAAATCTTGGAAGCAGCACCCTACAAACCATCTGAGTAAGATCAATGAGAAATGCACTGTTGGTAAAGAAAGGATTAACTCATAAGTGACATTCTTTTATAACGTCCTCACATGGATATTCCAGTGTTGGCTGATCAGCAAAAAAATTTAAATGAGTGATTCAGAAAGAGATTTGTGTTTTTGCCCTGATTGGGTTGGTTGATTTTATGTATTCTATGCGGAGGTCAGTCTTGCGCAGTTATAATAATAATAATGAAATTTATTGTGTACAGTGCTCAGGTGCACCACAACTCATCAAAGTCTCATGTCTAATACATAGAATAATGTATTAGTGTCAAGAACATGAATAGTGTACAGTAATAATATACATGTATGTGTGTGCGTGTGTGCATATGTGTATGGAGGGGGGTATCAGGTATAATGTTGGCAGATTACAGGAAGCATGGAGGCTTTGAAAGATGCAGTGTTTCAGCAGCCTACAATGGATACAGGCAGTTTATTCCATGCCTCGGCAAATCTGAGCATGAAAAAATGTTTCCGAAAGTCATATGAGCTATGCTTTTTTCCGACTTTGTAGTTAGCAATATGGAGATCAAAAAGGAACTCAAGGGTGCTCCTGTTTATAATCAGTTGCCAGATGCTGGAGTTTCAATGAATCCATTCCCAGAGCAGCAAGATGTTCAGAATATGGCAGATGCCTGATGGAGGGTATTCGTTTGGTTATATGGTTTCAAGTAATTATTCTGATTTGATAATAATAATTTTTGGTACTCATATATTTGATTAAATAGACTGTGCTGTGCATTTGACTGGTTGTTAGCACCAGCCAATCAGAGGTTCAGTAGAGTTTTTCACTCATTCAAAAACAATAAAAGCCAAATGTCTGTTAGTGTCTCAAGAGTTAGTAGGTGGATCAGAGTTTGATAATCTCTGATAGGGTTGGCGAGGGGAGTATGATATTGAAAGACCCAAAACTTCCCAGTGACCCATGCATACTACATCACTGACAACACCTACTAGTGCCTCAACTGTAGGAGCGTATATTTAAAGTCTTCATATTTATATTTTTTTTTTGAAGTTTAAGAGTTTTTCTTGTTTTTTGTACACTGTTCTATTGAATAAAACATTTTTTAGGCATATCTATTTGGCCCATAGATGGGACCCCAACAGGTACTATCACTTCAGGTCAGAGTTACTTTTTGGTGGGTGAGGGCTCTCACCCTACTGCAGGAATGCAGTCCGTGTATTCTAAGCTCTACCACCCTCGACTCTTGATTTGGTTTGGTTTCTTTGTTTGATGGCATATCAGCCTTTGTGGGTTATTTAATGCCAAATCCATCCTTGTAGAAGAACAGTAGTGATACTATTTAACCCATAGTTGGGGGATGACTCTCTTGAATCTAGCAGTTTATACATAAGAGATGAACAATCAGATGATATGAAATAAACTCATGACTAATCACACATTAAAAATCATAGGATTTCACAGTAAATATTGACAGACTATCTCAAATAGTCTATCAAAATATAATAATATGAAACCTCTTATGGCTGATAAAATATTTAGAGAACTCACTTTCAATATTCTTCATATGGTCTAGAAAAAAAACACACACACAAAAAAAAAAAAAAATCATATTGCCAGAGATTTAGATTTAATTTTTTTTTTTTTGTGAATACTAAGTACGTTAATGGTCGACATCTTAGATTTTTTTTTTCTTATACGAAGGATGAAAAAAAAAAAAAAAAATGGTTTGCTTACCCAGAATTCAGTTTGCTTGGAGTAAAGCATCAAAACTGAAGGAAAACTTTGAACTGTCAATATGAACAGTACTTCATCATATGATTATGAAACTAAATTTGGCAGTAGTGAAGTAGAAGTAGTTAGAAACGTCAAATTGAAAAGAAAAATATAGATAAAGAGTGTGTATGGAGAGGGTGAGAAAATAAATGATGAAGAGGACTCAACAAATAAGAAAAAATAAATAAATGGGGAGAAAAGAGAAAAATAATTAAAATATATAACAGAAAAAAAAAAAGATAGAGAGAATTATTTTCTAACAAAATTATATAACAGATGACCAAAAAAGTAAAAATCTCCTACAGATACAGGAAGTATACTAACACCACTGAATAGAATGAGTTGTCAACTACAAAACACTATTTTCCCACCACCGTTAGCTACCAGGTATGTCAGAAAAGTTCTAGGACTGGTGTCCCCCCCAAATATTTCAAATCCAAACTACAAGTTTCAAAGTAACCCCCCTGTGAGTCTAATGTACTTTCCCATCCTTCTCTGTCAAGCTTGCATGCACTCATGGAAGGATTCTTTCGGGATTCTCTGTAGCTCTGTTATCACGGCCTTTTTGATGTTGTGCACATCCTCAAAACAGGTTCCCTTGATGACCCCCTTTAGCTTGGGGAAGAGGAAAACATCACATGGAGCAAAGTCAGGCAAGTAGGGAGGTTGCTCCAGCAGAGTGATGTTCTTCTGGGTCAGGAACTCTTGGATACTCAGGGCAGTGTGGTCAGGTGTGCTGTCATGGTGAAGGACTCACGAGTTGTCCTGCCTCTTCTCGTTCACTGAACAAAGTAAATGCCACATTATCTCTTTGTAGATATGCTGGTTGATCGTCTGGCCCTGTGGCATGAACTCAGGGTGGATGATGCCCCCCCCCCATCGAAGAATGTGACTTTTCTGACATACCTCATATGTACGAGGGAAATTAAAAAATTATCTTCCCTCTTGTTTTATGGAAGCCAATGATTTGATAGAGGTTGAGTAAAAATAGTGAGGTGGATGAACATAAATAGAAATATATATTTCCTAATATTAATTTGGTCTGACACAAGACCAAAGTAAAAGAGCTCTTAAAAATAAGTTAGGGAGGAACAATGAGAAAGAAAATGATAACAATTAGAAAAAAGAAGGAAGAAGAGAAGAAAACACAGAAGTTTACAGCATCTATATATAAACATGAGGTGCTACCACTAAAACTGGGTAGGGGGGATTTAAACAGGTGGATCAGTCTATTCCTCTTTGGGAATCATACTACTAGGAAATATATCTATATCTACCAACCCCTTTGCACAAATAGGATGTAACACATGGTCAATTTCTTAAGCAGAGTTTAACAGATTTGAATTCAGAGTTTTGCTTCTCCTAACCAGTTTCTCCACCAAGGTTAAAGAGCTAAGCACGACCTATTCACTTACAACTGAAGGGTGAATAGTTGGATTCTACCTTTCCCAAAGGTATTAGTGCTAGATGAAATGCAAACAGCTTTGTCCAGTATTTGAACTCACTGAGGATACCAGGGAATGTAGAACCTTATTTTTTATTTCTGAGGAAGACATTTTCCCATACTGAATGTACCACATTTTTGTTCTGTGTGAGTGAGAAAGTGAGATAAAGTGTGTATTATGTATTAGAAAAAGAGAAAGCAGAACAGAGTGTGTGCAAATATGAAATATATAAAGAGAAAAATTTAAAAAACTGATTGAGCTAAAAAAACTAAATAAAGTAAAAAAAAAAAAAAGATATCTGAACAATTAAAAAGGAAATGAAAGTGAAGGGGAGAGGTAATGTAATAAAGAGGGAAAGAGAAAACAGTAGAGAATTAGTAAAGAGTGAGAGAGAGAAAGGGAATGATCGGCTTAGGTTTAGTTTATTTGTTTAATAACATTTCAACTCCTTTTGGGTTATTTCATGTCAAAATTTGATTAAATTGTAAATTTTTTATTGTAATAACTATATTTTCAAATTTGGACTTTATTTGTTCATTAGCTTAAAAGCATCAATTAAAGTAACTCCAGAGGAGGGCTCTTCATTAGGGCTTTGGACCAACAATGATACTCTATACATTGAGTACATATTCAATTTTCTTAAACTTTAATAATATTAAAAAAAAAAAAAAATGCTGTAAACAATTGCAGTAATTAAAACTTGAGAAGTCAATAATTAAGGAGTTTGGTCTGGATTTGTTGTTTTTAATTTTCTGATTTTAAAATTGTATGATATGTTGGGCTACAGCCTCCAGGAGTAAAGTTGAAAAATTTGACACACTGATATCTGCATATATTATTAGAGATAATAATATTTTCACATAGTTATATAATATCAAATATTTCTACCTAATACAAATAATTTGCACACGGTTGTAGGTTTCAAGAATTCCTATCTAATACAAATAATTTATGCACAATTATATAGTTTGAAATAATTATCCCCATTCAGTAATAATAATAATTTGTTTTCATGCATTTATATGGTTTCAAGCATATGAAGGGTGGATCTGGGAGTAATGGCAATGAAGTGGTACAACATACACCTTAGAGGATGCCGTTTAATGTCAAATCTTGAACACCCCTGTTCAAATAGTGGGGAGGTCTTATTCCTCAGCAGAGGATACAGTTGGCGTATTCTAATCCCAGCTGACAAGGCAAGAGAAGGGGAATAGTGCATGGCAACAAAAGACATGAACATAAAAGTATATGGAGGCAGTGTAAAGAAGGTTTATAATGACTTACAAATAAGAGACCATAGAACTAAATTAAAAAAAAAAAATGAAATAGATCACTAAGTAGACCTGAGTCTATTCTAGTAGTGACCAGGTTTGAATTCAGAGTTTTCCTTCTCCTAGACCGGTTGCCTAACTAAGATTAAAGAGCCCACTCTGCCCTACTATTTACTCATAGCTTGAGGGAGAATAGTTGGATTCATACCTTTCCCAAGGATATTAGTGCTATGTGAACTGTGGCTTCATCCAGGAATTGGACTTGGGTTGACGAGTCCATTTCCTGCAACTCTAACCAGTACACCACCGCGCTTCTTGATTTGGAAAGGGACAAAAAGATAAGTACTCAAGAGAAAGAATGAAAGATATTTATAAAGGGAGTTACAGAAATATAAGGAGAGAAAGAAAAATCAATTATATCAAGTAATATGCATGTGTGTGTATATGTGTGTGTGTCAGAGAGAGAGAGAACGATAGATTAAAATTATGAAAAAAATAAAATAAAATAGGGATATGAAAGAGAAGAATAACAGAAACAATGAATGAAATGAGGCAAAATGAAAGAGGAAATAATTGAGAAAGAATGATTAAAGAATAATAAAAAAGGACAATAAAAAAGGACAATGAAAGAGAGAAAGAGACAAAAGGAGAAGAGAGAACAAGAGAATGTGAAGAATTTTGTATGTTTTTGTTATAATGGAAGAAAAAGTACAGAAAAAATAAACACATATGAAAAAGAGAGATAACTGAGATAATCAAAGAAATGAGCCAAAAAGAAAGAGGAGAATATATAAGAGAGAGAGAAAGAAAGAAAGAAATATATAAGAGAGAGAGAAAGAAAGAAAAGAAATATATAAGAGAGAGAGAGAAAGAAAGAAAAGAAATATATAAGAGAGAGAGAAAGAAAGAAAAGAAATATATAGAGAGAGAGAAAGAAAGAAAGAAAAGAAATATAGAGAGAGAGAGAAAGAAAGAAAGAAAGAAATATATAAGAGAGAGAGAAAGAAAGAGAATAAATATATAACCGTAAGAGAAAGAAAGAGAAGAAATATATAACCATGAGAGAAAGAAAGAAAGAAAGAAAAGAAATATATAAGAGAGAGAGAGAGAGAAAGAAAGAGAAGAAATATATAACAGAGAGAGAAAGAAAGAGAAGAAATATATAACAGAGAGAGAAAGAAAGAGAAGAAATATATAAGAGAGAAAGAAGAAAGAAAGAAATATACAGAGAGAGAAAGAAGAAAAGAAATATATAACAGAGAGAAAGAAGAAAAGAAAGAGAGAAAAGAAAGAAAAAAAAAAAATTCAGAGAGAATGAATTAAAAGAAATAAACAGGAAAGAATGAAGAGAAGAAATAACTGAGATAGAATGAACTGAGATAGAATGAAAGAGAAGAAATAACTGAGATAGAATGAAAGAGAAGAAATAACTGAGATAGAATGAAAGAGAAGAAATAATGAGAAGAATGAAGAGAAGAAATAACTGAGAAAGAATGAAAGAGAAGAAATAACTGAGAAAGAATGAAAGAGAAGAAATGATTAAAGAAAGATGAGAAAGAGAATGAAATAGCGAAACAAAAGAAGCAGAGAGAACAAGACAAGAGAATTGGAAGAATGTTGTAAATTTTTGTTATAATGGTAAAAAAGAATGTAGACATATGAAAGAGAAAATAGAACTGAAAAAAAAAAAACTGAAGGAAAATGGAAAAAAGAATGATTAAAGAAAAATAAGAAAAGAAGAAAGACAAAAGGGGAGAGAACAAAAAAAAGTATATGAAGTCCGTTGCAAATTTTTGTGATTATTTTTTCCCCTTTCAAATGTTTTCATTTGCATATCATGTTAGAGATTTTGCAGAGAATGAATAATAGAGTTAGTGGGTGGACGAATATAAGAAAATGGCAGAAGAGTGAGCTTTAACAGGAGGAAAATGAAATTAAAAAAGGAAAAACAAAAAAAAAAAAAAAAAAAAAAAAAAAGGAAAGAAAAGAAAAAAAGATTCCTAGAAAAAAAAGGCCATAACCAAATTTCTCTCCTTGTCTCCAGGGGTTTTTCTGCACAGATTTGAATGAAGACAAATTCCTTGATGAATTCAATTTGTACCAATTCAATAGGGCTCATTTCACCTGTTTAGCATTCACATAAATTCTGCACTCCAACAGATCAGAATAGATTCGACTTTTCTGATAGACATTAATCTTCCCAATTCTTTAAGTTCTGCATGGATACACTTGCAGGAATCACCATCTTGCAGAGCAGTCACTAACAGATAATATGCATCTTACCACTAGATGGTATCCCTGGAGTTAGCATTATTGCTTGAAATGTTCAAATCCTTGTGATTTATTCTTTACAAGTAACTCTCAATGAATTCGAAATAGTATTGACCCTCGCAATAGGAAGATCAGCTTTATTATTTACATATCATCTACTTCGGCCAAGATGGGTTGGGTGAAATATACAGATAGAAGCCACAGAAAAATGCGGTATTATTTATAATGATGATGATGATGTTGGTGGTGATAGGAATAAATTTTCGTCCGAAATCGGCTGAAGGATACAGAAGCCAACCAAGAATAAAATCTCTTAAAGTAGATTAATAGCAGCAGACATCTTTAAATCTACCTTAATTTCTTTCATTTACCACAGTTGACAGATACAGTAAATATAGTGAATCCCTATGTCTAAATATGGGGTGGAAATGATGTTTAAACTTTCAATACCTACTTCTAATCAAAGAAAGTCAGAATAAAGAGAATATACACGTGTGTATAAAACAAATCATCATCAGGTCACGCTGGGAGCATGGATATCCATAACAACCTCTTGCCAACCATATCTATTGGTCATCGCCCCTGGGAGGTCCTCAGTCCAGTATCTGGAATCTGTGCAGAGCTTATCTATGTAGGCCCTTGTTGGATGGTCCACACTGGCATGTACATGTGCAGGTTTCCAAAAGACCATCTTTATTTCAGAAACTAATACAATTAACATTCATTTCCAGTCTGTATTATAGTGTCATAACCATTATATTCTTCAGGCAAAACTTGTGATAAAAAACAAAAATATAGGGGTACTAGTCTGAACCAATACAAATAGGAAAGGCATGGTCAGCCACAAACAAATTATCAGTCATAAGGAAATCTGATCTCACTGACAAGCTAAAGCGATAATTCTTCTAGGCTGTGGTTATATCAGTGTTGTTGTATGGCTGCACCACTTGGACCCTAACGAAGCACCTTGAGAATAAGCTAGATGGAAACTACACAAGAATGCTGTATGCAGTCTTGAACAAGTCATGGAAACAGCATGCCACAAGAAAGCAGCTGTATGGCCACCTGCCCCCATATCACAAACCATCCAAGTGAAACATACTAGGCATGCAGGACACTGTTTGAGAAGCAAGGACGAGCTCATAAGTGACATTCTTCTGTGGAAGCCAACACATGGACATGCTAATGTGGGCCGCCCACCAAGGACCTACATTGACCAACTATGCGAGGATGCTGGTTGCTGCGCAGAAGATCTCCCAGGGGCAATGTAATGATAGGGAAGGTTGGTGAGAGATTGTCATGAATATCCATGCTAATTGAGCGACATGATGACACTGAACCATTTTTTGAATAGTAGCATAACATTATCATAATGTCATATAAAAGAAAGGAAACAGTAATTATGAATTTTAGTTTTGGTATTGGAGGGTCGTTCTGCCGAGAGGTCAGTTGAAATTTGTTATATTCACACACTTGTTTAAGTAACAACATAGAACAGCATGTTGGAGGCACATGGTGTAATGGTTAGAGTCATAGGAAATGGACTCGTCAACCAGAGTTCAAATCCTAGTTGTGGCTGTTTGCCTTTCACATAGGGTTAATGCTCTTGGGAAAGGTATGAATCCAACTATTCTCCCTCCAGCTATGGGTAAATAGTAGGGCAGACTAGGTTCTTTAACCTTGGTTAGGCAATCTAGGAGAAGGAAAACTGAATTAAAACCTGTTAAACTCTGCTTAAGAAATCGACCTTGTGTCACATCCTACATGGGCGGAGGGGTTGGTAAATATATATAAAACAGCAAAAAACTGAAAAAAAAACATGGTACTACTAAACACCTGTGACCAGTACACATGACACTTTGAGTAATGGAGGTCAAATAAAATTATGAACCATTTTTAATCTTTTAGATATTATACATAATAACAGAGAATTCCTTTATCTGCCTTATGAGTTATGAGTCTAAAAAACATAGTTGTTTTAATAGAGCAGAATGTTGTTTTGACTTTCTGGCTGAAGTTCATCACTCAGGATCTTGAGATTGGCATTTGGTCAATCAATTCAAATCTTAGATCATTTATGATCTCATGAATATCGAGGATACATTCATAAATACAAAATGAAATATGACAAAGCTGCATTTTTAAATGATATTGCAACATTGTGATCGAAAAGCAAAAATGTCTGGTGGTATAATAAGATACTACTGATACCATGCCTAACCCTGATCATCAGTTGATGAAGGCTTTATTGGTAGTGCAGTTGTTTATTTTTAGTTTTTGGCAACATGCATATGATATATGTATATAGTAGAAAGGTATATATATATAGCTAACCTACTTAAGTTTCACCAAAAAGGATCATCAGGGTTAATTTTAATGAATTAAGAAATTAATTACTTAAAGACAATTGCAGAAGTGAATGATACAATCATAACTATTGAATGGTAGATAGTTGATTGTGTCATTCAAAAGTCAAATATCAAACA
Organism: Doryteuthis pealeii; assembly: GCA_023376005.1. Taxonomy (NCBI): domain Eukaryota; kingdom Metazoa; phylum Mollusca; class Cephalopoda; order Myopsida; family Loliginidae; genus Doryteuthis; species Doryteuthis pealeii. The sequence continues at coordinate 104,689,021 of CM042143.1, read as the reverse complement.
TGATTGCTGTCAAATGTGGCTGCTGATGTGAAAACAGCTGTTTAGAATATTATACATAACTTTTCCAGTTAATATTTGTATCAACTGTCAAGGTTGATATTAACTTGATAAGTCATCTTTTTTCACACACACACACACACACACACACATATATATATATATATATATATATATATATATATATATATGAGATTTGGTTTGGTTTGTTTTACGGCATATCAACCTTAGTGGGTCAATTAATGCCGACAAAGTTTTGAAATAAATTCATTCTTAATGGATACTCAAATTTTTTTTATAAACACATTTTTCTATTTAACCCATAGATGGGACCCTAACAGGTACTCCCACTAGTAAGGGCCTAAGTGGAGTGTTGCATGTCATGCACTGCTCAGCCACCAAGATTTCATCCTTAAGCATCATGGCTCACTACCCTTGGCCAACAGGTGGTCCCATTGGGGGAGTCTTACCCCTCTGCAGAGGTGCAGCTGGTGTATTCTAACACCCCACCTGACAGGACAGGGAAAGTGGAAGTATCAAGTAGCAGGGTCATCATTTGTAAATGTGAAGGGTTGATTATTGATAGCAGGGTCAGCCGCCAATTTGAACAAATGTAAAACAGAAAACATAAGATAAATTCAAAGAGGTTTACTATAGTAGTTGCTCGCACATAAAGAAGAAATGATATTGACAGATATCAACAGATTTTATTTGTCCAAGTTTCATTCTGTTGTCAGTCTCTAACTCAAACTGGTTAACAGCTGTTTGCTGTGATACAGTGCATTATGGGAAAGGTTTTTTTTATATTTTAAATTTCATTTGAATAAAATACTTTTTCAGGTCAAGATTTTTATTAGTGTCATTTATTTATTGAATCTCATAAAAACTTAGTATTGAAGGCAGCTTTGTATACAAGAGATTTTATGTATTTTGGCATTGGTGATTTTAGAAGAATGTAGGTACTGTAACTGCCACTAAACCCACCGGTTAATTATGTCTTATTATTATATAGTTATTTTTGTTTATAAAAATTAACTACAACCACAGTATTGAATTTAGAGTAGTTTAATGGGTTTAATACCATTTGGTGTCGACCACTGGTTTCTGCAGTCTATGAACCCTAACCGGAAAAGGTTAAGGAGAAGTCAGGGACAAGCCTTTAGAGATTTTACGCTACTGGTCGGGATAGGCAATAACAGTAAGTGCTTTCACATATTTCCTATTTCTTTTTAAAACTATTCACTGTTATCCATTATTAAATGTTATTTGTATTTCCTTGTATAGTTTCACAGTGTTTATTAAATAAACTTAATGACATTGGTAAAGAAGCGTCATGCCATCCCTTTCTTTGAGACCAGTAGGCAGTAAAAGGTACCACAATCAGTATCAGTATCTTAAGGTTTATGTCTGTTACTATTTATTTTTGTTAATATTTATCCCTGTTAATCTGTTTAGGAAAGGCATGAATCCATCTGTGTTATATACCCCTTTTGTATCTCATACTTAACAGCATCTCTATGAGGGTGAGTCTTGGTTTGGTTTGGTTTACGGCATATCAACCTCGGTGGGTCATTTAATGCCGACAAAGTTGTGAAATAAAAATCATTCTTAATGCATAATACAATTTTGTTTATCAACTCATGTTTTTCTATTTAACCCATAGATGGGACCCTAACAGATACTACCACTCCGGGTCAGAGTGGACCAGGGAGCAATGGTGATGAAGGGGTGCTTCACATTCCCCAAACCTCCAAAACTGGAACCTCACCATCACATAGAGTTTAACATCATTCCCAGGACATGTAGACCTGCAGCCACCACCTTCTAGCACCCATATGATAAAAAAGGGCTTGGGACTTGCCATAAGGGCAATAGGGTTGGGGCAATCATATAGGTGCTAGGGCTTGACGTGAGCAGCCGATTGATTGGAGGGGCCTCTCCGATCGCCCGTCTAGCCTAAGATAGGGCCAAAGTGGAGTATTGCAAGTCATGCTCATCCACCTGGGTTCTATCCTTATGCAAGGGTGAGTCTTGTTGGGGTTGTTATATATCCCTTTTGTATTCAGTATATAAATGGTGAGAAGAGAGTTCTATTTCACCGATTGGCTCTCTTCTTTTCGGATGATTTCTTCCTCTGGTTGATATGGCTTCTTTTATGCTGGGCTCTTTTTTGTCTGTGCTCATTCCCTTTGTTTTTGCATTATGATACAAGACTTTATTTTTCTCAGACGTCTTTATTAACCGAAAGCCCCAAAAGGGCTCAACCATGTGGTGAGAAGATGGCTTACCTGGGAACAGATGACCATTGCATCTGCCCCCTTTGACTAACCGCCAAATTCTAACTACTCTAACTCAGTTCCCTTCACACGCTTTTCTTTTAGCCAATCAGAAATCAGCGGCTAGGTCAGTGAAAGGTGAACTGTTGTCAATCACTTCTAAAACGTTCATGCTATGAATCAATGGTAACTTCCCATTTACAATTACTGTTATTTAAATTTTACTACACTACCGTCATACTTCGTAGGCAACCCATGAATCATACCATCTGTATCACCAGTTATATGTAAAATAGTAGGGTAGACAGAGTTCTTTAACCTTGTTTGGGTAATAATTCTGGGAGAAGGAAAACTCATTCAAATCAGCTTTACTTTGCTTAAAAATTCATCTTGTGTCACATCCTGGTTGTGGTGGAGGGGTTGGGTAAATACATATCACTTGAGTTTGGTTTATTAAAATGTTAGAAAGTTTACTTGGTCTTTATATCTTTCTCCTATTATATGTATCCATATCTATCTCTGATTATGGTCAAGTCACACTGGAAGCCCCAGTTCCCACTAGATCACTGAAGTTAAGTAGCACAGCATTTCTGTCCCTTCTTTTTTGGTAAATCAAATACTTTTAAAAGTTCATAAAAACGTTTTTTCCACCAAACCTTTTTCTTCTAATGATGACCTCCGGTCAAAATTAGTTGAGAACAACCAAAAAATAACTAACATAAAAGCCATATTTTTGTCTGTCTTATCACCTTTGTTCATCTTTATATATATATATATATATATATATATATATATATATAAATCAGTTCATGATAATATAGATAGCAAACAGCTGCATATTTGTTTTAGTTTATCTTTGAAAACTTAAATCTATTTTTCTTTATTTTGCTTGTGAATAATTAGGATGAATATTTTATTAAACTCTTTAGAAACAAACAAAAAAAAAATACTCGTTTTGTACATTTAATTCATTCACAAAAGAATTAAATTTCCATTGATGTTTCAAAACAAGAAATAATCTATACAAATAAGATAAAGAAATATCACAGTTTGATCAAAGTCTTTGTAACTGTGGCAGATAAAACAAACTATAGACAATCAAGTTTTGAAATGTCCTTTCTAAGCCAATAAGTAATTGTCTTGAAATCATCAAAATGATCAGGTCTACTGAATTTGCATCAAACAAAAGAAAGTATTTTTATATTATCTACGTATCTATACATAGTATGTATGTTTGTATGTCCAGATGAATATACAAAAATAAAACAATTAATGACAAAGTAAATATATATATGCATTAAATATGACCAGTTCTTGCTTTTTGTGTAAAAATTATGAATATTTAATTTACATTCAAAGATATTTAAAAATCAAAATATACAGAGAAATACGATTGAAATTCTACTTAAAAATGTCCAGCATTTGTAAATCTCAAAAATAAACAAATCAATACACCAGTTTTTTTCCCCCTTCTACTCAGGTGATGCAGAGTAGCCACTTCTAGTATATAATAAAGATAGGGTACAACAAAAATATTTTTCGCTCCATATGTGTTATATATATATATATATATATAAAATTCACTCTGATGAAGGTCGTAAAAATCTTTCTGTGTATGGAATATTATAACATTTTTCCTATTATTATTATTATCATCGTTTCAACTTCATCTGATTATTTTAATAATAATAATAGCGTAAAATCCATATACATTTTGATAAACGGACCGAAACACATGTGTAAGTGATATTGATTAAAAGTGATATCGATAAAATTCATTTTTATCCATCTACATTTCTTTATATATATATATATATATATATATATATATATATATATACTAATATAATATATATATATATATATATATATATATATATCACACATAATTCAAACCAAGTAATAAATGACCAAAAGCTAGTAACATACTATTCCACATATTCATCTGAAAATTGAATACATTTTGTACATTGTTTCCCAAGTTTGTTTACCCCTTCAGAAGAAAAAAAAAGAAAAAGAAAAAAACAAGATCATTCATTTCTCTGAAATTTTGCAGATGAGATTTGATAATTTGGATTATTTGGACTATTTTCCTCATCTTTATCTGGTCAAGAGCGACATTAACATAGAATAATTAACATTTTCACCCAGTTATGGGTTAATGGAATGAGTCTAAAACCATGGATTGAATAAAGGGTTAGGTTCAAAGTTCCAAGAAGGCACCCGATTATGACATGGAGGTTTCTGAGTTTGAGAAGAGGGTTCCCGAGTTTTTCAAGAAATACCTGAAAAAGGCCAGAGAGCACATTGACCAAAATGTTGTGCAGATAACAATAAAGATGAGGACAATAGTCTGAATAATCCAATTAATAAGAAAGGTCATTCACTTAGAATTTTTCAGTATAGCTCACATATAATAAAGGATAGCAGATAAAGGTTTTTGCATAGAAAGGTGCTCAATGCTATTATAGCGGAGTTGGTTTAAAACCTAAAAAATATATATTTACCAACTCCTCCGCACGAGGTCAATTTCTTAAGCGGAGTTCAACAGGTTTGAATTCAGAGTTTTCCTTCTCCTAGACTGGTTACCTAGCCATGGTTAAAGAACCCAGTCTGCCCTGCTATTTACCCATAGCTGGAGGGAGAGTAGGATTCATACCTTTCCCAAGGGTATTAGCGCAAAGTGAAATGCAATTACCACGTCCAGTATTTGAACTCGGGGCGACGAGTCCATTTCCCATGACTTTAACCATTACACCACGCGCTTCCTATATAAAACCTAAAATATAAGATTATGGATACTATATTACTGTTATTCAAGTTTTATGTGTGTTACAAAATCACCAGACAGGAGAATAGTGAAAAGTGTTTGGTCAAGCATTTGAATATCACATAAATATATCATGTCATGATATACAAACACTTGAACAACCACTTTTCACTATTCTCCCATCTGAGGATTCTGTAACACACATGAAACTCTAACAACAGTAATATAGTCCCATAATATATATATATATAATATATATATATATATATATATACAGAGCGTGATCCTTGGTAAAGAATCCTTTGATTGTTCCTTGGTGCTCCTCAGTCTTGCAAGTCCTTTGTCAATGATTGCAAATGGACGTCTCTCAGTATCAATGATTAAGTTGTCAACCGGCCACACATTCAGGCTGTTGATTGGCTGAGGTTTAAACCCCATGACCTCACTTAGTATATAAATTTAAGTGGTGTATTGTAGCACACCTTATATACCAATATAATCTAACAACATGAAAACCCTTACAATTAAAAAAAAAAAGGAAAAGGGGGGTTAACATACCTTGAAATTCAACAAACCAGCCATAAGTAATTCAAGCATTACAATTTATCCTCAACAATCAATAGCAGTGAATTACAAAACATTCATTGGTTGAATAAAACAGGAAGTAAAAGTGAGATTTTTGTAACGTCTCATGTACATAATGTAAATAATAAAATAACTTAATGTATTTAATTAGAAAACGAAATTAGATATTTTTTTCCTGGGCACTATATATTTTCCCAGATAGGATTTCAATTCGGAAGAAGTTGAACTCAAAAGCAATATAATTGCACAAACATTATATATATATATATATATATATATATATATATATATATATATATATATATATATATATATACACACATACTAGCAGAAGTACCTTGCCCATGATTGGACTAAAAATATTTTAGGAACATGAGAGGCTTGCTACATCATGTTCCTTTCCTAAGATGATAAGAGGACATAACAATTTCAAACTAAAAGTGTGACAAACATGAGTGATAAATGCATAGTTACAAACAAATATATTAACATACAGATTAGGTTTTAATCTTTTTTGATGATTGAAATGTTAGTAAATCTATTTCTGGTCGACATTTTATTGAAATAATGTTAAAATACACAATGAAATATTGAATATCAAGGCATATTCTTTTCATTTCCTCACCTTTAAACAATAAAACAGCCTTGCACATATGAAGATAACATCAGATCTGAAAATAACATCAGATCTGCTGTTGCGGACCTTTTTTTGACTGATGCGATCCAAGCACTGCAACACAGATTGAAGAAGTGAGTGGAATGCAAGAGTAATGTGTACTATGTGTAAAAATAAACCTCATTTGGTCACATTGTATGAGGTTGATTGTTTTTATTTTGTTTTACAGCATATCAAATCTTTATGGGTCATTTGATTTTGAATCAAATCATTTTTGATAAACAAATGACTCAGGTTGCTTACAGTACATGCAGTTGCTTAAGTGGTCACCCAATTAAGCATTGAACAGGCAGATTGCTGTTTAACTTTGGTGATTTAATAGGAGCCAGTGTTTTCAGCATGACACATTCCATGAGAGTGTCTTGGTCAGCCTATGAACTTTTTAAACTGACGTTTGTATCTAAATCCTTTCTTACCAACATGGTATCTATTCTATTTCAAATCTATTTAACTGAACCTTTAATAAGGTAAAGCTATTCAGACAATTGTAATTCGTATTGCTCATGAACTTTTTGTACTCTTAGTCACTTAGTGGCAATACTTTGATCTACAGCAAATAGAATTTTAAATTTCAAGCAAGGAATATTTTATGCTTATAAAAATAACTCTTTTAGAATTATAAAAAAAAAACATAACAATGAATAATTCAAAGTTAGAGTAAATAATATGATGCAGATTGCAGGCAACTCATTGTATCCTATTTTCTTATTTAAAACTTATTCCCTTCCACATGCAAACATATTTTGAATTGGTATTTCACTTGTAAGACTATAATGGACATGAACTTAGATTTTCATCTCTTTATTTTAAACTAGTAGGGAGAGCTGGCATTGCCCATGTTTGATACAAGGTGAGAAAGGGGAGAGGAGGAGCTCTTAAAAGTAGTTTTGACTAACAAGAACAACAAACACCTTTGGTTTAAACTCAGTTTTTCTTTCTTCTAGACTATTTGCTATATAAAGATTAAATATCCCAGTCTGCCGAACTATTTAACCATAACTGGAGGGAGAATAGTTAAATTCAAACATTTCCCAAGGGTATTAGTGCTATGTGAAATATGAACAGTTGTCTCCAGGATTTGAACTCATCTCACTGTCCATTTCCTATGACAGTAACCATTACACTACGAACACCTCCCAATTCAGTATATATCAATAAAGATGAGGACAACAGTCCAAAGAAATCTAAATACTAATTATCAAGCCACATCTAAAAAATTTGGACAAATAATTTGATATTGTCTAATGATATAGTAAATTTGATATTATTTACTTCAATTCAAAAAAGATTTTTCTAAAAAAAAAAAAAAAATATTCACACCTTTCCTAAAGGTATTAGTACTATATGAAAGGTGAACAGTCGCTTCCAGGATTTGAACTTGTCTCACCAAGTCCATTTCCTACAACAATGACCATTATACTACATATATCAAACAACATACTAATCAACACCACCAATGTACAAATCTTTTTTCTTTTTAAATAAAAAAATGATTGGAGAATAGACAATATTTATAAAAAAATTAATCCATTATTTAATGAATTAAATATATTGTTCTTGTATTTAAATATTGCCTGTCAAAGTAAACAACAATATTAATAATTTTATTTTTTATGATAAACTATTTGATTATTTTATATCATAAGAATATTTAAAAAAAACAATTAGATTAAACAGTAGTAGTAGTAGTAGTAGTAATAGCTGTAAATGAAACATTCAAGTATATATGGTAAACTGTGAAAGAGGGGGAAGAGGTGTTTCTACTATTCCTTCTTGTACCTGTCTCATTCTTCTCTTCTCCATTGTAAAGATGTCCCCCAGGGTTTCTATTATTGATTTTATCAAAATCAAATTAGCCAGTCCTGTTTCTGAATATTAGATGTGTGTAAAAATTCAGCGTGATCAGATCACTGATGCAGGCACAACCTGGTTATATACAGACAGAAATTGCCATTTATATTGTAGATTGTTTTTGACCTGAAACTTTTGTCATTGAAAATAGGATAAAATAAAGAGGAGAAAGAGAAATTTGATTTTTAACACACATCTTTCACAGTTGAAGGATAAATAAAACAATTTTGAATTGATGACAGTTTGGGCTAATTTTATGAAATTCATGTATACATACACATGCACACACTCAGAAACACAGACACACAAATACATGCAGATACACATTCACACAAAAATGTACACACATATACACACTCACAAAACACTTGCACATATACATACACACACAAATGCACACAGATGCACACACTTGCACAAAAATGTACTCACAAACACTTGTGCATATACATACACGTACACACACGCACATACAAACACACAAACTCTCTCTCTCTCTCACACACACACACACACGTACAAACACAAACTCACACGTACACACACATAAACTCACTATCTCACAACGTACACAACACATAAACTCACTATCTCACACACGTACACACACATAAAACTCTCTCACACACGTACACACACATAAACTCACTATCTCACACACGTACACACACATAAACTCACTATCTCACACACGTACACACACATAAACTCACTATCTCACACACGTACACAAACTCACTATCTCACACACACAACTCACTAACACACACTCTCTCTCTTCTCTCTCACACACACACACACACACACACACAAACTCTCTCTCTCTCACACACACACACAAACTCACTCACTCTATCTCACACACACAAACTCACTCACTCTATCTCACACACACACACTCACTCACTCACACACACACACACAACTCACTCACTATCTCACACACACACACAAACTCATTCACTATCTCACACACACACACACTCACAACTCACTCACACTTCACACACACACACACACACAAACTCACTCACTCTATCTCACACACACACACACACACACAAACTCACTCTATCTCACACACACACACACTCACTCACACTCACTCTATCTCCACACACACACACTCACTCTATCTCACACACACTCACTCATCTCATACACACACACATATATATATATATACATATATATATATATATATATATATATATATTAGGAAATCACAGCTTGTATAGCATCAAAAAAGGATAAATATTGTGACAAGTCTGACACCTTCACAATTGGTGAAGTGTTATGATTTTGAATATAGAGAACAAAATCTTGTTGTCATTCATGTTTTATAGACAAGATACACAATATGGAAAATGACCTGAGTTTGATGTATGAATTGATAAGCATAAATAACTTTTAGAATAAAGTATTTATTAGTAATGTTTATTGTCACAAAACAGAAAGAATAAAGATTAATTTAAAATTTGTACAAGACTAGCAGAACTACCTGGCATTGCCTGAGATTTAAAAACTTAGAAATAAATCTCTTATCTCTATACATAGATTAGTAAAAATTCTTTTTTATATATTTGTTTTACTTGGACACCTCATGTGGTGTAATGGTTAGCAAGCTAGATTTGAAGACCATTGCTAGTGAGTTTGATTTTTATTGAGCACCCCATATTTCTAGCCTTGTGCCACATCTAAACTCAGCTTAGTAAATAAGTATATTTGTTTTACTATCTTTTATTATTTATGTATACGTTTTTAAAATTTCTTTATTTTTATTATTCTTCATGTTTGTATCTTTTTTCTTTTATTTGCTTTTTATTATGTTTTATCATTTATTAATTTGTTTTATTTTTCAATCATTTTTTAAAATTAATTGCTTAATGCATATTCTTAATATATCATTATTTACATTTTTTATTTAGCTTTTCTTATGAAAAATAAGGGGTAAATGTTTTTCTTGGACAAAAATAGGGTGTGGATTTTATTGATCTTTGCTAGTCTCCACCAATTTTCCTTTATATGAGGTGAGTCAAAAACTAATGCATTTTGTTTAGTACAAATATAATTACCAACACAGGAACATGTATCATGCATCAAAGAAGCTGGTCCTCTGTGGATCACATCTCTACTTCTCCACATAGATACCATTTCTCTCAAAAGCAATGTTCCACCTTTGAATGAGAGCATGTATTCCTGCCCCGTAAAATTCTGTTGACTGTTCTTTGAGCCACTTCTTCACTACAGATTTCACTTCCTCATCACCAGAATAGTGTTTGCCTCTCTTCAGCCCCATGAAAGAGAGTTTGAGAGGCAAACATTATTCTAGTGACAAACAAGTGAAATCTGTAGTGAACAGTCAATTCAGGATTGGATGACCGAAAGTAAGTTATATTCATAGTCCAAACTAATGTGTTTTACTCCATAACAGAAATATCCATTGGAATGTGTGTTTATAATTTTGTTTCCACTCATATGAGCTTATTTTCATTGCAAATTTGTTGCATTTTTGTGGGAACAATCTAGTGTGTTTGCTTTAAAAAGTGTGTGGAAAAAAGGTTATTTACCTTTAGTTAAGTGGCGAGTAGATTCTATTTGGGATCATCAAAATCTCACTGCACATACATACGGTACACTCATGTAGGTGCAAACTTATAGATTCATACAAGAATTTTTATCAATCCCTAAGAGAGCTCAATGTATGATAACTAATTATTTTATTATATACAGAGCAATATTTAACTTTCAAATAAAGAAAAACTTCTAAAATAACCCAACAAAGATTGACATGCTGTGAAATCTAATCAACCTACTAAACACTTACCAGATGAGCCAATACCATACCCTATTGTCCCCCACCCACACCAGAACATTTGGTGGCAGGAATTATCTTTAAAACTCTTAATGTCCTATACCGCCTCATTCCGCCCAGCCAAAAGTGACATTCGTTTTCCTAATCCATCCCAAACAATAGCCTTTGTTTAAATGAAATATTAAACATATTTAGAAGTCTTTAATTTAAGGGAAATAACTCCGGTAACTTTAAATGAAAAGGCCATTTTTTGATAAATCCATATAGGAATGGGGCTCTAGAATTCTCAACAGGATGTTAAGAGTTGAATACTGTGTAAATTTTGTATTTTAAAAAATAATGTAAACTATATAATTTCTTATTTTTTGTTAGTAAAAACCAATAAAAATTTGAACAAATACTACATTTTATCTACTCCAAATTCTAAAACATAATTGTGTATTATACACAAGTTTTTTTTCAATACTTCTAGTCCAAAGCTAGGAGTGAGTGTTATACACAAATAATTACAGAACTTGTGAAGCTGTTCGATTGTCATAATAACAGTGATTTATGATGATACTGATACTATAATTTAAAAATCAGCACAAATACAAAACCCACAAAATTATCATTTAGTTGTAAATTGGACTGGAAATAGCTTTATTCTCTAAGAGTAATTTAAGTGTATTGCTCTAATAAAAGTCTTGCTATAGTGAGCTGCTTTTTTTTGGGTTATGATTATGTCTATCGTTGTAATCTATAAGTAAAGTAAGTTTAGCTCAGTCCACCTAGGAATCACAAGGTTCCGGGTTCGATACCAACCCTCACCAACTCAGTGTATGAGTAGCACAGGGATCTGTGTGGTAAAGTAAAGAGCTGGTTGTAGGTGTGGTGCTCCACCTCAGATGCTGAAATAATCTCCTTGGTCTTATGCTAGTGAAAAGACCTATATATTACTAAAATTTTCATGTTTGGAATTATATAACATGATAATAATTTTAGTACTATATAGATTATGAAAGTGCGTGGTGTAATGGTTAAAATAATGGGAAATGGACTCGTCGCCCAGAGTTCAAATCCTGGATGAGGTAAATGAGGCATTTCACTTAGCACTAATACCCTTGGGAAAAGTATGAATCCTACTCTCCCTCCAGCTATGGATAAATAGTAGGACAGACTGGGCTCTTTAATACTGGTTATGCAACCGGTCTAGAAGGAAAACTCTGAATTCAAACCTGTTGAACTCCCCTTAAGAAATTGACTGTGTGTCACATCCTGCTTGAGCGGAGGGGTTGTGTGTGTGTGTATATATATATATATATATATATATATATATATAGATAGATAGATAGATAGATCATGAATTAAGAATTCTTTCAAGCTGTAGCTGTCAGTACTACACTATGGTTGCACCACTTGGACTCAAACAAAATGATTGGAGAAAAAGGGAGATTGGAACTACACAAGAATGCTGTGTGCTGTCTTGAACAAATCTTAGAAGCAACACACTACAAAAAAGCAGCTATATGGTCACTTGTCTCTTATCACACAAACCATCCAAGTAAGATGTACGAGATATGCTGGACACTGATGAAGAAGCAAGGAAGAACTCATAGGTGACATTCTCCTGTGGACACCTACACATGGACCCACCAGGGTAGGTTGACCAGCAAAAAAGTACATCATTCAGCTTTGTGCAGATTATGGATGCTGTGTGGAAGATGTGTCTGGTGGTGAGTGAGAGAGAGAGAGTCATGGGTATCCATGCTGTCAGTGTGACATGATGATGATGATAGATTATAAGAATCTGATTTTTCTACATATGTATTTGTCCAGCCCCTCTGCAACGAGCAGGATGTGACGAGGCCAATATTAAGTGGAGTTCAGCTGGTTTAAATTCAGAGTTTTTCTTCTCCTTAACTAATTCCCTTACCAAGGCTAAAGAACCTAGGTAGGGATAAGTAGATTCATGCCTTTTCCAAAGATATTAGCACTAACATAAACGGTTTCAGCAAGAATTCGAACTTTAACATTTTGTCTACTTTAAAACACTGACAGTAGTTTTCCCACCACTGTGATCCTACTGTAAACCGCTGGCAGCTGCTCTCACTTGTGTTATTTTTTTACACAGAAAAATCACTACATGAACACCTCTTCCATCTTTTGTTTTATTCTTAGGTGAATAGGTAATGAACTTTGAAATGTCCCATCATACAGGTAAAAAAAAATACTAAGAATTTTGGTACAGCCATGGGGAAAATTTGGTAGGTAAAGAGTTAACAAATTTCATTTTCTGACAATATATGGAGAAATAGATTTATGCCTTTTCCAAAGTTGTTAATGTTAAGTAAACATAAACAGTTTTAGTTGGAATTCAAACTAATTTTGGTTTGGTGGTTGATTTTGAAGGCTATCACAATGCAAATGTAAAGAAAAATGTGGTAACTATGTTGTTGTTTGTTGACCTTTGATTTATACATAATATTTTGAGATAGAGATCTCTTCATCAAAAGATTTCTAAAGGTCCGGAGCGGTTAGTTTGCTGCTAGGTTCTGCCTATTATGACTGTCTTCCTTGAAATTCTGTGTGTGTGTGTGTGTGTTTGTATGTGTCTGTTCATCAATTTTGTCTAATTTTGATTTTTCGGACTGTTGTCCTCCTCTTCATTGTGGTATGTAAAATCCCAACATTTCGGCTACTGTATCTGTTGGAATTTTTTGTATATAAGCCGTGCTACAATACACCACTTAAATTTATAGACTAAGTGAGGTTATGTGGTTTAAGCCCCAGCCAATCAACAGTCTGAATGCATGGCTGGTTGACTATTTAATCACTGATACTGAGAGACGTCCATTTGCAATCATTGACAAAGGACTTGCCAGACTGAGGAGCACCCAGGAACAACCAAAAGATTCTTTACCCATAGGTCAAAACTACACTCTGCTTAACACAAAGGATCTCTGCTGGACAAGCACTCTTGCTTGAAGCCCAAAGGATGGCCCATGAAATTGTAACAGTATCTTCCAGCCTTCCTCAAACAAAAAATTCAAACTGTTTGTTGACTGCCTTTTCTGTGTTGATATAATTGCTGCACTACCTTTTACATTCTACTTTGGTCAAATCGTATGCCCCTCCCCCCCCAAAAAAAATCTGATATGTCAGTCCGTAGATGTTACTGACAGTATTTTCATGACAAGTAACAACTTGCTTTTAGTCACTTGCTAATTAATAAAAAAAATAAAGAATAAAACACAGAAAGCCAAAAAAAAAATGTCTGAGAGATTCTATTTAGGAAGTTAAATTGCTGAGGCTTGTCACAAAAATTCCTCCAAAAGTTAGAAGAAAATTAACTTCATATTTAACGTCTAATGTCTATAATTTTAACTCGAAAAGAGCCATTATCAATTAAAGTTGTTTGGATTATTGAACACGTTCTTTGTCCTGATTCTATTGTTAGCACATTGTTTTGCCTCATCTATTTTATAGATATCTCTTTAACCCCCTACCCCTCAAAAAACACACGTTTTCACAAAATATCTCATCAGCTGTTTTCTAAGTGGTTAATTAAATACTGATTTCAGAGGTTTTGTGTTTTTTTTTGTTTTTATGCAAATAAATTCTTGTATTTTGTTTCATTTGTGCAAATTTTCTTATCTTTTTTAAATTTTTTTATAATATTTTCACCAATAAAAACAATCAAAACAATCAAAACAATAAAATCTGTCTGATTGAACCAAAAATACAATGATTGTTTAAAAAAAACAAACTAAGATAACATTGTGATAAAATGGAGGAGTGCTTAATGCAGCGTTATTGTTGAGAGAAGTGGAATTGGCAATCAGAGTTCAAATCCTGGCAGAGACGGTTTGCATTTCCCTTTGTCCTAATGCCCTTTGAAAAGACATGATTTCATCTGTTCTCCCCACAATTATTGGATAAATAGAGTAGTCAAAGAGAAGGAAGACTCTGAATTCAAACCAACTTTTCTCTGCTTGAAAATTGGCTTTGAAAATTGACACCATGCCCATCGCAGAAGTTGGTTGGAATTTATGGCATGTCAACCCTTTTATACCAAAGATGTTTTGTTTCATTCATTCTTGATGGGTAGTCAATTTTTTAAAGCACATTTAAAAAAAAACTCATTTTCTTCTATTTAACCCATAGATGGGACACTAACAGGTACTACCACTCCGGACCAGAATGAACCAAGAAGTAATGGTGAGGAAGGGGTACTCCACAGTCCCCAGAACTCCAGAATTGGGAGTTTAACATCATACTCAAGAAATTAAGACCCTCAGCCACCACTTTCAAGCACATATATGATAAAAAGGTTAGGGTTTGTTATAAGAGAAATAGGGCTGGACAATCATATAGGTGCTAGGACTTGACATGACCAGCTGATTGATCGGAGGGGGCCTCTCTGGTCACCTGTCTAGCTTAAGTAAGGGCCAAAGTGGAGTGTTACATGTCTATTGCAGAGGGGTTGGTATATATATAAACATTGTGATGAAAATAACAAAGATGAAGAAAATAAACTTGGATGAATAAAATATTTCATAATTGTTAATGCATTGATGGAATCTTTTAATTGACAGTTTAAGACCATCTAAAAGCTTGACTTTTATTGGAGGAATTAAAGTCAGGTGACTAAAATCCTTATTTTATGCAGAAGACATTTTTGTTTCATTCATTCTTGTTGGGTATTCAAATTATTTAAAACTCATTTTTGATCTATTTAACCATAGATGGGACCTAACAGGTACTACCACTCCTTCATACATTGGTGAAAAATCTGTAGCAAAAACTTGCTATAGAAAGATAATGAAAAATACAAAAATGTTCAATTTTATAAAAGAAAGAAAAGATTAAAATAAAAAATAAAAGAAACATTAGAAATAAAATGATTCTTCAAATTATGATGGTTTTATGTTAGTTTTATTTGTCTTAAATAAAACAACTATTGAATTTTTCATAAATTGATGTATCTGGTTATTTATAATGTTTTGTTAATCTCTTATTCTTTATTTCAAAAGATAGCGAGTATAGTTTTCAGTTTCTACACCTGTGGAAATATAACAGACTCTTGTGGACCCGACAATATGTCAGACTCTTATACACCCGACTTTGGCTGGTTGGTTGGTTTGATTTGATTTTACGGGATGTCAACCGATTGGGTCATTTTATGCTGAAGATGTTTTGTTTTATTCATTCTTGATGGGTAATCAATTTAAAAAAAATCTCATTTTGTTCTAATTAACCAATAGATAGAACCCTAACAGGTACTACCACTCTGGGTCAGAGTGGACCTGAGAGTAATGGTTCTGAAGAGGTACTCCACTTTCGTTTGAGCTCCAGAACTGGAACTTCACCATTAGATAGAGTTCAATGTTATACCCAGAACAATAAGACACTCAGCTACTGCCTTCTAACACATATATGAAAAAAAAGGGTTGGGGGTTGCCATAAAGGCAATGGGTTGAGGCTATCATATAGGTGCTAGGGCTTGACATGACCAGATGATTGACCACCCATCAAGGCTAAGTAAGGACCTAAGTGATATGCATGTCTGGACAGCTCAGACATCAGGATTCCATCTTAAGCACCACAGGCTGCCACACACAACCAACAGATGGCCCCATTGGAAGGGGGTCTTACCCTTCTGCAGAGGTGTATTCTGAAGTTGCAGCTAACAAGGGCTGTGGAAATAGGTAGGATAAGGGGTTAACAGAATTAATAGATTTTCTTCTATTGATTTAATAATCGTTAGTCAACATCAATGTATAATAGTAACAATACTTTATCCTGATAAAAGCAGACAAAAATTCATAAATCAGTAGACTCTTATACACCAGACTGTGGAAACACATCACTCTTGGACACCTGACTATGGAAACATGTTAGGCTGTGTTATACACTGGGTAGGTAAGGGGTTAAAAGAATTATATTTATTGAGAGATAGAACAGATTTTCTTCTATTGAGTCAAATCAATGTATAATAGCAACAATATTTATCCAATAAAACAGACAAAAATTCTCAAATCAGCAACTTTTGTGTCTGCACGTGAATTTCTCAAAATATTTAAACTTTTGCTGAACTTGTGACTATAAGTCATAAACTAATTCTTATGTGACTTATTAAATC
This sequence comes from Doryteuthis pealeii, assembly GCA_023376005.1. Classification (NCBI taxonomy): domain Eukaryota; kingdom Metazoa; phylum Mollusca; class Cephalopoda; order Myopsida; family Loliginidae; genus Doryteuthis; species Doryteuthis pealeii. Next base: position 104,671,927 of record CM042143.1, on the reverse strand, counting down.
TACTTATGGTATCATGAGTCTTATTATAAGTAAGCTTTATCTACTAATTGTCAGTTTAGTCACATAACTTAGAGATTTCCTTGTGTAGTAAAATATCTTTCAGCTGGGGCTATTTGAAAATCCAAGAAATGATCACAAGTTTCTTGATGTGATTAGTCATATCAGGAAAAAGGAGAAAGGTGTGAAGGAACAGAAAAGATAAGAGAGGAATGAAGAAAATTCGGGGGAGGGGGGCAAGGAAAAAAGTAAATATTAGGAATATAATGAAGAATAAAGGAAAAAAGAATAGAAAAAAAAATATATATATAGTATATTATATATATATATAAATATGATTATATGATATATATATGTATATATATGAGTAGAGTAGTGAGAGAGGAGAGATGGGAGAGGAGAGGATGATAGGGAGAGAGAGGAGGGAGAGAGAGAGAGATAGAGGAGGGAGGGTGAGAGAAAGTAGGTGGTAGGGAGAGAGAAGTAGTGGGGAGGGGAAGATGGAAGATAGTGAGGAGTTGATGTGAAGTGAGTGTGTATATATGAGGTGATATGGGTGTCCTTTGAAATAAGTTGAGTTTTTCCATTGAACTTCTTGTTATTTGGTAAGCCTACTGGTGCGTAAGTTGCGTGCAGACTCCACTGCTATTGCATAACATCAATGACGGGATGACATCATCATTCACAGAGATTAATAGTGCTTCTCGGTGTTGATGCGACTAGAACGAAGAGGATAGGAACTCCCGTTGTCTGTCGCAGACTGGTTGAAGCACAATAGCGACTCAAGATACTTACGTTTTATATATCATGTGTATTGGAAGGTCATTTATAGACTGAGGTGATGTTCAACCTCAAGATTCAAGGGGGCTTTTCATTACAACGAGATTATGTTTTTGAAACTTGCAAACTTACCTTGTTTGCTAGGGCCGCACTCGATTGCCTTAAACCACAAAGTGTCCCCTATAGGCCTATAGCCTAACAGAGGCTTTCAAGATAATTATGTGATTTGTTTATAAAAGAAAAGAAATTAAATAATGCCTCAGGAGTAATTTATATGTAGTACTTTTAGATCTCTATATTCTATCTATCTCTCTAATATTATATTCTATATATATTTATTTCTTCTGTGTCTTATATAATCGTAGGGTGAAGTTTTGAGACCTCCTGTTAGGACTAGGCTATCTTCTCTATGAGTCTCTATAGAGCCCAACTTACCTTCGGTATCTTGGTTTTACCGTACGCTAGTAAGCTTCCATGCATCTTATTTTATTGCGTGTATTGTTGTTATAGATGCAAGGTTAGATCTAGGTGATGCTTATATAGTTGTGGTGTGGGTAGTGTGAGTGGCAAGATTATTCTTAATACAACTAAAAAGGCTGTGGGCGACCATATTGGACCTTAATGGTACGTCGCGTCTCAGAGCGTCAATTCGAGGTGGGAAGCACTTGTTTGTCTCAGTTTGTAAAGAGTAATCCGGTGTGTTGGTGTTAGGGGTTAAGTTTTTGGATGATGTGTTCTGAATCACAAAAAAAACACCAAGACTCTAAAAAACCGTCTGTAAAGAATTAAGCGATTTTGATGTGTAAATGAAAAATGTCCCTCACATCAAAATCGCAAAAAAGGGTCATTTGGTCCAAAATTTTTTTCCTGAATCAGAACCTGTGAAATGGGGAATCTTTATGCCATCTAATACGGTATTATATTACAATGCTATTGTGTATAAGTATGGAGGTTTTAGTAATTTCTGGAATATACAACATGGTAAGGCTACATCAGTCTAGAAAATAATTGTTTTTACATTTTGTCTTATTCAATAAACATATAACCATGCTATGCATTCTGGTATAGAAAATAAGGAGAATTTAGGAAATGATTTTTCTTGATCTAATCTTCTTGGAAATAATTCAGCCATTATTTAGAATATTTCTCTGTTGAATATATCATATAGTAATATCTCTTGGATTTCCTTTGGATCTTTTTTTCACAGTGGAAAAGAGGGAATTCAGAATAATTTGATGCATCCAAATTCTTTTAGTAGGAGGACTGCTACATTATTATTATGTTTATTATTATTATTATCATCATAATATAAATGAAATTCGTGAAAAAGTAAGAAAAACAACACAGTCATTTGATCAAATGTGTGCAATTTATAATAAAATTTTAATAAATAGTTAAAAATAGTTGCTGAGCTTTTGAACAAAAACTAACTTACATTTTCCAATATTTTCCCTATCATTAATTTTAGATGTAAAAATATATTTAAATTAGCTGAAACTCTGCAGCTAAAGATGAGAGTAAAAACGCGAAAACAGCATTACTTGAATTTATTGGCATGACTGAAAAGTATGTCTGTAATTTTCAGTGTTAATGGAAAAAATAATTTCTGAAATAATGAGCTTTGAGTTAAAAAAGAAAAAAAAAGAAAGAAAGAATAATCCAACAAAATGCGTATTTGTCTATTGTATGTATGATGTATATGAGGTGTTTAAATAAAGGGGGGTCTCTGTAGTTATAGTGCATAGGTGCTGGACTGTGATATCATAGTTGTTTTATGGCATATCAACTTTGGTGGGTCATTTAATGCGATTTAAGTTTGAAGTAAATTTATTCTTAAAGATACTCATTTTTTTTATAACGTTTTTTTTTTATTTAATCCATTGATGGACCTAACAGATACTATCACTCCGGTCAGAGTGGACCAGGAGCAATGGTGATGAAGGGTGCTCCACATTCCCAGACTGGAACCCCAACATCAAAAATTAGATCATTCTCAGTGGATATGAGACCCTCAGTCCTGCCTTCTAGCACCCATATGATAAAATGGGATGGGGCTTAGCCATAAGGCATAGGGAGTTGGGACAATCATATAGTGCTAGGGTTTGACATGACCTGCAATTGATTAGAGGGGTCTCTCTACTGCTCATCTAGCCTAAGTAAGTGACATCATAGAAGTTCAAACCCCATTTGAGCTAGTATGTTTGCTAAATAAGACTAATCCCTTGGGAAAGTATGAACCCTCTCATTCCTTCAGCAGTAGGTTTAAATGTACACTACATCTACAAGGATAGCTTGGGCATTAAAACCAGAAGGTGATATACCATAAGCAAAGAAACAGAAACAGTATTGACACAGAAGCTGTATTTACCAATTTGATTGACAGCCCATTAAAGTCAATCAATCGTTCTAGGGTTACTTTATGCCTAGAGTTGAAGAATCATATTCCACTTTAATTAATATTAACATTTTTAGTTAGTTGTTTCATAATAGTTTTTTTTTTTGCATATGGTCCTATCAAATACAATTAACTTTGAAACAGATATATTTGACCCATACACAAGAACCTAACAACACTACTGGTTCAGAGTGGACATGGGAGTAATGGCACTGAAGGAGTACTCTATACTCCCAGATCTGAGCCTCACCAAATAAGAAGGAAAAAAATAGCGGGGGAATAATATTTTGCTTGTTCTGCTTATGATTCTAGTCTTTCCGATCTCTATCTGTAAGATGGTTTGTTTCTTTGCACAATTATGGGGTTTCAAAGTAAATGTTCTTTGTTGAAGGGAGGCAAAAGAAGTGATCAAACGCTTATTTGCAGACTACAACACTGTCATGTCTACCAGCGCTGAAGTGCAACACCCCCCCTCTGTTCTTTTTTTTCTATACAAATACAGTTTTTCACATATACAGATACCTTTCTGTGATGCCACCTTAACCCCTTGCAGAGAATAAGTTAGCCCATCGACAAAGCACAATACGGGAATAACATGAATGAAACTAATTTTTATTAAAGTATAGCTCTTTGGCATTCACACACCTCTCCAATGAGTTTTCCATTGGGTGAAGCACCTCTGAACACCTCTTTTGATTGGTGTAAAGGCCAGTTGTCGTATTTCTTTAATGTCCCTATTTTCAGGAATTTTCTTTGAGGTTGAATTTTCAGTTTAGGAAACAAACAAAAAAAGGTAAATGAGCTTAGGTCGGTGAGCACGCAGGTGGGGATGCAACGTTTCATTGTTCAATCCTATTTTGCCAGAAAATATTTTTTCGTGAGTACGAGACTACTGTCAAAAAGTAGTCGACTGACACTAGCTTTTCTAGGGGCCGCATAATAATCTCTAGCATTCATACTTTATTTAAAATCTTCTAAAATTAACTAACTTTGATTCAATGAAATTTTGTTGATTTCATAATCTAATGCTCATTAAGTAAAATAAAAAAAAATCATTAGGCTTACTTTTTGTTTAAGTTAGTTTGTTAGATTTAGGCATGTCAACCTGTTGGGTTATTTTATGGCCCCCCAAGACGTTTTGTTCTAATCATTCTTGATGAGTATTTAAATTTTTTTAAAATCAATTTTTTCCAACATTTTTTAAAACTAATTTTTTTCTTTTAACCCATAGATGGAACCTTGAAAGGTACTACACTTTGGTTCAGAGTAGACTAGGACTATGCGATAAAGGGGTATTCCACACTCCCAGTGCTCCTTCACCATTAGATGTTAAACATCACACCAAGGACACAATTTTTGTTTATGATAAATAAGTAAAAATACATTTTTTAACAGGATGGGGGGGGTTCTGTCAACCAAAATCGAAGTTCTTTTTCATATTATATGCTCCTTGCCACTGTTCACAAGGATACGTCTGTTGGTGGAGGTATTAAAGTAGGGAATTTAAAAGTTGTTCCAGTCTGTAAACACATCCTCATTTAAAATTTCAAATTTAAAAAAGGCCAAAAGTAATGTCATATACAAGGGTGGCTGAGACAGCTTCATATAATGAATGTCAATATCTGCTGTCAAGACTTTGAGCAGTGGGACCAAGCACTGCACCATGGAAAAGTGTGTGAACCCAAGAGAACTATGTTAAAAAATACCATATTTATTAGATTCCATGAAGTATCTTGGTCAGTCTATGAACTTGTCAGTGACTCTTGTTGAATATGAATAATAGAAGACTGATTTCAATTAAACTGTTTTTGCTAAAAAAATATAGCAAATTATCTACACAATATATATGTTCCTTGTGCACTCCTGCCATTAGTGAACTGAATACAAACAGCCTTGTATCATATATTCATGACTAATGTGGAAAAAAACCATTGTTTTATAGCTGAAAATTTCTCTATATAATTATGCTAAAGAGACATTACTTTCAGAGCAAATCTGTTATATGATAAGTAATGTGGCTATGATAAATAAAAATAAAAATGAAGTGAAAAGATGATTGATGTTAACATTTTTGGGAGATAAATGCAAGAAAATGATGGAGGGCAAAAAAAAATGATGACAAGAAGATTTAAAAAGATGTAATATGAGGAAGGAAAAAAAACAGATTATCTGGGAGGAAAATAAATGTATGCAAAAATCTAAATTTTTGTTCTATGATTGATCAAGACTTTCATACTGGAATTAGCAGCGCAGTGGTATATATATAATATATATATATAATGCATACACATACATATATTGTGTCTGTATTAGTAACATGTGTGTGTGTGGATATGAATTTATATATATATTAATATATATATTATATGCAAGTATACACAACAAACACACACACACACACATATAATATAGTATACATGTGTGTGTTATATATAATATATAATAATATATATACACATGATGTGTCTGTTATGGTGTATATGTATATATGTGTGTGTGGGTTGAGTATATTATGTGTATTTTAAGTATACATATAATCCATATTTATATATATGTAGTGTTATATATATATGTATATATGTGTGTGCATATTTATATATGTGTTTGTGTGTGTATATATATTTTTATATGCCGTGCATATTTATAATTTGTTTGTGTTGTATGCACAGTTATATAATATATATATATATATATAATATATATATATATATTATATATATAAATGAAATTCAACTAGTGATAACTATGAGAATGGGATCAGGTAGAGGAGAGAGATGTGTAGAGAAAAATAAAAACTGTCAGAAAGTTGAAGGAAAAAAAACTGGCAATACAAAGCAATTATGCCAAGAGGGAAAAAAACAGTGTATGTTATTCATCAGCGATTTCTTTTCTTTTAATCAGGAAAACAATACGCAAGAAATAGTTAAGATTCAATTAGAAACCATTCTGATCTTTTGAGCCTCATTTCTCCCTGTCTATACCTTTCTATGTTTTGTTTCTTTTTGTTATCTTTGTCCTATCTGCTGGGAAATATAGTCAATCCCTTTGAGGGGGATGAATGAAAATAAAAAAGGAAGACAAATAGTAAAGGAAGTAAAGAAAAAACGGAAAAGAAAATAAGAAGAAAAAGAAGAAGATAAATAAAAGTATATAAGAAAAGGAAAAAAGAAGAAAACATAAAAAAGAAAGAAAACAAAGAAATAAATAAAAGGTTAGTTGATTTCTTTTTTATACGGCATATCAATTTTTGTGGGTTATTTAATGCGAAAGCTATCCCTGTAGAAGATAGTAGTGTTACTATTTAAGCCCATAGGAGGGAGAATTAAAGGAATGAATAAATGAAATGAAGAGAAGGAAAAATTATTAAAATGAAAAAAGAATGAAAATGAAAGCATTAAAAGGAAAAACAGAAAGAATAAAATGGCAAAAAAGAAAGAGAAAAATATGGGCCCTAACAGGTACTGACCACCCTGGAATCAGAGTGGCACCTGGGAGCAATGGTGATTAGGGGATGTCACAATTCCCCAGGCTATAGAACTGGAACCTCACCATCAGATTGTTTAACAATCATTCTTTAGGAGATGAAGACCCTCAGCCTCCACCTTCTGCACCCATATGTTAAAAAGGGTTGGGGCTTGCATAAGGCCAATAGGTTTGGGCAATTATAATAGGTGCTAGGCTAGACATGACCAGCTGATATTGGAGGGAATCCCTCTCCAACCACCCATCTAGCCCAAGTAAGGGCCAACGGGGAGTGTTGCATGTTATGGACTGCTCAGCCACTGGCTTTCAACAAGGTATAAGTCTAAAGTAAATAAATAGTATGACTGAGTGTCGAGACTTGCTTACTATGATGTTACAGTCAGTATGTTAACCACTGCACCATAGGGGATTCCAGAGAGAAGAAAGAGAAAAAGAAGAAGGAAAAAGAAAGAAAGAGAAAGAAGAAAAGAAAGGAAAATAAGAAAAGGAAAGGAAAGAAAGAGAAAAAAGAAAAGAAAAAAAAAGAAAGAGAAACAAAAGAAAGAAAGAGAAAGAAGAAAGAGAAAAAAGAAAAGAAGAGAAAAGAAGAAAAAAAAAGAAAAGAAAAGAAAAAGAAAAAAGGAGGAAGATGAAAAGAAAGGAGAAAAAAGAAAAGAAAGAAAAAAAAAGAAAAGAAAGAAAAAAAGAGAAGAAAAGAAAAGAAAGAGAAAGAAAGAAAAGAAAAGAGAAAGAAAAGGAGGAGAGAATAAAAAAAAAGAAAAGTGGTGGTGGTGCGGGGCAGGAGGAAAAGAAAAAATGAGAAGAAAGAAAGAGAAAAAAGAAATGAAAGAGAAGAAAAGAAAAAATGAAAGAGAAGAAAGTGAGAGAAGAAAGAAATGAAAGAGAAAGAAAAAAAAGAGAAAAAAGAAAGAGCAAGAGAAATGAGCAAGAAAGAAGCAAGAGAAAGAAGCTGGATTGGTGTTTATTGAAATGATAGTCAGACAAAGCTAATTTCAAACAAATATTGTCTGAAATTGTAAAAGAAAGCATTGCCTATTATTCAGAATTTCATTCAATCTCATGAAAAACAGAGAAACAGATGTACAAATAATTGGTTACTTGTGTTATTGTTCTTAATCATAAAAATAATAAGAATTGATAGAGATTTTCGGAGTGAGTGGTGGAGAGACTATTCCTTTTAAATGGATTGTAAATCTACAGAAAACCATAGAATAAATGGCCAAAACATTGTGCTAAATAACGTTAAATAATCCAAACAATTCTGAAATTGATGGTGACTCATATGAGGCCCTGGTGAAGAAGCTGCAATGTGACTCAGGGGTCAAACACTTTCAATAATTATTGACGATTGGATATAATAATTCCAGCGGGAATCTAAGGAACAAAGACAAAACAGATTTTGTAGGGTGCTGCAATTTGAAGATTAGAGATTTTAAATGTTAAGAGAGACAGGGTTTCGATTGGTTAAGTCTTAAAAGCCTACTAAATTTACCCATACCTGGAGAGAATAGTTGGATCATAACTTCCAAAAGAGTAGCACTATGTAAATATAAATCAATCTTGTCAATGATTTGAACTCAGAACACGAGTTCTATTTCCTAACGATAATAACCCCAATTATGTCCTGTGTGTCTCACAGTTGCATTAGGGAGGCATACATTACCCCCCCCCAAAAAGGTGTGGCTCAAAGCCCTATTGAATTTTACCTCTCTCTGAAAATGGCAGTGAGACCTACATGAATAAAAGTGCCAGCTCTTTTAGCAAATCTATAGCAATTAAAATCCACCCTGTTGGCTGGGGCTGTAGAAATTTACTGACTGCACTCGCTAGGAGTAAGACCTCCCTCCCAATAGGGACCACCTGTTGACCATGTGCGGCAACCTTAAAAGGCCAGAGGTCTGGTTTGTAGTGTTGATGTAGTCTTGGACCTGGGTACTTAGTGGGTTTGTAGTATGTAATTTACTGGGATATGGGCAGTCACAAGAGGCCAATTCCAATGTAAGTGGCAAGCTTATACATTATATGATGTATCCTGATGTATCCTCAAATTTGCTCTTATAGAAAACCCCACCCCCTTTTTATTATATAGGTGCTAGAAGGCAAGTTGCTGAGGGTCACTACCAGTTTATTTAATACACAGCTAGTTATTTCTTCTAATTTAAGTGATAGACATTGAAATTAATGAAAATATTCTACTATTGTAATACACAGAGTTAATGAAAAATCTAACTTAATTTCTATCTCATATATATTTACAACGCCCTCCACATGAGCAGGATGCGACATGAGTAAATTATTTTAAGTGGATATTTTAACAGGTTGAATTCAGAGTTTTCTTCTTAGACTGGTTACCTAGAACATGGTTAAAAGATTCCAGTCTGCCTGCTATTTAGTCCAAAGCTGAGGGAGAAATAGATCATACCTTTTACCAGGGTATTAGCACCATGGGAAATGCAACAGCTTTTCGTCCAAGAATTGAACTCCTGTTTGACGAGTCCTTTCCTACAACTGTGAAACTATTAACCACGCACCTCCAACTATCTATATACGATTAACTCAAGGAAAATATTTCTACCAGTTTATAAGAACAAACAAAAATATTTACTAACAAAGTTTACAACATAATATACAAAAGACCAGGATTTGTCTATATATATATATCCATTAGAGAAATAACTAAAGATAAAAATCATTCTACAATTAAACACATGAAAGGTAACATCTTAAATATATCAGGTCAGGTTGTCCACAAAGCAACTATGTAACCCTGTACTAACCTGCTCCGTAGTCGATTAACAACGTCTACTGGTTATCCACAAGCTTACCTGGTGAGGGAGGGTGGCTAAGCACCAGCAGGACACCTTCAATGGTGGATAAAAAGCTTAATTCTCAATGTCCATCTAGCACATTATGCAGGGATATAGAAATACCTGGGCTGTATCAGGTGCATAAGGGAATATTATTGATCAAATACCAATGCTTGGCGAACTTAGGCAATAAATAATAATGATGTTATATTGGTATATGCATAAACAGATCTGTCTTGAGAACGAAACGCATAAAATTCTCTGGGACTTGAAATAAAAAGCGGATCTCTTATCCGCAGAAAGACCAAACTAGTGTGATAAACAAAAAAGAAGAACTTGTCCAACTGGTGATTTGGGCCCAGCAGATCCCAGGTAAAGCTGAAGAAAGAGAAAATGGACAAATAACTGGACCTTGCCAAGGACTGAAAAGTTCCCCCAGCTATGGGTTAAATAATACCTTACTGTTTTCTACAAGGATTATTTGGCATTAAAAACCCACAAAGGTTGATATGCCGATTAAACAAAGAAACCAAAGAAAGAAGAAATAAGATTTAATTTTTTCCTGTAAATTTATGCCATAATGCTAGCAGCATAAAGGCGACAGATTGCTTACAAAATAATGTGGAAAAAAAATCAGTTAAATTCGAGTTGAATAGCATATATTGGAAGATTTTGCCAACTCATTTGTTCATTGCCAAAGTAAATGCTAGGCAGTATAAAGGTTTTTTTAATTTGATGACATATCAACCTTCTGGTTATTTAATGAAGCCATATTTGTAGAAAAACAGTAGAGGCTACTTATTCAAACATATAGCTGGGGGATGAAGGCATTCATGCATTACCAAGGGTATTAGTCCAAAAGTGAATGTATAGAGTGGACTGAGTTTGAAACTCGCTACTCGGTACCACCAGTCCAGCACTTTAGCTACTATGCATGGGGAGTTCCCACCTCATCCATTGCAATATAAGAATCATTAAATAGAATAGTTTCTTCTTTGAGAGGCATCTTTAACTCTGGACCATCTTGAGCAAGAAATGCCCCATAAAATACTGCAGAGATTGTAAAAGAATCCAGGATAAGGCTCTAACTACATCACATGGATAGGCAATCCCACAGTGTGCACAAACCCAAAAAAAAGTCTGGTGGTAATCATGAGATACTGCTGGTGCGCTTGGTTAAGTGATAATGATGCTTCAGCTCTGAAACCATGCCTGAACCAGAGTCATCATCTGATGAAGGTTTGTTGTATGCAATGCTATACTGTTAAATAGCAGTCATTGTATGAAGTTATTAATAAGGTTCTCCAAGCTGAAAATGTTGAAATTATGGTGGGGTTTGCCTCAAAGTCCAAATTTTAATCCAATTGAGAAACTTTGAATGTATGTAACGGTGATAGTGTTAGAGCAAAGAAACTGATGACAATGATTGATTTGTAGCAGAAACTGATCCAAGTAATTTAAAAAGATTTGTCTGTTTCTGTACTCACTCAAGTGTTGTCGGAAGACCACAACAGACAACCGGTTCTCCAAACTAAGAACAGTAATTGGTATTTACTGCAACCTCCCACCATGTTAGGAATATGAACACAAGGTCTTTTTAATCTGGGAAGTCATGCACAAACCGAAGCTCATGTGATGACTAGTCAAAAAATGCATGGATCCTGTCGGCATTCACCCTTGGGGGCACGTCATGTACCGGTTAATAAAAACACAGCCCTACTTCTTTAAATTGAGGGGGCAGATGATGGCCCCCTGGGATCATGCTGTCAACTTGACCGAGACAGCTGATTACTGCTAAGAACAGTAATTTACTCCCAAGAGAACCTGCCTCGGCTTTTACGCCTCCTCACCAGCCAAACCGCTCCGATCAAAAGGGGTAACAGGAGCTTTACCAAGAGTCACCATCACATCTGGAGGTGTGAGTTCAATCCCTGTAGCCTATGAGGTTTATTCACTTGACATTTTGCAGGAGGCAAGGAATAAAATGATGTCTGAACAATCTGACAAATTAATGAAGTTATCTTAGGGAAAGCAGAAGTAATTAAAAGCTTTTGGCCTGTACATTCTCTATTAATATCTGTATAATATTAATTCAATAATGTTAATTCAATTTACATGTTTATCTACAATTTATTCATTACTTTTGGACAACACACTTTTTAAAAAATAATTTACTTACTTTAACCATCATGTAGAAGAAGTATTTAAGAATATTTACTGCAATTTTTATCACTATCAAATATGTAGAATTGAAAATTATTTACTTTTAAACTTTCATTCTCTAATCTTGGAACCAAACTGTATACTGTTTTTTTTTTGTTTTTTTTAACAACTAGTAACACACACACACAGAGTACATGTCATGAGTATTTCATACAGACAGTTTGTTTCTAATTATTTGATTTTGGGAGTAAAACAAGAAAATTACGCTAGAAGAACCAAAATTTTATTGCAAATTTTAAACCAATTACAAAATTTGGTCATGTTTTTTTTAAATTTTTGTATGCTAAATTTCTGGAAAATGTTTTCTTTCTTTAGAATTGTTAAATGAAGAAAAAAGAAAAGAATTAAAAAAAAAATCTTGTTCAAATTGACCAATTAAGTTTAAAGGGCAAACTCATATTGCTGTTTGAAAGAATTGACAAATTGATCAGTTAAATTAGAGCTCTCTCGCACCTGCTCAAAATCCTTAATGGTCCCTTCAGTCTGAGTAAATAAAATCCAAATGACCAGTGTTTTCTATATTGTAATGTTTATAAAGGCTATAGAAAATATTGCTCATAAGTATTTGAGCAAACACAAAATCTGTTTATTTCCTAAGATTTGCAGTGTCACTAAGGACTTTTGAGTTAGATTTATCAAACTTAACTTATAGTTTGCCAAATGTTTCAAATAGCTAAGATCTTAGGATAAGGGAGAATTTTTTTTTCAAAAACAATTCAATTCTATTTTTTTTTTTTTTTAATATTGATTGCAATAGAATTTGGCATTCTTTCATATGTCCTTCCTTTTTAGCTCTCAAAACCAAACAGAAGCAAAAAAGTGTTTGTACAAATATTTATGACTAGTACTCTCTCTCTCTCTCTCTATGTAATGTGTGTACTTAGTTCCCTTGAAAATACCCTCTCTGGTGCCTCAAATACTTATCCCAGCATCCCTTCCATATTTCCTAAATCCCTTCAACTTTTCCAAATAATTTGCAAAATCCTCTGTAGGGATTGCCATCAGCTGTCTTATTGCATTCTCATTCTTCTTGATATCGCATCATTTACAGTCTGAAATTTCCTTTTCAGTGGTGATTTAAAAAAAATTCATTTCTTTACTTAAAAGAAAAAAAAAGAAAGGTTTTTAAGGAAAAACCAGAGTTATATGTAGCCAAATTTGAACTGTAAGAAGCTGGTATATCTGAGCGATGAAGGTTTTTGTGCCCCCCCCCCAAAAAAAACCTAACCATTATAAGACGTGAAGAATGATTGGCTGCCAACTTAAGGTTTATTTGAGATTTCAAAATAGATACTTTCTGGACAGATCCTGTACACACACACTTAACATAGAATATAAGAGATGAAGCATTATGTATATATTTGGTTTGTAGATTGATTTTGAATGCTTATCACAATACAAAAGAAGAAAAGACCTTAGAGCCCATAAAGGAATTTTCATGGCAGCTGTGAAAATCCCTTATGAGCTCTAACATCTTCTGAAGATGGGATATCATCCAAAATTTTAAGAAAACATCAAAGAAAATAGAAATACAGGTCTTTGAATAACATACTAGTTACCTTTTCTTCTTTTGCATTGGTATAAGCCTTCAAATATCAATCTACAAATAAAATAAAATTTATACATGAGATAACAAATTACTTAAAGGATTTTAATGGACCCCCCCAAAAAAAAAAAATGTATTTCTTTCTAATGTGTAAGATTAATCATTAGTACCTCAAAATTTTTCTTTCAGAATGTAGAAAAATGGTGAATAAAGAAAACAATTTTAACCAAGTGGAATATGTAATGATCAAAATCCTTAAACAGAATACTTGGTCCACTTATTTTAGGTGTCTCATCATGGTGTAATGGTTATCAACCTTGTTTCGCAGGTCCATTACTACTGAAAAGCAAGTTGGGGCTTATGTCACATCTTACCTGTGACAAATAAGTTGGGTAAAATACCTACTTGGTCCACTCATCTTCTGTAAATATTAATATTGTTGAAAAGCTACATAACAAATTTTGCTTGATGTTTTATTGGGGAAAATGAAATTTAGTTTAAACAAAACTAGAGACTAAAATGTATGTGATCATTGCTATTAAGATTAAGGATGATCTTGAAGTTAATACTGAATGCCAGTCTAGTTATGCTCATTTTCTAAACTAAGATAGTCAAGAGAAGATAACTCCTATTATATTTCTATGTGCATCATGAAATTAATATTAAACAATTATCCTTTTTTTTTTTTTCTAAGGAGTCATCTGTTTTATACAATTTGTTATAATTTTGATTTAACAAAATCTGTTAAAAAAAAAAAATGAAGAAATGACTCACGATTGTTTAATGAATAATATTTTTCATGTTTTGGTTAGATTAATATCTGGTGGGTGAGATGTCATGTAGTTGCTAACATGCTAGATTGTGGTATTATAGTAAGCAAGTTTGAACTCCAATTGTGCTTTTACGTTCACTTTTGGACTAATACCCTTAGGAAGGTATGAACCTCCTCATCGCCCCAGCTATGGATTAAATGATACTTGTAAAAAGATGACTTAGACATTAAATAGCCCATGAAGGTTGATTTTTAAAACAAAAAAACCCAAAACAAACCAAACTATCTGCAAGATTAGTAATTTAGGATGTTTTCCTAAGATAGTCAAGAGAAGATAACTCCTATTATATTTCTACTGTTGCTATTTCTGTACTTACCTAAATCTAGTGAATCTACATAATGTTATGCAAAGTTCCTCTTACTCCAACAAGTGCTGAGGCATTTCATAGACAGATGCCAGAGGTTCCCTATATGGAAACAGGCCTGAGAAAGTTCGCATTTTGGGGTTGAGTAGTCTCAGTTCAGGTAAACTTCAGAGTGGACCTATTCTTTTAGAGTTTTAAGATTTTCCTCCTCTTCTATAAGGGTTTTGTAAGGGAAGATATTTTCCCCTACAATAAAGTTGGACTCATCCAATGAAACCGGATATGGACTACACAGTCAAGTAGTAACTAGTTGCTACAGAGAATTAATTACTGTCGTGGAAACGTTTTGCGTTTGGACTCTATTCTTTTGTACTAAAGGTAATATAAACCTATGTTAACATTTCTTCCAGATTCTCAATGTTGTTATTGACATAACAGGACAGTTTGGAAACTCTGAGACAGCCAACCTGATTTATTAACACATGGGAACTAAACTGTAAATGCATAGTTGTCCATTTCTTTCATAATTGTAGTCAATTGTCAACCTTTGCAAGAGAGACTCACTTTCTACCCACAACATTAAAATAACTCTGTCCTGTTCGGTTACCTGTAGTTATTTCACTTATTGCACTTAATCTCTTAGAATTTGCTAATTCCATTCTTAATATATCTTCAAATAAGATTTTATTTTGATATTCATCAAAAAAAAATTCTCATTTGGATGTTAAACTCCCTCATTTTTGTTTCCCATTTAGCACTTTTGCAATTAGTAGTTATCAACATCAACAGAACTAATCTCACTTTTATTTATAACAACTAGACAATAATTATTCTTTTAATTACACCTGATGTTTGGAAAAGTTTAACTGAATTTTTCTCTTTTTTCAGGATGTTGTTAAAAACCATAAAAAGCTTTAAATGATGTAAAATGTTTCTAAAATTTTATGTTTGCATTCGTTTTTGTATATTTGTCTAAGCTATTGTAATAATGAATTTTATTTAGCTTTTTTTATGTGTATGCATTGGACCTACAATTTTTTAATATTTTTATTTGTAAGAATTATAAAAATGTGCTTTTCTTTTGTATTTTGCAAAAGTTATGATTTATGATATAAAAATGTATTTGTAATGATTTTCTTCTGCAGTGCCTGAAAAATTGTCATTATTTATCTTATTTGTAAAAACTTTACAAATTCATTTTAAGGGCAAATGAATCTTTTATTTATTTATTTTAAACATGCTTAAACTTGGAAGCAAATTATCTGTTTAACAATTGTCAACTTGTGAGAGCTTGTTTATTGATTCACATACTGATACTTATATTCTTAGAAAAAAATTTTTTTCAAACTTTAGTCTATGAATTAAGGAATTCAGGTAAAAAAATTAAAAAAAAGTCACTGGAATAAAAACAACTGAATCTTAAACCAAAAGTGTTTACTTGATAACTCCTTTATGTATCATAATAAAAACATATTTAAAACTTAACCCTAATACCATAATAATATTTTTTTTTCTTATGACTTATGTGACTTTCAAAGAAACTAAAATAGCTAGCAGATGAATATGACCCACTCATAGTGAATCTTGAATCAAATTGTATCAAGATTTTTTATGATGGAAATAAAGGAACTTGAAGGAAAAAATAAAATTTTAGATTTCAGAAAATCGTATATAAAAATTTAATTTTTAACTAAGTTTAGTTTTTAAAGAAATGTCTATCTGAAAGAAGGTTTCATTAACTTTACTTGCTTTGTTTTTCAGATTTTTTCCATTTTTGTTAATTTGTTTTTTACATAATAATTTACAAGCATGTTTTTTTTTCTGTTCATGAAATCTATTGATATTACAGAAATATCTGTTACGTATTTCTTTTTGATCCCCCAAAATATTTGGGATTAGAATTAGATTTTTTTTTTTTTTTTTTTAAAGTGACAGATTTCAAAGGCTGTTTTTTTTTTTTTTTTTGGGGGGGGGGGGTCGACAGCATAATCCCCCCACCCCCACCGTTTTAAAACCTTTTCTTAAATATGAACTCAAAACATTCTTGCCTTTTTATAACCTAAATTCAGAAGGTTAACATTATGTCAGAGATCAATTCCAATCTACAACCATTTTCTCTTTTCTTTTTGTTAATTATGATTTTTCATTTGGAACTTTTTATCTTTTAATTTTGTAAAAATATCTTCATTTTTATCACATTAAAAAGCACTGAATTTCATCAGGAATTTCATAATTAACTCAAGGTTGTTTTTATTTATATTTCAAAATATTTTACTAGCCTTATGTTGTGATATTTGTTTGCTTTAAATCCTTTGCTAGGTTTCACTGATTTTAACATTTTTGTCAGAAAAATGTATTGGGGTAATTATGATTGGATGAAGTAGTTGAAAGGCATTGTTTATTTGTTTGTTTTTAGGTGGATCTTTTATATTTATTTTAAAAGAAATCTTATCATTGATATTTTTTTATTAAAAAAACAAAATTATGAATTACTAAAAGTTAAATTGGTTCTACTCTAAATTAAATTTAAGAATAGTTCAATGCTTACAGAGATGATGGAATTATTATAAACTTTTCAAAAATGTATTTGGAGTAATTTATTTGTAATGAAATTTAAAAATTCTATTTATACATTAAATGACCTTAAATGTCATTTATGTTTTCACTAATGCAATATATAGTAACCAAATGATATTTCAGGGTAACTATTGATAGACAAAAAGATTGGCCAGTTATTTTTGTATGTCCTATTTAACAGTGTTAGAATAACTGAAGATGTAACAGGGGACAGGGAAAATGAAATTCATATCCCCCTTTTTTCCCATGGTATTAGTGTACCTACCAACTACAAATATAATTTAAACAGTTTATTCTTTTGAAGTGCTGCTACAAACTGTGCCATTCCATTGTAGCAGACTAGAGCCTTAAAATACATCGACTGCACCTCTGCAGAAGGATAAGACCCCCCCCCACCAATAGGTCTACTTGTTGGCCTTGAGTGGCAACTTGTGATACTTAAGGTTGGAACCCTGGTGGCTGAGCAGTCCATGATATGCAACACTCCACTTTGGCCTTACTTATGTTTAGTCACATCAAGCTCTAGCACCTATATGATTGTCCAAATGTATTGCTCTTATGGCAAGCCCTAACCTTTTTAACATATATGTGCTAGAAGGCAGTGTGAGGGTCTTAATGTCCTGGTATGACGTGAAACCTATCTGATAGTGAGGTTTCCAATTCTAAGCTCTGGGAATGTGGAGTACCTCTTCATCACCATTACTACTCCAATGTCCACTCTAACCGGAGTGGTAGTACCTGTTAGGGTCCCATCTATGGTTTAAATAGAAAAAAATGTGTTTAAAAAAAAAAAATTGAATACCCATCAAAAATGATAAAAATAAAAGTCTTCAGCATAAATAACCCTTATGGGCTGACATGCTGTAAAACCCAACAACCAACACTGAAGCAGTTGGCTTGTTTAAATATTATCCTAAAAAGAAATTGTTCTAATTTTTCTCCTACTCAAATCTAATAATAAATTCAATACTTTATATCGTAGTGACAATCATTCTATTATTAAAGATGAAGTTTTATTTGCTATTTTTCATGTATTTTTATAGAAAGTGTTCTTGTATTAATTTCTAAAAAGCAACCAGGAATTGATTATTTACATAACAGCTGCTTTTAAGATTTACTTAAAGATTTTGTTTTAGACTTTGAATGATTTTGTTTGTATTTTATCTGTAGGAGGCATTGTTAAGTTTCACTGACCTTAAGCTCAGCTACAAAGTCTGTTTTTATCATAGTTTTTTTTTTTCCCCCTTTCTCTCAAACTCTTCTTTAACATCAAAGCTATACAAATGCTTAGCTTGAAATCAATATTAATTCTAAAGATTAAGCATTAATACAAATTGCAAGCAGAAATACCTCCCACATTTTCAACAGTTACTGTGGTGGTGCAAGTGAACCTAGGCAAGTGTAATAGTAGCTCCATCTAGCTAATGACTTGTCTCCCCCCCCAACACAACACACTGATTCAATTAATCACGATTTTAGCTTAGATCTGTGAACACCCTGTGTTTGCGGGGGGGGGTGTTAACTGGTGAATCTGTAATTGCCTGCACAGAGAATTTTCGTGCTCATTGAATGATGCTGTTTTGGATAGAAATTAATTTCTGCTATGGGTTGAAAATTCTATCCCGAATTGCACCATTACAACACAAGATGAAATGCACATGAAAAACCCTCTGTGTAGCAATTAACAGATTCCCAGTCTTAAATAAAGATTTCAACAGCAAAATCATGGTGTGCACCTGTTCAAGCTATGATCAATAACTAATTGTATCTGAAAATAAAAAAAGAGGTAGACGTTAGCTTGATGGAGCTACCATTGCCACTTGCCTAAGTTCACTTGCACCACACATGTGACAGTTTAAAATGTGGTAGATATCTCAACCTCCACCCTGGAAAAATCAAGCTGTACAAATAATTGTTTTTGTTGCAGTGGCTTTTCTGCCAATCAAACAACAAAAATACAATAGATAGGCAAGTGTCAGCAAAGGGAAGTAATCAGAACAGCATCATTAAAAGATAACTTCTTTTTTTTTCTAACTTCCAGTAAATAATGAATTAATTATTGTAAAAAGAGACAGTAGGAATTATTAATTTGAATGATTATATTAAAAAATGTTAAAAAACACAAAAAACTTACATTTTATCATTTATTTTAATATTCATTTTGATATTTTAATCACAACAGTAATCCAGGTTAAAAGTTGGTAAGGGTACCTGAAACCAATCCTTTTTAACAGTTTTTTTTCTTTCTTTAAGAATTTGCTAATCTACATACTCCAATAGAACCCTCAATTTACCTTCTAGTTTGGTTCTAAAATCTGAAACCAATTGTTGTTATTTTAAAAATCTTACAATTTATATTTGAATTCATATTGGGTAACCTAAGAAGTTTGTTCTTTTTTTTGTTGTTAAAAGACATTAAGAGAATTTAGTTTGAACTAAACTTCATAACAAATTGATTGTTTTTTATTGTTATTATCTGACATATCAACAAACATTTTTAAAAAATGATCACAACTTGTATAGTTTTTATTTATTGATTCTAACATCAGAAGAAAACATTTTCAGGATTTATACTTTTTTGTATTAGAAAGGGAAAAATGCAACTCGTACAAAGAAGAGGGAGGGGGTGATTCTATAAGAATGAATGCTGTGAATAATTGAATGTATCAAAAGTGATATACAAAGTTTTGCAATGGTAATGGGTAACCTGAAGCAAACTTTTTACATCTTTTTTTTTTTCCAATGCAGGTATTAGGAAATGAGAAATTTTTTTTTTTGTAAACAGGCCAAAGCACTTTTCAGCACTTCAATATGAAGTTGCTTGTTTTCATCTTTTTACCTTGATAGCCTTTCAGTCTCATGAGTTAAAACTTTGGGGATTGGCTGTAGTTTTAGTCCAGGTTAAAAAGTGTTTGTAAGGGTAACCTGAACCTAGAATTTTTTTAGAACTTTATTTTTCTGATGTAGTATCTTTGGGGAATAAGAAAAGTTTGGCCCATTTACCAAAACTTTTCTCATTCTCAATATGATACCTGCATTAGAAAAATAAAGCTTAAAAAGTTTAGTCTTCAGCTTATCCTTGATATATCCAAATGTTAGGAGTAACGAACCATTAAATATGTTTTAAAATATAACAATATTCATTTTTATTTTCTCACTAACCAGGAATGCAGCAGGAGGGGTTGGATAAATAATTAACTGTCAACAAGTGATGTGTTCATCAAGCAGCTATGTTGTTGTCTGATACTACACTTTTTTCAGTAAAGAGTCAAACGTTAGTTAGGGGAGATAACTCTCTACTCACACTTAAGCTTTAAACCTGGACTTGAAAAAATACTTTTTGTGCAGTTCATCCCCCAAAATGTATAGTCTGTTGCTTTTTTTTTTACCTATTTAATTATTATAAGTTAGGTTTATATATTTTGGTGTTTGCATCAAAATCAATATTATTTAAATAAATAATTTGATTTGATGCAGAACCTTTTACTTTTTGTGATATCTAAAAATCCTGTTCTAAAAAAAATATTCACTTCATGCATTTTTCTATATCCATTGAATGGATAAAGAAAAAGGCATGAAATGAATATTTAAAAAAAAAAATCAAAAAAAAATCTTACAAAATATGAAAATTGTTTTGTTTTTCTGTTTATTTTTTTTATTTAATTTTTTATACCTCTTTCCCTACATAAAATGTTTTAATTGTATATACTTTACATACATACAAACCTTATCATAAAAAAAAGATATATTCCAATAATACTTCCTTTTTAATAATTCACCAATATTAATTTCAGAAGAAATCATTATATGTGAGTACTTAAGCTATATTGGTTTATCTATTGCAAATAACAATCCCCCCACCTCAACCTCAGCTCTGCACAGACAAATCGGCACTGATTAAATTAAATTAAATGCCTTGTGTTCAAACTCGGTCATTTTTACTGCTTTCCAGATTGTTCAGCTTTATTGAAACAAAGGGAAAAATCTTGGAAAAAGAATAAAGCATCAGCTACATAAGTGACCACAACATCGCCACCTCTCCTCCAGTCCAGATGCTGATTTTTCAAATAACATTCTTAATGCCAGTGCTGCTATGAAGGCCGAGCTAATAGAGGCCCATGAGTGCAGATAGCGTCAATATTACACGGTCGCTCCACTCCCAGCAGCAAACTCTTTAACAAGGGGAAATGCTATCAGAAGGGTTCCAACCAAGTGGAAACACATAAGGCTAATATTGGGCCTCGTAAACCCGTACCTAGAGCCACTGATTCCTCAGTGGGGGCTGGTCGAATGCAGAGCAACATCAGTAAGTAAATGCTAACATCAACAGTCCTTAATAAGCTTCCACGAGTATTGGCAATATGACTAAAGCAGCTGCCAATCTTAGCTCTACATCAAAAGGTTTCTCTACAGTTGTAAGAAAAAAGAATTAAACTTTCCGGTAATGCTAGTAAGAATTATTCAGTCAGCAGTAGTAATTCTAAGTTCAATTCTGCTAGAAGTCAGTCAGCCAAATTGCAAAGTTATTCCAGTTCTTCAGAATTCCTAACCAAATTTCAAAACTATTCCAGTTCTTCAGATTCTACCAAATTTCAAAACCTATTCCAGTCCTTCAGAATCTACTAAATTTCAAACCTATTCCAGTTCTTCAGAACCTCCAAATTTCAAACTTATTCCAGTTCTTCAGAATCTACCAAATATCAACTTATTCCAGTCCTACAGAATCTACCAAATCTCAAACCTATTCCAGTTCTTCTGAATCTACCAAATATCAAACTTATTCAAGTCCTACAGAATCTACCAATATCAAACTTATTCCCAGTCCTAACAGAAATCTACCAAATCTCAAGCTATTCCATTTCTTCAGAACCCTGCCAATATACAAATATAGATTCACTATGTCTTATAGTAGAAACCCAACATATAAACAACAATACTGAAGAAATTCTCACCAATATCCAGTGACTCAAACCACCAACTTTGATATCAGTCTCCAAATAAACAATTCAATACAGCAACATAAATCCAACCTCGAGCCAAGATGGAAATGTTGAAGAATCTGGTCGATGGATTACAAACTTCAAGAAAAAGGGTATTTTATGTTTTCGGTGTTGTCATCCTTTTTTATCCCTCACTTGTGGATATAGTTAACCTACACTTGCAAACAATTTTACCTTCTATATATGCAGAGTAGAATGTTGTTAATTTAAATTTGATAGAGACACCATTGATATTTCTAGTGATAAAAGTAAATCTGGATATTCAAATTTTCAGTATTAATTTTATAAGCAATTCCTGTAAATAGAAAAGGGTTGTATATAATGTATGTTTTTATCTATTTGGTTATTAAACCACAGGTTCCTAGTTTGATATCGGCCTCCGCCAACTCAGGGTATGGTAGCACAGGGTTGTGCAGTAAAGTAGGAGTTGATGAGGTGGTGGGCACTCCACCTCAGATGCTAAATACATCTCCTTGGGTCTAGCGCTATTGAAAAGTTGATAGACTCCCTCGCTGTCTGGCTGATAACCGACATTAGGGCCGCCCCGATACTTTCTTTTTACTTACAATGTCTCACCTGTTAGTGAAGACCAATATGTCTGGCTCGGTTTGTGGTACAAGATTGTGTTTTTACTAATTCACTAAAATTTCTCTAAGTCAAACGTTTTAGCGTTGATTGTTGGTGGTTGTGCCGGAGTTGATCACCTCTGGTGGGGTCGCGGGCGAGGAAGTTCTGTGTTGGAAGACCTGAAATTCATGAACCCTGCAAATTAAATCACTGACGACAACTACCAGCCCCAAAATGTAGGATGCGTATTTGAAGTACTTTTGTGATTTCTAAAACAACCTGTTAGGGTACCATCTATGGGTAATGGAAAAAAATGAGTTTAAGAAAATGTGTTTTAAAAAACTGAGTCCTATCAAGAATGAATAAAACAAAATGTCTGGCTATGAAATAACCCAGCAACGTGTTGATATGCCATCAAATCTACCAAGCCATCGCTGATTTCTGAAACTATTGGGGCATACAAGAATAACATTGGCCAAAGCAATATTACCCCCCCCCCCCAAAAAAAAAAAAAAAAAAAAAAACTGGAATAACAGATGAAATATCAAAGAGGATGATAAGAGTGAATTGAACTGCTCCTTTTTTTTAGACATATAGAAGAAAAGAAAAAAAGCCAAAGAAAAAATGGGGGTGGCTCAAGTGATTTAAACATGTAAACATTCGTAATTGGTAAGTTTGTTATTGTCTGTTTTCACTGCTTTTGATGGTGGGCAACTATTTTGCTTGTATTTCAGCCAATGAGTGGGGGGGGGGGTTAGTCCAGGGTCTAAAGTGCTGGACTGTGACTTTTAGTTTATCGACTTTGGGAACCTCGCGCCTATTATGTCTAGCTTGGGCTGGTACTCTTGGGAAAGGTATGAATCCTTTTGTCCACCCAGCTATTTCATTAATAGTAACTCACTACTGTTCTTCTTCAAGAATGCTTTGGCATTAAAATAATCATGAAAGGATGATATGCCTTTTAAAACTAAGAAACCAAACCAAACCATTTCACTTTTTAAAATTTAAAAACATTTTTGGTTGTATATATTTTGGCCAGGACCCTACATCCCCAAGAGAGATTTTGCATATTTCAAAAGGGCTCAATGAAATAAGGGCTATAATATTGGTTGAAACTCTAATACCAATTCACTTCCTGCTTATAATAATAATATATATATATATATATATGTATATGTATATGTATATATATGTATATGTATATGTATAATGTATATATAATGTATATTGTATATGTATATATATGTATAGTATATGTATAATATTGTAATATATATATATTAATATATTGTGTGTATATATATGTATAGTAAAAGAAGAACTTATAGACATCCTCCTATTATTATTATTATTATTATTATTAATTATTATTACTACTACTACTTTCCTGTATAAAATAAATATAAAAAAGTTGTTTGAAACTGAAATCATTATTAGTTTTCATAATTGCCTTTAATATTGGACTGTTCCTTTCAAACCCCTCATGCATTTGGTTTAGTTTTTAATCTTCTTTTTTTAATAATGTATTTGATTTTCTTTAACAATCTAGAGAAAAAAAGATATGGTAATCCAATTCAAACTGTCACTGGACAACAATTGTCTAGAAATTGTTGACTCATAGATATTCTAGTCTGAAAAGGAAAAGGGGGGGTGGATTTATAGCAATGTTGATTTTGTGAATAGTTGCAATATATTCATCTATGAGTCAGTGTCCCAGCTGTTGTGTTGTTGTTGTTGACTGTGTGCAAATAGAACGGAAAGAAGAGGACCTCCTTTTTTTTTAAAAAAAAACATATGATCACTGGCCAGATATCTTTTAAATTTTATTTTTTACTTGTTTTCATTCATGTTTGAATGCAAACATAATTTGAGTTATGGTGAAGGGAGACATGATGATGAATACAGCTACCCAGCCAACTGCTCAATTTTATTTATTTTATTTATTTGTATCTTGGATTAAGTTAAGAAAGTCTGACATTCAAAAAAATTGTTTTGGACTTGATGGGGTTCATTTTTAAAAAAGAAAGAAAAAAAAAAAGCTTGATTTCCCAAGACAAGGATTTCTTCATATCTATAATGAGGCGCGTAGGACTAACGGTTAAGAGTCGTAGGAATGGACTCTCGACCCGAGTTCAGTCCTGTTTGCATTTCAACATGGCGCTAAACCTTGGATAAAGGTATGATCCATTTCTCCCTCCAGCTAATGGGTAAAATTTGTAGGCGGAACTGGGCTCTTAACCATGGCAGGTATGCAAGTCAGGAGAAGGAAAACTCTGAATTCAAACCTGTTAAACTCTGCTTAATAAATTGACCTTGTGTCACATCCGCTCGTGTGGAGGGTTGGCAAATATATATAATGGATAGCTTATTGCCCACAGTTTATAAAGAATAAATGTTCATTTAAGAAATTGCTGAGCAAGTGAACAAAACCTCTATCCCAGTTTCATTTCTTCTTATATATATATATATATATATATTATATATATATATATATAATATATATATATATTATTCAGTTCCTTAATTGTATGAACCATTATCATCTTGCAACAACCTCTGGTTAAAAAATCATCAAGATGAAATGTAAAATCTTGATTATCTGATGTTGCCTTATCCTTTTGAAATTCTTATTTCTTATGAGTGTCATCACTCAGCTAACTATGGAATCATTCTGTTGTTATTATAAAGAAAGAAGGGAAGGAAAAGGGACATGCTATCACAGAAAAAATTATAAGAAAGACGAGTAGGGAAAGACAGAGGGATGAGCGTGTGGAAACGATAACACTAATCCTGTTTAAATTGAAATAATGAAACGGGAGATGAAAAGAAGGAAAGAAAGAAAAAAGAGAGGGAGAGTTAATCAAAATTTATTATACTTTTTACATATTGAACTATTTTGCAATATCTCTTAAGTAAAATATCAATGTAATAATTCAAATAATCATACTATGATATTATCCCAGGCCTGCTAGTATAAGTAATGCCATGTCTCATGAAAGTGCAAACAAACTAAAGTCATTTTTTTGTTTTGCATCTTTAAGTATGTTTTATTATTTTACTTAATTTAGCTTAGTTTTGGCACAAGGCCACTATGGTGTGTACCCAATGAAGATAAACTGTCTATATTGAATGTATTGGATTGACCTCTCAAAACACAAGTAGGTATGATGAGTAGTATCCATTACTGACTGACCAAGTTTCATAAATATACATTTTTAACCTGCTTGAATTTTTAGGATATATCTTGTCTATTTGTCCACTTAGCACTTTCTATATATCCCTCCGATATCTGAGAAATCTCCCAGCAACAGTCTTTCCAAGTTTTAAAATGCAATAAATTTTGTTAACGTCTGACTCAAAATATTCAAAGCCAACTTGTGGCTTTAAACTATTGAAGGTGCTCCGCATGGGTAATAATGCTTAACAAGCTGGATTCGTAGAATCATATGTATGGATTCATTTTCTCACTGACGCGCATATGTTGGCTTTGCCACATCCAGTCTTTGGCATAAATTAACCCAACAAGGGTTGAATGCCGTAATATAAACAACCACATGTTTTATTATTTCAGTTAATGAATACAATACAGCGTGTTATGGTTTCAAATTATTTATATTTACTAAATTTTTCTTTCCCTTTTTGGTGTGCATATTTATACTATTACCTTATTGGTCCCTCAACTTGCTTGTCTTACTTATACCTTGAATAATAGACTATGTATAACCTTAAAAGTCTGCTGTACTTTGGTTGTACCTTTCCAAATACTAGTTACAAGTACCGAATTTCACAAAATGTGACAACATTGTAAAATGCGCTTGTGTCCGACCTTTGAAATGTTAACATGTCCTTCCTGATTATTTTGAAAATCTATGTCATTGTCTGTTTCAAGGAAAGTGGGACTAAATGGGAATCCTTACATGCAATTACCAAAAACCCCTGCCACCTTCTATTCCCCCCTCCCCCCTGCTTTAAACAGTCCTACTTGTCTGGTATGAGAGCAATCTGAGTTATTGCATCTATTCAGACTGTACATGTCTTAATTACAAACTTGCTTTCATCATATACTCATTCGTCCTTTTTTTTTCTCTTCTTCTCTCCTTTCTCTCTCTTTCTCTTTTTCCTTTCTTCTTTTTTATATTCAAGATTCCCTTTTGTGAAATGAACAAAGACGAATAGAAATTAGCAATTATAATCCTGAATGCATTCTAAATTTGCTCCCATTTTGGTCTGATACAAACAGAAGTGTCCTCGGTAATGACGTAATCTGCATTAAAATGGTGAAGTCCAGTTCTGGAGCTCTGGGAGTGTGGAGTCCCCCCTCATTACCACCTCCAGATCCACCTGACTTGGAGTGGTAGTAACCTGTTAGGGTCAGATCTATGGTTTTAAAATAAGAAAAAAAAATGAGTTAAAAAAAAAAAATGAGTTTGAAAGAAAACTCAAGTTTTGAAAGTAAATGTGAATAGCCCATCGGAATGAATTAAAACAAACGTCTTTGTGTTAAAAAATTAAAGGCTGACTGCTGTAAAATCCAACAACCCAACCACCCACTCTATTCCTGCTCATAATCTATTGTTAAATAGAAAAAATGATTTTAAAAAGGTTTTTTTTCAATATCCATCAAGAAATGAATAAAAGAAATGTCTCAGCATAGAATAATCCAACAAGGGTTGACATGCTGTAAAATCAACCAAACCAACTAAACAGAAAACCTTACCCTCACCTCCAGTGGTTTGAAGTCTGAATCAACTGGCTTTTTATTGCTTTATTAGAACTTGAAATTTACTGATATGAAAATATTTTTTTAATTCATTTTTCCCCATTACCTCTTTTTAAAAAGTCATACTTCTGAAACTAAAATTTAAGTTTTTTTAAAAATTTGGATAAAATTAGAAAGTGGCCTGTCTAATACACATACAGAGATGCTGATAGGTAACATGTACTGCGTCCCTGAATGCACAAATCTAAAAACGGAGCAATCGATTGTAATCCATGCATCCCAGTGTTTTTCTTTTTCTTCCTCACCATTTCACGCTAACGTAAATACATTCCAATAGTTTCTTAAAAAAGAATTAAACAGGAATAGTTTACAAGGTAAGAGTTAAAGGGCTTTAGTTGGGACCGCATAAATTTTCCAAGGACTCATTCAAAGCAAATAATGTGTGTCCCAGGGATCACTAAATCAAAAAAGCTTATCAGCATCACCCTGCAGCATAGTGCAATGGGGTGTGTG
Source organism: Doryteuthis pealeii (assembly GCA_023376005.1). Lineage (NCBI taxonomy): Eukaryota > Metazoa > Mollusca > Cephalopoda > Myopsida > Loliginidae > Doryteuthis > Doryteuthis pealeii. Next base: position 104,644,182 of record CM042143.1, on the reverse strand, counting down.
ATATTGTTAGTGGTTATCATTGTAGGAAATAGACTCTGCAACCCAAGTTTCAAATCCTGAATGAGGCTATTTGCATTCAACATGGTGCTAATGACATTTGGGGAAAGATAATGTCATTTAACTATCTCCCTCAGCCGTGGGTAAATGGTTGGGCAGACTGGGCCTCTTTAATCTAGTATGGTAACTGGTCAAGAGGAAAACTCCGATAAGAAATTAACCTTGGTGTCACATCCCACTCACGGAGGGGTTGGTAAATGTGTATACACACACAGCGGTGAAAGAGGAAAAGCTAAACAAGAAAGTAATCCAATGTAATTATATAACTATTATTACTATTAGAATATGAATTCCATTTAAGGCTGATATTTTTAATTAACATATTATTTAATTGATTGCTTGTTTTTCCATATGTTCAAATAAACTGGACAAACAAGCAAGTCAATTAAACAATAATATTTGTATTCATATTATATGAATTGTTTCTGTCTAGTATCTTATCTTTGTTGTTTTTATCCTATTTTGGATTTATGTTTTTGAACTTCTGCATGGCATATATTGCATCTAGTTATCTTCAATGTTAACCCATTACTTTTGCCTCCCAATGCAATGCACAGCTTTACCAACTTAGAAAATCCAAATGACTATTAAATTTTGGTTTCAAACTGGTGACATCAAAGACAAACACAAGACAGACAGACTCTTCTCTCTCACACACGCACACACAACACTATTTTGATAATTTAATAGTCATTTGGATTTCTAAGTTGTAAGTCTGTGCATTGCAATTGGGGGGCAAAAGTAATGGGTAACTTGAAGAGTACAATGCAATATATGCTGCAGAAGGTCAAAAACATAACATCCAAATAGAATAAAAACAACAAAGAGAAGATCTAGACCAAAACAATCATATAATAAGAATACAAATATTAATGATTGATTGCTTGTTTTTCCAGTAGTTGACATACTGGCAAACAGCATCATAACATAATTGTTAATAAAAAAATATCAGCCTAAATGGAATTCAATTAATATCTAAATGTAATAATAGTTAAAATATAATACATTTGGATTACTTTTCTGTTTACTTTTCCTCTTCACCGGTTTTTTTTTTTTTCTGTGTGTGTATACACCATTTACCAACCCTCCGCAACTGAGTGGGATGTGACCACAAGGTTAATTTCTTAATCGGAGTTTTCCTTCTACAGACCAGTTCCATACTAAGATAAAGACCCAGTCTGCCCAACCATTTACCCACGCTGGAGGGAGAACTAGTTAATACATATCTTTCCAAATGTATTAGCACAATGTGAAATGCAAATAGCCTCATTCAGGATTTGACTTGGGTTGCAGAGTCTATTTCCTAAATGATAACACTAACAATATCACACACCCCCATTGCACTATGTGCAGTGATGCTGAATAGCTTTTTGATTTAGTGCATCGCTGGGACACACATATTTGCTTTGAATGAGTCCCCTGGAAAATTTATGGGTCCAACTAAAGCCCTTTAACTCCTACCTTGTAAACTATCCTGTTTAATTCTTTTTTAAAAACTATTGGAATGTATTTACAGTTCGCTTGAAATGGTGAAGGAAGAAAAAAGAAAACACTGGAGCTGGAATACATTCTATTGCGTCTTTTAGATTTGTGCATCAGGGACGCAGGACAATGTACTATCACATCTCTGTATGTGTATAAGACCATCCACTTTCTATTTATCCCCCAATTTTTCAAAACTTAAAAATTTAGTTTCAGAAGTAAATGATTTTTAAAAAATTATGGGGGAAAAAAATGAATTAAAAAATATTTTCATATCAGTAAATTTCAAAGTTCTATAAAGCAATAAAAAGCAGTTGATTTCAGACTCAAACCACTGAGGTGAGGTAAGGTTTTCTGTTTTAGTGGTGGTTGGATTTTACAGCATGTCAACCCTTGTTGGATTATTCTATGCTGAAGACATTTTCTTTTATTCATTCTTGATGGATATTGAAAAAAACCTTTTAAAAACTCATTTTTTCTATTTTAACCAATAATATGAGCATTGGATGAGTGGGTGGTTGGTTGTTGGATTTTTACAGCATGTCAGCCTTTAATTTTTTAAACACAAGACGTTTTGTTTTATTCAATTCCTGAATGGGTATTCAACATTTACTTCACTTAAGTTTTCTTTCAAACTCATTTTTTTTTTTTTAACTCCATTTTTTTTCTATTTAAACCATAGATCTGACCCTAACAGGTACTTACACTCCAAGTCATGGGGTGGATCTGGAGTGTTGGCTACTGAGGGGGACTCACACTCCCCAGAGCTCCAGAACTGGAACTTCCACCATTTAATGCGTTTAACGTCATACCGAGGACCTTTTTTTCGTATCAGACCCATGGGGAGCAATTTAGTAATGCATTTCGAATATAATTGATATTCTATCGTCTTGTCAATTTCACAAAGAGGAATCTAGAAGTATAAAAAAAGAAGAAAAGGTTAAAAAGAGAAGAGAGAGAAAGAGAGAGAGAGAAAAAAAAAAGACGAATGAGTATTTGTGAAAGCAAGTTTGTAATTAAGACATGTACAGTCTGAATAGATGCAATACTTCCAGATTGCTCCCATACCAGACAAGTGAGGACTGTTTTAATAGCAGGGGAAGGGGGGAATAGACGGTGGCAGAGGTTTTGGTAATTGCTGTAAGGATTTCCATTATGCCCACTTCCTTGATAACGACAATGACATGATTTCAAAATATCAGGAAGGAGATGTTAACTTTCAAGGTCGACACAGCATTTACAATGTTTGTCAATTTTGTGATTGGTACTTGTTAACTAGTATTGGAAAAGGTACCACACCAAAGTACAGCAGACTTTTTAAAGAAAGTATACATAGTCTACTTTTCAGGAATTAAGTAAGAAAAGCAATTGAGGGGACAATAAGGTAAATAGTAATAAATATCTACATCCAAGAAGGAAAGAAAAAATTTGTAAATATATAATTTGAAACCATACACACGCTGTATTGTATTCATTAACTGAAATATAAAACATGTGTTGGTTGTATATTACGGCATTGTCAACCTGTTGGTTAACTTTATGCAAAGACTGGATGTGGCCACAGGCCACATATATCGGCGCGCTCAGTGAGAAAATGAATCCACTAACAATGATCTACGAATCCAGCTTGTTAAGGGCATTAATACACCATGCGGAGCACTTTCCAAAGTTTTAGCACAAGTTGGGCTTTTAATATTTTTGGTCGGTTAACAAAATTTAATTGGCATAAACTTGAAGACTGTTGCTGCGGATATTCTCAGATATCGGGATTATTAGAAAAAGTGCTTAAGCTGAACTAATAACAAAGTATATCCTAAAATTCAGGCAGGTAACAATGTATATTCATGAAACTTGGTCAGTCAGTAATGGTAATACTACTCAGTCATACTTACTTGTGTTGAGAGTGTCATCAATACATCAATATAGACATTTTATCTCATTGGGTACACACATAGTGGCTTGTGCCAAACTAAGCTAAATTAAGTAAAAATAATAAACATACTTAAAGATGCAAAACAAAAAAAATGACTTTAGTTTTGTTTGCATTCACTGAGACATTGCATTACTTTAATACTAGCAGGAGCCTGTGGATATATCATAGTATGATTATTTGATTATTACATTTGATATGTTTACTTAAGAGATATTGCAAAATAGTTCAATAATGTAAAAAGTATAAAATTTTGGATTAACTCTCCTCTCTTTTTTCTTCTTTCCTTTTTTCATCTTTTCATTATGTTTCAATTTAAACAGATTAGTGTTATCGTTTCCAACGCTCATCCCTCTGTCTTTCCCCTACTCTTCTTTTATAATTTTTTTCTGTGTAGCATTCTTTTCCTTCCGCTTCCTTTCTTTATAATAACAACAGAATGGTCCATTATTTAGCTGAGCTGATGACACTCATAAGAGAAATAAGAATTCAAAGGATAAGCCAACATCAGATAATCAAGGATTTACATTTCATCTTGGATGAATTTTTAAACCAGGGTTGTTGCAAGATGAATAATGGTCATCAATTAAGGAACTAATATATATATATTATATAATATATATATATATATATATAATATATATATATATATATATAGTAGAAGAGATTATACTGGGATAGGAGGGTTGTTCACTGCTCAGCAATTTCTTAAATGAACATTTATTCTTTATAAACGTGTGGGCAATAAGCTATCCATTTATATATATTTGCCAACCCTCCAACGAGCAGGATGTGACACAGGTCAATTTATTAAGCAGAGTTTAACAGGTTTGAATTCAGAGTTTTCCTTCTCCTAGACTGATAACCTAGCCATGGTTAAGAGCCAGTCCGCCCTACAATTTTAACCCATAGCTGAGGGAGAAATGGATTCCATACCTTTTCCAAGGGTATTAGCGGCCATGTGAAAATGCAAACAGGAACTGAACTCGGTCGACGAGTCGCATTTCTACGACTCTAACCATTAGTCCACGCGCCTCCATTATAAGATATGAAGAATCCTTGTCTTGGGAATCAGTTTTTTTTTTTCTTTCTTTTTAAAATGGACCCATCAAGCCAAAACTAATTTTTGAATGTCAGACTTTCTTAACTTTATCCAACCGATACAAATAAATAAATAAATAAAAATTGAGCAGTTTGGTGGTAGCTGTATTCAGCATCATGTCTCCCTCACCAGATCAAATTATGTTGCATTCAAACATGATGAAATACAAGTAAAAATAAAATTTAAAAGATATCTTGGCCAGTGTCATATGTTTTTTTTTAAAAAAAAGGAGGTCCACTCTCTTTCCTTGTTCTATTTGCACAGTCAACCACAACAACAACAACAGCTGACACTGACTCATAGATGAATATATGCAACTATTCACAAAATCAAACATGCTATAACATCCACCCCCTTTTTCCTTTCAGACTAGAATATCTATGAGTCAACAAATTTTCAGACATTGTTTGTCAGTGACATGAATGTGGATACATATCTTTTTTTTCTCTAGATTGTTAAAGAAAATCAAATACATATTAAAAAAAGAAGATAAAACTAAAACCAAATGCATGAGTGGTTTGAAAAGGAACATGTCCAATATTAAAGGCAATTATGAAACTAATAATGATTTTCAGTTTCAAACAACTTTTTTTTTATTATTTTATACAGAAAGTAGTAGTAGTAATAATAATAATTAATAAGTATATAATAATAATAGGAGGATGTTATAAGTTTTTCTTCTTTATATACATATATATACACACACCTATATATATATATATTATTATATATACATATATATATCCATATACATATACTATAATACATATAACAATACATATATATACATATACATATCAATAACATATATATACATAACATAACATATATATATATATATATATATAATATATTAGCAAGGAAGTGATTGGTATTAGAGTTTCAAGCCAATATTATAGCCCTGTTATTTTCATTGATGCCTTTTGAAATATGCAAATCTACTCTTGGGGATTAGGGTCCTGGTCCAAAATATATACAACCAAAATGTTTTTTAATTAAAGTAGAATGGTTTGGTTGGTTTCTTAGTTTAAAGGCATATCATCCTTCATGGATTATTTAATGCCAAAGTCATTTCTTGCAAGAAGAACAGTAGGGTAACTATTAATGAATAGCTGGTGGACAAAAAGGGATTTCATACCTTTCCCAAGAGTCCAGCCAAAGCTAGACATAATAGCGCGAGGAGTTCAAAGTCGATAACTATAAGTCCACGTCCAGCACTTTAGACCTGGGACTAACCCCCCCCCCACTCAGTTGGCTGAAATACAAGCAACAATAGTTGCCCACCATAAAAGGCAGTGAAAAACAGACAATACAACTTTAACCATTTAGAATGTTTAACTGTTTAAATCACTGAGCCACCCCCCCATTTTTCTTTTTCTTTTTCTTTTCTTCTATATGTTCTAAAGAAAAAGGAGCAGTTCAATTCACTCTTATCAATCCTCTTTGATATTTTCATCTGTTATTCCAGTTTTTTTTTTTTTTTTTTTTGGGGGGGGGGGGGTAATTATTGCTTTTTGGCATGTTCCTTGTATGCACCCAATAGTTTCAGAAATTCAGCGATGGTTGGTTAGATTTTGATGGCATAATCAAACACTTGCTGGTTATTTCATGGCCAGACATTTTGTTTTATTCATCTTGAATAGGGACTCAAGTTTTTTTTAAAAACACATTTTTCTTACACTCATTTTTTTCCATTAATCATAGATGTACCCTAACAGGTAGTTTTAGAAATCACAAAGTACTTCAAATATACGCTCCTACATTTGGGGCTGGTAGTTTCGTCAGTGATGTAATTGCAGGGTTCTTGGGAAGTTTCAGGTTCTTCCAACATCAAGACTTCCCTCGCCCGCTGACCCCACCAGAGGTGATCAAACTCCGGCACAAAACCAACATCAACGCTAAAAGACGTTTGACTTATGAGAAATTTTAGTGAATTAGTAAAAACACAATTCCTTGTACCAACAAACCGAGCCAGACATATTGGTCTTCACTACACAGGTGAGACAGTAAGTAAAAGTAAAGTCATCGGGGCGGCCTAATGTCGGTATCAGCCAGACAGCGGGGAGTCTATCCCCTTTTCAATACGCTAGACCAAGGAGATTATTTGCATCTGAGGTGGAGTGCCACACCTACCATCAACTCCTTACTTTAACTGGCACAGATCCCTGTGCTACTCATACCCTGAGTTGGCGGAGCCGATATAAACTAGGAACCTTTGTGGTTTAAAATAACAAATAGATAAAAACATACATTATATACAACCTTTTTCTATTTACAGGAATTTGCTTATAAAAATTAATACTGAAAATTTTGAAAATATCCAGATTTACTTTTATCACTAGAAATATCAATGGTGTCTCTATCAAATTTAAATTAACAACATTCTACTCTGCATATATAGAAGGTAAAAATTGTTTGCAAAGTGTAGGGGTTAACTATATCCCACAAGTGAGGGATAAAAAGGATGACAAACACGAAACAATAAAAATACCTTTTCTTGAAGTTTGTAATCCATCGACCAATTCTTCAAACATTCCATACTTGGGCCGAGGTTGGGATTTTATGTTGCTGTTGAATTGTTTTTTATTTTGGAGACTGATATCAAGTTGGTGTTTGAGTCACTTGGATATGGTGAGAATTTCTTTCAGTTTGTTTTGTAATGTTTGGGTTTCTACTTAGACATGTGATCTATTTTGTATATTTGGCAGTTCTGAAGAAATGGAATTAGCTTTGATTTGGTAGATTCTGTAGGACTGGAATAAGTTTGATATTTGGTAGATTCTGTCGGACTGGAATAAGTTTGATATTTGGTAGATTCAGAGAACTGGAATAGGTTTGAGATTTGGTAGATTCTGTAGGACTGGAATAGTTTGATATTTGGTAGATTCTGAAGAACTGGAATAAGTTTGACATTTGGAGGGTTCTGAGAACTGGAATAGGTTTGAAATTTAGTAGATTCCTGAGGACTGGAATAGGTTTTGAAATTTGGTGAATCTTGAAGAACTGGAATATTTTGAAATTTGGTAAGAATCTGAAGAACTGGAATAACTTTGCAATTTTGGCTGACTGACTTCTAGCAGAATTGAACTTAGAATTACTACTGCTGACAATAATTTCTTACTAGCATTACCGGAAATGTTTAATTCTTTTTTCTTACAACTGTAGAGAAACCTTTGATGTAGAGCTAAGATTGGCAGCTGCTTTAGTCATATTGCAATACTCGTGGAAGCTTTTATTAAGACTGTTGATGTTAGCATTTACTTTACTGATGTTGCTCTGCATTCGACCAGCCCCCACTGAGGAATCAGTGGCTCTAGGTACGGGTTTACGAGGCCCAATATTAGCCTTATGTGTTTCCACTTTGGTTGGACCCTTCTTTGATAGCATTTCCCCTTGTTAAAGCGTTTGCTGCTGGGAGTGGAGCAGCGTGTAATATTGACGCTATCTGCACTCATGGGCCTCTTATTAGCTCGGGCCTTCATAAGCAGCACTGGCATTAAAATGTTATTTAGAATCAGCATCTGGGACTGGAGAGGAGGGGCCGATGTGTGGTCACGTGATGTAGCTGATGCTTTATCTTTTTTTTTCCAAGATTTTCCCTTTGTTTCAATAAAGCTGAACAATCTGGAAAGCAGTAAAAATGACCGAGTTGAAACACAAGGCATTTAATTTAATTTAATCAGTGCCGATTTGTCTGTGCAGAGCTGAGGTTGAAGGTGGGGGGATTGTTATTTGCAATAGATAAACCAATATAGCTTTAAAGTACTCACATATAATGATTTCTTCTGAATTAATATTGGTGATATATTAAAAAGGAAGTATTAATTGGAATATATCTTTTTTTTATGATAAGGTTTTGTTGTTACTGTAAAGATATACATTAAAACATTTTATGTATGGGAAAGAGGGTATAAAAAAATTAAATAAAAAAATAAACGAAAAACAAAACAATTTTTATATTTTGTAAGATTTTTTTTTTGTTTTTTTTTTAAATATTCATTTCATGCCTTTTTCTTTATCCATTCAATGGATATAGAAAAATGCAAATGAAGTGAATATTTTTTTTAAGAACAGGATTTTTTAGATTCACAAAAAGTAAAGGTTCTTCTGCATCAAATCAATATTATTTATTTAAATAATATTGATTTGATGCACACCAAAATATATAAACCTAACTGTATAATAATTAATAGGTAAAAAAAAAGCAACAGACTATACATTTTGGGGGGATACTTGCACAAAGTATTTTTCAGTCCAGGTTAAAAGCTTAAGTGTGAGTAGAGAGTTATCTCCCCTAACTAACGTTTGACTCTTACTGAAAAAGTGTAGTATCAGACACAACATAGCTTGCTTGATGAACACATCACTTGTTGACAGTTAATTATTTATCCAACCCCTCTGCCTGCATTCCTGGTTAGTGAGAAAATAAAAATGAATATTGTTATATTTAAAAACATATTTTTAATGGTTTCGTTACTCTAACATCTTGGGATATATCAAGATAACTGAAGCTAAACTTTTTAAGCTTTATTTTTCTAATGCAGGTATCATTTGAGAATGAGAAAAAGTTTTTGGTAAATGGGCCAAACTTTTCTTATTCCCCAAAGATACTTACATCAGAACAAATAAAGTCTAAAAATTCTAGGTTCAGGTTACCCCTTACAACACTTTTAACCTGGACTAACTACAGCAATCCCCAAAGTTTTAACTTCATGAGACTGAAAAGGCTATCAAAGGTAAAAAGATGAAAACAAGCACTTCATATTGAAGTGCTGAATAAAGTGTGCCTTTGGGCCTGTTTACAAAAAAAAATTTCTCATTTCCTAATACCTGCATTGGAAAAAAAAAAAAGATGTAAAAAAGTTTTGCTTCAGGTTACCATACCATTGCAAAACTTTGTATATCACTTTTGATACATTCAATTATTCACAGCATTCATTCTATAGAATCACCCTCCCTCTTCTTTGTACGAGTTGCATTTTTCCCTTTCCTTAATAAAAAAGTATAATATCCTGAAAATGTTTTTTCTTTTTCTGATGTTAGAATCAATAAATAAAATTATACAGTTGTGATCATTTTTTAAAATGTTTGTTGATATGTCAGATAATAACAATAAAAAACAATCAATTTGTATGCAGTTTAGTTCAAACTAAATTCTCTTAATGTCTTATATAAACAAAAAAAAGAACAAACTTCTTAGGTTACCCAATATGAAATTCAAATATAAATTGAAGGATTTTTAAAAATAACAACATTGTTTTCAGATTTTAGAACCAAACTAGAGGTAAATTGAGGGTTCCTTTATGGAGTATGGTAGAATTAGCAATTCTTAAAGAAAAAAAAAAACTGTAAAAAGGATTGGTTTCAGGTTAACCCTTTACCAGAACTTTTAACCCTGGATTACTTGTGGTGATGTAAAATATCAACAATGAATATTAAAATAAATGATAAATATGTAAGTTTTTTTTGTGTTTTAACATTTTTTTAAATATAATCATTCAAAATTAATAATCTCCTACTGTCTCTTTTTAACAATATTAATTCAATTATTTACTTGCGAAGTTAGAAAAAAGAAGTTATCTTTAATGATGCTGTTCTGATTTACTTCCCTTTGCTGACACTTGCCTATCTATGTATTTTTGTTGTTGATTGGCAGAAAAGCCACTGCACAAAAACAATTATGTACAGCTTGATTTTTCGGTGAGGTTGAGATATCTACCACATTTTAAACTGGTCACTGTGTGTGCAAGTGAACTTAGGCAAGTGGCATGGTAGCTCCATCAAGCTAAACGTCTTAACCTCTTTTTTTTAAATTCCAGATTTACAATTAGTTATGATCAAGCTTGAACAGGTGCTCACCATGATTTTGCTGTTGAAATTGTTTATTTAAGACTGTGAATCTGTAATTGCTAACAACAAGGGTTTTTCATGTGCATTTCATCTTGTGTTGTAATGGTGCAATTCGGGGATAGAATTTTCAACCCATAGCAGAATTAATTTTCTATCCAAAACAGCATTCATTCATGAGCCACGAAAAATTCTCTGTGCAGCAATTCGATTCACCGTTAACACCCCCCCCCCCAGCAACACATGGGTGTTCCAGATCTATAGCTAATCGTGATTATTGAATCAGTGTGTGTGTGGGGGGGGGGAGACAGTCATTAAGCTAGATGGAGCTACTATTACCACTTGCCTAGGTCACTTGCACACACAGGACTGTTGAAAATGTGGGGAGTATTTCTGCTGCAATTGTATTAATGCGTTAATCTTTAGAATAATATGATTTCAAGCTAAGCTTGTATAAGCCTTTGACTGTAGAAAGTTGAGAGGAAAGGGGGAAAAAAAAAAACTATGATAAAACAGACTTCTGGTGCCTGAGCTTACGGTCAGTGAAACTTAACAATGCCTCCTAACAATAAAATCAACCCAAATCATCAAAGTCTAAAACAAGAATCTTTAAGTAATCTTACAAAGCAGCTGTATGTATAATGAATCATTCGGTTGCTTTTTAGAAATTAAGATACAGAACACTTCTAAAAATACATGAAAATAGCAAATAAACTTCATCTTTAATAATAGAATATTGTTCACTAACGATAAAATATTGAATTTTATTATTAGATTTGAGTAGAGAAAATTAGAACAATTTCTTTTTAGGATATATTTAAAAAACAAGCCAACTGCTCAGTGTTGGTTGGTTGGCGTTTTTACAGCAATGTCAGCCATAGGGTTATTTTATGCGAAGACGTTTTTTATTTTTTATTCATTTTTGATGGGTTTTCAAATTTTTTTTTAAAACCACATTTTTTCTCTATTAACCTGATGGACCCTAACAGGTAGCTACCACTCCGGGTTAGAGTGGAACATTGGAAGTAATGGTGGCTGAGAGGTACTGCCACATTCCCAGAGCTTTAGAATTGGATAACCTCACTATCAGATAGAGTTTTAACGTCATACGCCAGGACATTAAGAACTCAGCCACTGCTTCTAAGCAATATATGTTAAAAGGGTTTAGGGCTGCCATAAGAGCAATACATTTGGGACAAACATATAGGTTGCTAGCAGCTTGAATGTGACTACAAAGAAGGGCCAAAGTGGAGGTTGCAGTATCATGGACGTTCTCAGCCACCAGGGTTCCAACCTTAAGTACACAAGTTTTGCCACTCAAGGCCAACAAGTAGACCTATTGGGGGGGGGGTCTTATCCTTCTGCAGAGGTGCAGTCGATGTATTTTAAGGCTCCTAGTCTGCTAACAATGGAATGGCACAGTTTTGTAGCAGGCACTTCAAAGAATAAACTGTTTAAATTATATTTTGTAAGTTGGTAGGTACATAATACCATGGAAAAAAACGGGGGATATGAATTTCATTTTCCCTGTCCCCTGTTACTCTTCAGTTATTCTAACACTGTTAATAGGACAATACAAAATAACTGGCCAATCTTTTTGTCTATCAATAGTTACCCTGAAATTATCATTGGGTTACATAATATGCATTAGTGAAAACATAAAATGACATTTAAGGTCATTTAATGTATAAATAGAATTTTTAAATTTCATTACAAAAATAAATTATCCAAATACATTTTTTGAAAGTTTATAATAATTCCATCATCTCTGTGAAGCATTGAACTATTCCTTACCATTTAAATTTAGTAGTAGAACAATTTAACTTTTAGTAATTCATAATTGTTTTTTTTAATAAAAATATCAATGATAAGATTTCTTTTAAAATAAATATAAAAGATCACCTAAAAACAAACAAATAAACAATGCCTTCAACTACTTCACCAATCATAATTACCCCTAATACATTTTTCTGGACAAAAATGGTTAAATATGGAAACCAAGCAAAGGATTTAAAGCAAACAAATATCACAACATAAGGCTAGTAAAATATTTTGGAAATATAAATAAAAACAACCTTGAGTTAAGATTATGACATTCCCTGAAGAAATTCAGTGTTTTAATTATAAAAATGAAGATATTTTTAACAAAATTAAAGATAAAAGTTCCAAATGAAAAATCATAATTAACAAAAAAAAAGAGAAAATGGTTGTAGATTGGAATTGAATCTCTGGACATAATTTAACCTCTGAATTTAGGTTATAAAAAGGCAAGAATGTTTGAGTTCAATATTTAGAAAAGGTTTAACGGTGGGGGGTGGGGGGATATGCTGTCGATCCCCCCCCCCAAAAAAAAAAAAAAAAACAGCCTTTGGAAATCTGTCACTAAAAACAAAAACAAAATCTAATTCTAATCCCAAATTTTTGGGGGATCAAAAAGAAATACGTACAAGATATTTCTGTAATATCAATAGATTTCATGAACAGAAAAAAAAAACTCTTGTAAATAATTATGTAAAAAAACAAATTAAACAAAAATGGAAAAATCTGAAAAACAAGCAAGTAAAGTTAATGAAACCTTCTTTCAGATAGACTTTCTTTAAAAACTAAACTTAGTTAAAAATTAAATTTTTATATACCGATTTTTCTGAAATCTAAAAAGTTTTAAATTTTTTCCTTAAGTTCCTTTATTTCCATCAAAAAAAATCTGATACAATTTGATTCCAGATTCACTATGAGTGGTCCCATATTCATCTGCTAGCTATTTTTAGTTCTTTGGAAAGTCACATAAGTCATAAGAAAAAAAATATTATTAATGTATTAGGTTAAGTTTTAAATATGTTTTTTTATTATGATACATAAAGGAAGTTATCAAGTAAACACTTTTGGTTTAAGATCAGTTTGTTTTTATTCCAGTGACTTTTTTTTAAATTTTTTTACCTGAATTCCTTAATTCATTAGATAAAGTTTGAAAAAAATTTTTTTCTAAAGAATATAAGTATCGTAATGTGAATCAATAACTACAAGCTCTCGACAAGTTGACATTGTAAACCAGATAATTGTTTCCAAAGTTTAAGCCATGTTTAAAATAAATAAATAAAAGATTCATTTTTGCCCTTAAAATGAATTGGTAAAGTTTTTTACAAATAAGATAAATAATGACAATTTTTTCAGGCACTGCAGAAGAAAATCAATTACAAATACATTTTTTATAATCATAAATCATAACTTTTGCAAAATACAAGAAAGAAACAGCACATTTTTATAATTCTTACAAATAAAAATTAATAAGAAAATTGTAGGTCAATGCATCACTAAAAAGCATAAATAAATTCAATTATTACAAATAGCTTAACAAATTACAAAAACGAATGCAAACATAAAATTTAGAAACATTTTACATCATTTAAAGCTTTTTTATGGTTTTTTAACACATCCGAAAAAAGAAAAAATTCAGTTAACTTTTCCAACATCAGGGTGAATTAAAAGATAATTATTGGTCTAGTTGTTATAAAATAAAAGTGAGATTAAGTTTCTGTTGATGTTGATTAACTAATAATGCAAAAGCTAAATGGAAAAATGAAAAATGAGGAGTTAACAATCCAAATGAGATTTTTTTTTGATGAATATCAAATAAAATCTTTTTGATAGATATATTAGAACTGGATTAAGGCAAATTCTAAGAGATTAAGTGCAATAAGTGGAACACTAACTACAGGTAACCGAACAGGACAAGTTTTTTAATGTTTGGTGGGGAGAAAGTGAGTCTCTTGTCAAAAGGTTGAACAATTGACTACAATTATGAATAGAATGGACAACTATCATTTACAGTTTAGTTCATTGGTTAATAAATCAGGTTGGCTGTCTCAGAGTTTCCCAACACTTCCTGCTTATGTCAATAAACAACATTGAAAATCTGAAGAAATGTGTAACATGGTTATATTACTTTAGTACAAAAGCTGAGTCCCAAACCAAACGTTCCACTGACAGAATTTAATTCTCTGTAGCAACTAGTTATACTCTGACTGTGTAGTCCATATCCGGTTTTCAATTGGATGATCCACTTTATTGTAGGGGAAAATATCTTCCCCTTACAAAACCCTTATAGAAGAGGAGGAAAATCTTAAAACTCTAAAAGAATAGTCCACTCTGAAGTTTACCTGAACTGAGACTACTCAACCCCAAAATGGCGAACCTTTCTCAGGCCTGTTTCTATGGGAACCTCTGGCATCTTCATGAAATGCTCTCAGCACTTGGTTGGAGTAAGGAGAACTTTGCATATACATATGTAGATTCACTAGATTTAGGTAAGTAAGAAATAGAACAAGTGAAATATAATGGTTATCTTCTCTTGACTATCTTAGGAAACATCCTAAATTACTATCTTGCGATAGTTTGGTTTGTTTTGGGTTTTTTTGTTTTTAATGAAAAATCAACCTCATGGGCCTATTTAATGTCTTAAGTCATCTTTTTTACAAGTATCATTTAATCCAAGCTGGGGCCGATGAGGAGGTTTTTCATACCTTTCCTAAGGTATTAGTCCCAAACCGTGACGTAAAAAGCACAATTGAGTCAAACTTGCTTCATATAATACCACACCTCTAGCATGTTAGCAACTTACATGAATTCTCACCCACCAGATATTAATCTAAACAAAACATGAAAAAATATTATTCATTTAAACAATCGTGAGTCCATTTCTTCATTTTTTTTTTTTAAACAGGATTTTTGTTAAATCAAAAATTATAACAAATTGTATAAAACAGATGACTCTTAGAAAAAGAAAAAAAAAGGATAATGTTTAATATTATTTTCATGATGACATAGAAATAATGGAGTTATCTTCTCTGACTATCTTAGTTTAAGAAAAGCATAACTAGACTGGCCCATCATATTAACTTCAAGATCATCCTTAATCTTTATAGCAATGATCACATACATTTTGTCTCTGTTTTGTTTAAACTAAAATTTTCATTTCCCCCAATAAAACATCAAGCAAAATTTTTGTATGTAGCTTTTCAAATCAATATTAATATTTTACAGAAGATGAGTGGACAAAGTAGTTATTTTAACCCAACTTATTTGTCAAGGTAAGATGTGACATAAGGCCCCACTGCTTTTCAGTAGTACTGGACTGCTAAACAAGGTTGATAACCAATTTACACCATGATGAGACACCTAAACAATAAGTGACCAAGTATTCTGTAAGGATTTGATCATTGTTACATATTCCACTTGGTTAAATTGTTTTTTTCTTTATTTCACCATTTTTCTACATTCTGAAAGAAAAAAAAATAGTAACAAGGGTGGATTGGTGATTTGAGGTACTAATGATTAATCCCTTACACTAGAAAGAAATACATTTTTTTTTTTGGGGGGGGTTCCATTAAAATCCTTTTAAGTAAATTTGTTACTCATGTATAAATTTTTATTTTATTTGTAAGATTGATATTTGAAGGCTATACCAATGCAACAAGAAGAAAAGGTAATAGTATGTTAGTCCAAAGACCTGTATTTCCTATTTTCTTGAGTTTTCTTAAAATTTTGGGATGATATCCAATCTTCAGAAGAGTTTAGAGCTAATAAAGGGATTTTCACAGCTGCCATGAAAAATTCCTTTATGGGCTTAAGGTCTTTCTTCTTTTGTATTGGATAAGCATTCAAAATCAATCTACAACCAAATATATACATATCTTCAATCTCTTATATTCTATGTTAAGTGTGTGTGTACAGGATCTGTCCAGAAAGCTACTATTTTGAATTCAATATAACCTTCAAGTTGGCCAGCGCAATCATTCTTCACGTCTTATAATGGTTAACGGTTTTTTTTTGGGGGGGGGGGCAGCAAACCTTTCATCGCCAAGATTACCACTTCTTACAGTTCAAATTTTGGCTAATAATAACTCTGGTTTTTCCTTACAACCTTTCTTTTTTTTTTTCTTTTAATAAAGAAATGAATTTTTAAATACCACTGAAAAGGAAATTTCAGACTGTAATGATGCGATACTAGAAGAATGAGAATGCATAAGACCAGCTGACTGGAATCCCTACAGAAGGATTTGCAAAATTATTTGGAAAGCTTGAAGGGATTTCAAGGAAAAAAATATTGGGAAAAGGGAAAAAAAAAAAAAAAATGGCATGGGGGGGGAATAAGTATTTGAGGCACAGAGAGGGTATTTCAATGGAGGGAACTAAGTACACACATTACATAGAGAGAGAGAAGAGAGTCTATCATAAAATTGTAAAACACTTTTTGCTTCTGTTTGGTTTTGAGACTAAAAAGGAAAGGACATTATGAAAGAATGCCAAAATTCTATTGCAATCAATATTAAAAAGAAAAAAAATAGAATTGAATTTGTTTGAAAAAAAAAAATTCTCCCTTATCTAAAAGATCTTTAGCTAATTGAAACATTTGGCAAACTAATAAGTTAAGTTTGATATTAACTCAAAAAGTCCTAGTGACACTGCAAATCTTAGGAAATAAACCGCATTTTGTGTTTGCTCAAATACTTATGAGCAATATTTTCTATAGCCTTTATAATTACAAAATATAGAAAACACTGGTCATTTGGATTTCTTTACTCAGACTGAAGGGACCATTAAGGATTTTGAGCAGGTTGCGAGCAGAGCTTCTAAAATTTAACTGATCACTTTGGTCAATTCTTTCAAACAGCAATATTGAGTTTGC
>CM042143.1:104539059-104626979 GCA_023376005.1 Doryteuthis pealeii | reverse complement strand
CTCCCACGCAGCTTGTGTACATCTACATGGGCAGAGGGAGTTGGTAAATATATATAAAACAGCAAAAAAACTGAAAAACATGGTTACTACTAAAACACCTGTGACCAAATACACATGACACTTTGAGTAATGGAGGTCAAATAAAAAATTATGAACCATTTTTAACTTTTAGATATTTCGATAATAACAGAGAACCTTTATCTGCCTTATGAGTTATGAGTCTAAAAAAACAAATAGTTGTTTTAAATAGAGCAGAAATGTTGTTTTGACTTCTGGCTGAAGTTCATCACTCAGGACTTGCAGATTGCGCAAATTTGGTCAATCAATTCAAACTTAGATCATTTATGATCTCATGAATATTGCAGGATACATTCATTAAATACAAAATGAAATATGACAAAGCTGCATTTTAAATGATATTGCAACATTGAATGTTGATCGAAAAGCAAAAATGTCTGGTGGTATAATAAGATACTACTGATAACCATGCCTAACCCTGATCATCAGTTGATGAAGGCTTTATTGGTAGTGCAGTTGTTTATCTTTATTTTTAGCAACATGCATATGATATATGTAATATAGTAGAAAGGTATATATAGCTAACCTACTTAAGTTTCACCAAAAAGGATCATCAGGGTTAATTTTAATGAATTAAGAAATTAATTACTTAAAGACAATTACAGAAGTGGAATGATACAATCAAAGCTATTGAATGGTAGATAGTGATTGTGTCATTCAAAAAGTCAAATATCAAACAGATTGCTGTCAAATGTGGCTGCTGATGTGAAAACAGCTGTTTTAGAATATTATACATACCTTTTCCAGTTAATATTTGTATTCAACTGTCAAGTTGATATTAACTTGATAAGTCATCTTTTTTATCACACACCACACCACACACACACACACACACACACACACATATATATATAATATATATATATATATATATATAATATATATATATATAGGAGATTGGTTTGGTTTGTTTTATGGCATATCAACCTTAGTGGTCAATTAATGCCGACAAAAGTTTTTGATAAATTCATTCTTAATGGATACTCAAATTATTTTTATTTAACACATTTTTCTATTTAACCCATATATGGGACCCTAACAGGTTACTCCCACTAGTAAGGTCCTAAGTGGAGTGTTGCATGTCATGCACTGCTCAGCCACCAAGATTTCATCCTTAAGCATCATGGCTCACTACCCTTGGCCAACAGGTGGTCCCATTGGGGAGCTTACCCCTCTGCAAAGGTGCAGCTGGTGTATTCTAAACACCCCACCTGACAGGACAGGGAAAGTGGAAGTATCAAGTAGCAGGTTCATCGTTTGTAATGTGAAGGTTGCTTTATTGATAGCAGGGGCAGCCGCCAATTTGAACAAATGTAAACAGAAAACATAAGATAAATTCAAAGAGGTTTACTATAGTAGTTGCTCGCACATAAAGAAGAAATGATATTGACAGATATCAAACAGATTTTATTTGTCCAAGTTTCATTCTGTTGTCAGTCTCTACTCAAACTGGTTAACAGCTGTTTTCTGTGATTACAGTGCATTATGGGAAAGGTTTTTTTAAATTTTAAATTTCATTGAATAAAATACTTTTCAGGTCAAGATTTTATTAGTGTCATTTATTATTGAATCTCATAAAAAACTTATTGAAGGCAGCTTGTATACAAGAGATTTTATGTATTTGGCATTGGTGATTTTAGAAGAATATAGGTACTGTAACTGCCACTAAACCCACCGGTTAATTATGTCTTATTTGTATATAGTTATTTTTGTTTATAAAAATTAACTACAACCACAGTATTGAATTTAGAGTAGTTTAATGGGTTTAATACCATTTAGTGTCGACCACTGGTTTCTGCGGTCTATGAACCCTAACCGGAAAAAAAGGTTAAGGAAGCCAGGGACAAGCCTCTAGAGATTTTACCCCACTGGTCGGGATAGGTGACAACAATAAGTGCTTTCACATTTCTTTGAAGATTTTCTATTTCTTTTTAAAACTATTCGCTGATATCTGTTATTAAATGTTAATTGTATCTCCTTGTACAGTTTCACGGTGTTTATTAAATAAACTTAATGACATTGGTAAAGAAGCGTCATGCCATCCCTTTCTTTGAGACCAGTAGGCAGTAAAAGGTACCACAATTATCAGTATCTTAATGTTTATATCTGTTACTATCTATTTTTGTTCATATTTATCCCTGTTAATCTGTTTAGGAAAGGCATGAATCCATCTGTGTTATATACCCCTTTTGTATCTCATACTTATCAGCATCTCTATGAGGGCGAATCTTGGTTTGGTTTCACGGCATATCAACCTCGGTAGGTCATTTAATGCTGACAAAGTTGTGAAATAAAAATCATTCTTAATGCATAATACCAATTTGTTTATAAAACTCATGTTTTTCATTTAAACCCATAGATGGGACCCTAACAGATACTACCACTCCGGGTCAGAGTGACCAGGAGCAATGGTGATGAAGGGGCTGCTTCACATTCCCCAAACCTCCAA
Source organism: Doryteuthis pealeii (assembly GCA_023376005.1). Lineage (NCBI taxonomy): Eukaryota > Metazoa > Mollusca > Cephalopoda > Myopsida > Loliginidae > Doryteuthis > Doryteuthis pealeii. Next base: position 104,624,452 of record CM042143.1, on the reverse strand, counting down.
AACTGGACCTCACCATCAGATAGAGTTTAACATCATTCCCAGGACATGTAGACCTGCAGCCACCGCCTTCTAGCACCCATATGATAAAAAGGGCTTGGGACTTGCCATAAGGGCAGTAGGGTTGGGGCAATCATATAGGTGCTAGGGCTTGACGTAACCAGCCGATTGATCAGAGGGTGCCTCTCCGACCGCCCGTCTAGCCCAAGTTAGGGACAAAGTGGAGTATTGCAAGTCATGCTCATCCACCTGGGTTCTATCCTTATGCGAGGGTGAGTCTTGTTGGGGTTGTTATGTATCCCTTTTGTATTCAGTATATAGATGGTGAGAAGAGAGTTCTATTTCACCGATTGGCTCTCTTCTTTTCGGATGATTTCTTCCTCTGGTTGATATGGCTTGTTTTATGCTGGGCTCTTTTTTTGTCTGTGCTCATTCCTTTGTTTTTGCATTATGATACAAGACTTTATTTTTCTCAGACGTCTTTATTAAACGGAAAGCCCCAAAAGGGCTCAACCATGTGGTGAGAAGATGGCTTACCTGGGAACAGATGACCATTGCATCTGCCCCCTTTGACTAACCGCCAAATTCTAACTACTCTCAGTTCCCTTCACACGCTTTTCTTTTAGCCAATCAGAAATCAGCGGCTAGGTCAGTGAAAGGTGAACTGTTGTCAATCACTTCTAAAACGTTCATGCTATGAATCAATGGTAACTTCCCATTTACAATTACTGTTATTAAATTTTACTACACTACCGTCATACTCATAGGCAACCCATGAATCATACCATCTGTATAACCAGTATATGTAAAATAGTAGGGTAGACAGAGTTCTTTAACCTTGTTTGGTAATAATTCTGGGAGAAGGAAAACTCATTCAAATCAGCTTTACTTTGCTTAAAAAATTCATCTTGTGTCACATCCTGGTTGGGTGGAGGGGTTGGGTAAATACATATCACTGAGTTTGGTTTATTAAAATGTTAGAAAGTTTACTTGGTCTTTATCTTTTTCTCCTATTATATGTATCCATATCTATCTCTGATTATGGTCAAGTCACACTGAAGCCCCAGTTCCCACTAGATCACTGAAGTTAAGTAGCACAGCATTTCTGTCCCTTCTTTTTGGTAAATCAAATACTTTTAAAAGTTCATAAAAACGTTTCCACCAAACCTTTTCTTCTAATGATGACCTCCGGTCAAAATTAGTTGAGAACAACCAAAAAATAACTAACATAAAAGCCATATTTTTGTCTGTCTTATCACCTTTGTTCATCTTTATATAATATATATATATATATATATATATAAATCAGTTCATGATAATATAGATAGCAAAACAGCTGCATATTTGTTTTAGTTTATCTTTTAAAACTTAAATCTATTTTTCTTTATTTTGCTTGTGAATAATTAGGATGAATATTTTATTAAACTCTTTAGAAACAAACAAAAAAAAAAAATACTTCGTTTTGCACATTTAATTCATTCACAAAAGAATTAAATTTCCATTGATGTTTCAAAACAAAAATAATCTATACAAATAAGATAAAAAATATCACAGTTTGATCAAAGTCTTTGTAACTGTGGCAGATAAAACAAACTCTAGACAATCAATTTTGAAATGTCCTTTCTAAGCCAATAAGTAATTGTCTTGAAATCATCAAAATGATCAGGTCTACTGAATTTGCATCAAACAAAAGAAAGTATTTTTATATTATCTACGTATCTATACATAGTATGTATGTTTGTATGTCCAGATGAATATACAAAAATAAAACAATTAATGACAAAGTAAATATATATACGCATTAAATATGACCAGTTCTTGCTTTTTGTGTAAAAATTATGAATATTTAATTTACATTCAAAGATATTTAAAAATCAAAATATACAGAGAAATACGATTGAAATTCTACTTAAAAATGTCCAGCATTTGTAAATCTCAAAAATAAACAAATGAATACACCAGTTTTTTTCCCCCTTCTACTCAGGTGATGCAGAGTAGCCACTTCTAGTATATAATAAAGATAGGGTACAACAAAAAATATTTTTCGCTCCATATGTGTTATATATATATATTATATATAAAAATTCACTCTGATGAAGGTCGTAAAAATCTTCTGTGTATGGAATAATTATAACATTTTTCCTATTATTATTATTATCATCATTTCAACTTCATCTGATTATTTTAAATAATAATAATAGCGTAAATCCATATACATTTTGATAACGGACCGAAACACATGTGTAAGTGATATCGATTAAAAGTGATATCGATAAAATTCATTTTTATCCATCTACATTTCTTTTATATATATATATATATATATATATTACACATAATTCAAACCAAGTAATAAATGACCAAAGCTAGTAACATACTATTCCACATATTCATCTGAAAATTGAATACATTTCGTACATTGTTTCCCAAGTTTGTTTACCCCTTCAGAAGAAAAAAAAAGAAAAAGAAAAAAACAAGATCATTCATTTCTCTTAAATTTTGGAGATGAGATTTGATAATTTGGATTATTTGGACTATTTTCCTCATCTTTATCTGGTCAAGAGCGACAGTAACATAGAATAATTAACATTTTCCCCCAGTTATGGGTTAATGAGTCTATAACCATGGATTGAATAAAGGGTTAGGTTTAAAGTTCCATGAAGGCACCCAATTATGGCATGGAGGTTTTTGAGTTTGAGAAGGGGGTTCCCGAGTTTGTCAAGAAATACCTGAAAAAGGCCAGAGAGCACATTGACCAAAATGTTGTGCAGATAACAATAAAGATGAGGACAATAGTCTGAATAATCCAATTAATAAGAAAGGTCATTCACTTAGAATTTTTCAGTATCGCTCACATATAATAAAGGATAGCAGATAAAGGTTTTTGCATAGAAAGGTGCTCAATGCTATTATAGCAGAGTTGGTTTAAAAACTAAAATATATATATTTACCAACTCCTCCGCACGAGGTCAATTTCTTAAGTGGAGTTCAACAGGTTTGAATTCAGAGTTTTCCTTCTCCTAGACTGGTTACCTAGCCATGGTTAAAGAACCCAGTCTGCCCTGCTATTTACCCATAGCTGGAGGGAGAGTAGGATTCATACCTTTCCCAAGGGTATTAGCGCAAAGTGAAATACAATTACCATGTCCAGTATTTGAACTCTGGGCAACGAGTCCATTTCCCATGACTTTAACCATTACACCACGTGCTTCCTATATAAAACCTAAAATATAAGATTATGGATACTACATTACTGTTATTCAAGTTTTATGTGTTTTACAAAATCACCAGACAGGAGAATAGTGAAAAGTGTTTGGTCAAGCATTTGTATATCACATGAATACAAACACTTGAACAACCACTTTTCACTATTCTCTCATCTGAGGATTCTGTAACACACATGAAACTCTAACAACAGTAATATAGTCCCATAATATATATATATTAAGCAGAGCGTGATCCTTGGTAAAAAATCCTTTGATTGTTCTTGTGCTCCTCAGTCTTGCAAGTCCTTTGTCAATGATTGCAAATGACGTCTCTCAGTATCAATGATTAAGTTGTCAACCGGCCACACATTCAGGCTGTTGATTGGCTGAGGTTTAAACCCCATGACCTCACTTAGTATATAAATTTAAGTGGTGTATGCACACCTTATATACAATATAATCTAACAACATGAAAAACCCTTACAATTAAAAAAAAAAAAAAAAAGGGGTTAACATACCTTGAAATTCAACAAACCAGCCATAAGTAATTCAAGCATTACAATTTATCCTCAACAATCAATAGCAGTGAATTACAAAAACATTCATTGGTTGAATAAAACAGGAAGTAAAAGTGAGATTTTTGTAACGTCTCATGTACATAATGTAAATAATAAAATAACTTAATGTATTTAATTAGAAAACGAAATTAGATATTTTTTCCTGGGCACTATATATTTTCCCAGATAGGATTTCAATTCGGAAGAAGTTGAACTCAAAAGCAATATAATTGCACAAACATATATATATATATATATATATATATATATATATATATACACTAGCAGAAGTACCTTGCCCTTGACTAGACTAAAAATATTTTAGGAACATAAGAGGCTTGCTACATCATTATCTTCATGTTCCTTTCCTAAGAGGGGACATAACAATTTCAAACTAAAAGTGTGACAAACACGAATGATAAGTACATAGTTACAAACAAATATATTAACATACAGATTAGGTTTTAATCTTTTTTGATGATTGAAATGTTAGTAAATCTATTTCTAGTCGACATTTTATTCAAATAATGTTAAAATACACAAATGAAATAGTGAATATCAAGGCATATTCTTTTTATTCAGAGATTGATGGTACACAGTCTTCCTCACCTTTAAACAATAAAATAGCCTTGCACATATGAAGATAGGCTGAAAATAACATCAGATTCTTTTTTTGACTGATGCGATCCAAGCACTGCAACATAGATTGAAGAAGTGTGTGGAACGCAAGAGTGACTATGGGTAAAAATAAACCTCATTTGGTCACATTGTATGAGATTGATTGTTTTTATTTTGTTTTACAGCATATCAAATCTTTATGGGTCATTTAATTTTGAATCAAATCATTTTTGATAAACAAACGACTCAGGTTGCTTACAGTACATGCAGTTGCTTAAGTGGTCACCCAATTAAGCATTGAACAGGCAGATTGCTGTTTAACTTTGGTGATTTAATAGCAGCCACTGTTTTTAGCATGACACATTCTTCACTCTGTCTTGGTTAGCCTATGAACTTTTTAAACTGATGTTCGTATCTAAATCCTTTCTTACCAACATGGTATCTATTCTAATTCAAATCTATTTAACTGAACCTTTAATAAGGTAAAGCTATTCAGACAACTGTAATTCGTATTGCTCATGAACTTTTTGTACTCTTAGTCACTTAGTGGCAATACTTTGATCTACAGCAAATAGAATTTTAAATTTCAAGCAAGGAATATTTTATGCTTATAAAAATAACTCTTTTAGAATTATAAAAAAAAAAAATATAACAATGAATAATTCAAAGTTAGAGTAAATAATATGATGCAGATTGCAGGCAACTCATTGTATCCTATTTTATTTAAAACTTATTCCCTTCCACATGCAAACATATTCGAATTGGTATTTCACTTGTAAGACTATAATGGACATGAACTTAGATTTTCATCTCTTTATTTTAAACTAGGATAGCTGGCATTGCCATGTTTGATACAAGGTGAGAAAGGGAGAGGAGGAGCTCTTAAAAGTAATTTGACTAACAAAAACAACAAACACCTTTGGTTTAAACTCAGTTTTTCTTTCTTCTAGACTATTTGCTATATAAAGATTAAATATCCAGTCTGCCCAACTATTTAACCATAACTGGAGGGAGAATAGTTAAATTCAAACATTTCCCAAGGGTATTAGTGCTATGTGAAATATGAACAGTTGTCTCCAGGATTTGAACTCATCTCACTGTCCATTTCCTATGACAGTAACCATTACACTACGAACACCTCCCAATTCAGTATATATCAATAAAGATGAGAACAACAGTCCAAAGAAATCTAAATACTAATTATCAAGCCTCATCTAAAAAATTTGGACAAATAATTTGATATTGTCTAATGATATAGTAAATTTGATATTATTTACTTTAATTCAAAAAAGATTTTTCTAAAAAAAAAAAAAAAATATATTCACACCTTTCCTAAAGGTATTAGTGCTATGTGAAAGGTGAACAATCGCTTCCAGGATTTGAACTTGTCTCACCAAGTCCATTTCCTACAACAATGACCATTATACTACATATATCAAACAACATACTAATCAACACCACCAATGTACAAATCTTTTTTCTTTTTAAATAAAAAAAATGATTGGAGAATAGACAATATTTATAAAACAATTAATCCATTATTTAATGAATTAAATATATTGTTCTTGTATTTAAATATTTTTTATGATAAACTATTTGATTATTTTATATCATAAGAATATTTAAAAAACAATTAGATTAAACAGTAGTAGTAGTAGTAGTAGTAATATCAGTAAATGAAACATTCAAGTATATATGGTAAACAGTGAAAGAGGGGAAAGAGGTGTTACTACTATTCCTCTTGTACCTGTCTCATTCTTCTCTTCTACATTGTAAAGATGTCCCCCAGGGGTTCTATTATTGATTTTATTAAAATCAAATTAGCCAGTCCTGTTTCTGAATATTAGATGTGTGTAAAAATTCAGCGTGATCAGATCACTGATGCAGGCACAACCTGGTTATATACAGACAGAAATTGTCATTTATATTGTAGATTGTTTTTGACCTGAAACTTTTGTCATTGAAAATAGGATAAAATAAAGAGGAGAAAGAGAAATTTGATTTTTAACACACATCTTTCACAGTTGAAGGATAAATAAAACAATTTTGAATTGATGACAGTTTGGGCTAATTTTATGAAATTCATGTATACATACACATGCACACACTCAGAAACACAGACACACAAATACATGCAGATACACATTCACACAAAAATGTACACACATATACACACTCACAAACACTTGCACATATACATACACTCACACAAATGCACACAGATGCACACACTTGCACAAAAATGTACTCACAAACACTTGTGCATATACATACACGTACACACACGCACATACAAACACACAAACTCTCTCTCTCTCTCACACACACACACACACGTACAAACACAAACTCACACGTACACACACATAAACTCACTATCTCACACACGTACACAAACTCACTATCTCACACACGTACACAAACTCACTATCTCACTACTCACTATCTCACACACGTACACAAACTCACTATCTCTATCTCACACACACACACACACACACACAAACTCTCTCTCACACACACACACACACACACAAACTCTCTCTTACACACACACACACACCACACAAACTCTCTCTCACACACACACACACTCACTCATCTCACACACACACACACACAAACTCACTCACTCTCACACACACACACACAAACTCACTCACACACACACACAAAAACTCACTCACTCTACACACACACACAAACTCACTCTATCTCACACACACACACAAACTCACTCACTCTATCTCACACACACACACACACAACTCACTCACTCTATCTCACACACACACACAAACTCACTCTATCTCACACACACACACAAACTCACTCTATACTCACACACACACTCTATCTCATACACACACATATATATATATACATATATATATATATATATTAGGAAATCACAGCTTGTATAGCATCAAAAAAGGATAAATATTGTGACAAGTCTGACACCTTCACAATTGGTGAAGTGTTATGGTTTTGAATATAGAGAACAAAATCTTGTTGTCATTCATGTTTTATAGACAAGATACACAATATGGAAAATGACCTGAGTTTGATGTATGAATTGATAAGCATAAATAACTTTTAGAATAAAGTATTTATTAGTAATGTTTATTGTCACAAAACAGAAAGAATAAAGATTAATTTAAAATTTGTACAAGACTAGCAGAACTACCTGGCATTGCCTGAGATTTAAAAACTTAAAAATACATTTCTTATCTCTATCTATACATAGATTAATGAAAATTCTTCTTTTTAAAAATTTGTTTTACTTGGACACCTCATGTGGTGTAATGGTTAGCAAGCTAGATTTGAAGACCATTGCTAGTGAGTTTCATTTTCATTGAGCACCCCATATTTCTGGCCTTGTGCCACATCTAAACTCAGCTTAGTAAATAAGTATATTTGATTTACTATCTTATTTTTTATATATACTTTTTTTAAGTTGTTTATTTTTATTATTCTTCTTGTATGTTTTTTTTAATTTGTTTTTTTATTATGTTTTATCCTTTATTAATTTGTTTTATTTTTCAATCATTTTTTAAAATTAATTGCTTAATGCATATTCTTAATATATCATTATTACATTTTTTATTTAGCTTTTCTTATGAAAAATAAGGGGTAAATGTTTTTCTTGGACAAAAATAGGGTGTGGATTTTATTGATCTTTGCTAGTCTCCACCAATTTTCCTTTATATGAGGGTGAGTCAAAAACTAATGCCATTTTGTTTAGGACAAATATAATTACCAACACAGGAACATGTATCATGCATCAAAGAAGCTGGTCCTCTGTGGATCACATCTCTACTTCTCCACATAGATACCGTTTCTCTCAAAAGCAATGTTCCACCTTTGAATGAGAGCATGTATTCCTGCCCCGTAAAATTCTGTTGAGTGTTCTTTGAGCCACTTCTTCACTATAGATTTCACTTCCTCATCATCAGAATAGTGTTTGCCTCTCTTCAGCCCCATGAAAGAGAGTTTGAGAGGCAAACATTATTCTAGTGACAAACAAGTGAAATCTGTAGTGAACAGTCAATTCAGGATTGGAGGACCGAAAGTAAGTTATATTCATAGTCCAAACTAATGTGTTTTACTCCATAACAGAAATATCCATTGGAATGTGTGTTTATAATTTTGTTTCCACTCATATGAGCTTATTTTCATTGCAAATTTGTTGCATTTTTGTGGGAACAATCTAGTGTGTTTGCTTTAAAAAGTGTGTGGAAAAAAGGTTATTTACCTTTAGTTAACTGGCGAGTAGATTCTATTTGGGATCATCAAAATCTCACTGCACATCCATACGGTACACTCATGTAGGTGCAAACTTATAGATTCATACAAGAATTTTTATCAATCCCTAAGAGAGCTCAATGTATGATAACTAATTATTTTATTATATACAGAGCAATATTTAACTTTCAAATAAAGAAAAACTTATAAAATAACCCAACAAAGATTGACATGCTGTAAAATCTAATCAACCTACTAAACACTTACCAGATGAGCCAATACCATTCCCTATTGTCCCCCACCCACACCACAACATTTGGTGGCAGGAATTATCTTTAAAACTCAATGTCCTATACCGCCTCATTCCGCCCAGCCAAAAGTCACATTCGTTTTCCTAATCCATCCCAAACAATAGCCTTTGTTTAAATGAAATATTAAACATATTTAGAAGTCTTTAATTTAAGGGAAATAACTCCAGTAACTTTAAATGAAAAGGCCATTTTTTGATAAATCCATATAGGAATGGGGCTCTGGAATTCTCAACAGGATGTTAAAAGTTGAATACTGTGTAAATTTTGTATTTTAAAAAATAATCTAAACTATATAAATTCTTATTTTTTGTTAGTAAAAACCAATAAAAATTTGAACAAATACTACATTTTATCTACTCCAAATTCTAAAACATAATTGTGTATTATACACAAGTTTTTTTTCAATACTTCTAGTCCAAAGCTAGGAGTGAGTGTTATACACAAATAATTACAGAACTTGTAAAGCTGTTCGATTGTCATAATAACAGTGATTTGTGATGATACTGATACTATAATTTAAAAATCAGCACAAATACAAAACCCACAAAATTATCATTCAGTTATAAATTGGACTGGAAATAGCTTTATTCTCTAAGAGTAATTTAAGTGAATTGCTCTAATAAAAATCTTGCTATAGTGAGCTGCTTTTTTGGGGTTTATGATTATATCTGTCATTGTAATCTATAGGTAAAGTAAGTTTAGCTCAGTCGGTAGAGCATCCACCTAGGAATCACAAGGTTCCAGGTTCGATACCAGCCCTCGCCAACTCAGTGTATGAGTAGCACACGGATCTGTGTGGTAAAGTAAAGAGCTGATTGTAGGTGTGGTGCTCCACTTCTGATGCTGAAATAATCTCCTTGGTCTTATGCTAGTGAAAAGACCTATATATTACTAAAATTTTCATGTTTGGAATTATATAACATGATAATAATTTTAGTAGAACTCTTAGGTGACATTCTCCTGTGGACACGCGCTTATAGATTATGAAAGCGTGTGGTGTAATGGTTAAAATAATTGGAAATGGACTCGTCGCCCAGAGTTCAAATCCTGGATGAGGTAATTGCATTTCACTTAGCACTAATACCCTTGGGAAAAAGTATGAATCCTACTCTCCCTCCAGCTATGGATAAATAGTAGGGCAGACTGGGCTTTTTCATCTTGGTTTGGCAACCGGTCTAGAAGGAAAACTCTAAATTCAAACCTGTTGAACTCCCCTTAAGAAGTTGACTGTGTGTCACATCCTGCTCGAGCGGAGGGGTTGGTGTGTGTGTGTGTGTGTGTGTATGTATATATATATATATATATATATATATATATATAGATCATGAATTAAGAATTCTTTCAAGCTGTAGTTGTCAGTACTACACTATGGTTGCACCACTTGGACTCAAACAAAATGAGTGGAGAAAAAGGGAGATTGGAACTACACAAGAATGCAGTGTGCTGTCTTGAACAAATCTTAGAAGCAACACCCCACAAAAAAGCAGCTATATGGTCACTTGTCTCTTATCACACAAATCATCCAAGTAAGATGTATGAATATGGACACTGATGAATAAGCAAGGAAGAACTCATAGGTGACATTCTCCTGTGGACACCTACACATGGACCCACCAGGGTAGGTCGACCAGCAAAAACTTACATCATTCAGCTCTGTGCGGATTATGGATGCTGTGTGGAAGATGTGTCTGGTGGTGAGAGAGAGAGAGTCATGGGTATCCATGCTGTCAGTGTGACATGCTGATGATAGATTATAAGGATCTGATTTTTCTACATATGTATTTATCCAGCCCTTCTGCAACGAGCAGGTTGTGACGAGGCCAATATTAAGTGGAGTTCAGCTGGTTTAAATTCAGAGTTTCCCTCCTCCTTGACTAATTCCCTTACCAAGGCTAAAGAACCTAGGTAGGGATAAGTAAATAATCGTTTCAGCAAGAATTTGAACTTTAACTTTTTGTCTACTTTAAAACACTGACAGTAGTTTTCCCACTGCTGTGATCCTACTGTAAACCGCTGGCAGCTGCTCTCACTTTATTGTGTTATTTTTTTTACACAGAAAAATCACTACATGAACACCTCTTCCATATTTTGTTTTATTCTTAGGTGAATAGGTAGTGAACTTTGAAATGTCCCATCATACAGGTAAAAAAAAAAAAATACTAAGAATTTTGGTACAGCCGTGGGGAAAATTTGGTAGGCAAAGAGTTAACAAATTCAATTTTCTTACAATATATGGAGAAATAGATTTATGTCTTTTCCAAAGATGTTAATGCTAAGTAACCATAAACAGTTTCAGTTGGAATTCAAACTATTTTTGGTTTGGTGGTTGATTTTGTAGGCTATCACAATGCAAATGTAAAGAAAAATGAGGTAACTATGATGTTGTTTGTTGACCTTTGATTTATACTTAATATTTTGAGATAAAGATCTCGTCATCAAAAGATTTCTGAAGGTCCAGAGCTGTTAGTTTGCTATTAGGTTCTGTCTATTATGGCTGTCTTCCTTGAAATTCTGTGTGTGTTTGTATGTGTTCAACAATTTTGTCTAATTTTGATTTTTCGGACTGTCGTTCTCCTCTTTATTGTGGTATGTAAAATCCCAACGTTTCAGTTACTGTATCTGTTGGAATTTTTTGTATATAAGCCATGCTACAATACACCACTTAAATTTATAGACTAAGTGAGGTTACGTGGTTTAAGCCCTGGCAAATCAACAGCCTAAATACATGGCTGGTTGCCTACTTAATCACTGATACTGAGAGACGTCCATTTGCAATCATTGATGAAGGATTTGCCAGACTGAGGAGCACCCAGGAACAACCAAAGGATTCTTTACCCATAGGTCAAAACTACACTGCTTAACACAAAGGATCTCTGCTGGACAAGCACTCTTGCTTGAAGCCTAAAGGATGGCCCATGAAATTGTAACAGTATCTTCCAGCCTTCCTCAAACAAAAAATTCAAACTGTTTGTTGACTGCCTTTTCTGTGTTGATATAATTGCTGCACTACCTTTTCCATTCTACTTTGGTCAAATCGTATGCCCCTCCCCCCCCCAAAAAAAAATCTGATATGTCAGTCCGTAGATGTTACTGACAGTATTTTCATGACAAGTAACAACTTGCTTTTAGTCACTTGCTAATTAATAACAAAAATAAAGAAATAAACACAGAAAGCCAAAAAAAAAATGTCTGAGAGATTCTATTTAGGAAGTTAAATTGCTGAGGCTTGTCACAAAAATTCCTCCAAAAGTTAGAAGAAAATTAACTTCATATTTAACGTCTAATGTCTATAATTTTAACTCGAAAAGAGCCATTATCAATTAAAGTTGTTTGGATTATTGAACACGTTCTTTGTCCTGATTCTATTGTTAGCACAATGTTTTGCCTCATCTATTTTATAGATATCTCTTTAACCCCCTACCCCTCAAAAAACACACGTTTTCACAAAATATCTCATCAGCTGTTTTCTAAGTGGTTAATTAAATACTGATTTCAGAGGTTTTGTGTTTTTTTTGTTTTTATAATAAATTCTTGTATTTTGTTTCATTTGTGCAAATTTTCTTATCTTTTTTAAATTTTTTTATAATATTTTCACCAATAAAAACAATCAAAACAATAAAATCTGTCTGATTGAACCAAAAATACAATGATTGTTTAAAAAAAAACAAACTAAGATAACATTGTGATAAAATGGAGGAGTGCTTAATGCAGCGTTATTGTTGAGAGAAGTGGAATTGGCAATCAGAGTTCAAATCCTGGCAGAGACGGTTTGCATTTCCCTTTGTCCTAATGACCTTTGAAAAGACATGATTTCATCTGTTCTCCCCACAATTATTGGATAAATTCTAGAGTAGTCAAAGAGAAGGAAGACTGAATTCAAACCAACTTTTCTCTGCTTGAAAATTGGCTTTGAAAATTGACACCATGCCCATCGCAGAAGTTGGTTGGAATTTATGGCATGTCAACCCTTTTATGCCAAAGATGTTTTGTTTCATTCATTCTTGATGGGTAGTCAATTTTTTAAAGCACATTTAAAAAAAAACTCATTTTCTTCTATTTAACCCATAGATGGGACACTAACAGGTACTACCACTCCGGACCAGAATGAACCAAGAAGTAATGGTGAGGAAGGGGTACTCCACAGTCCCCAGAACTCCAGAATTGGGAGTTTAACTTCATACTCAGGATATTAAGACCCTCAGCCACCGCCTACAAGCACATATGATAAAAAGGTTAGGGTTTGTTATAAGAGAAATAGGGCTGGACAATCATATAGGTGCTAGGACTTGACATGACCAGTTGATTGATTGGAGGGGGCCTCTCTGGTCACCTGTCTAGCTTAAGTAAGGGCCAAAGTGGAGTGTTACATGTCTATTGCAAAGGGGTTGGTATATATATAAAACATTGTGATGAAAATAACAAAGATGAAGAAAATAAACTTGGATGAATAAAATATTTCATAATTGTTAATGCATTGATGGAATCTTTTAATTGACAGTTTAAGACCATCTAAAAGCTTGACTTTTATTGGAGGAATTAAAGTCAGGTGACTAAAATCCTTATTTTATGCAGAAGACATTTTTGTTTCATTCATTCTTGTTGGGTATTCAAATTATTTTTTTAAAACTCATTTTTGATCTATTTAACCCATAGATGGGATCCTAACAGGTACTACCACTCCTTCATACATTGGTGAAAAATCTGTAGCAAAAACTTGCTATAGAAAGATAATGAAAAATACAAAAATGTTCAATTTTATAAAAGAAAAAGAAAAGATTAAAATAAAAAATAAAAGAAACATTAGAAATAAAATGATTCTTCAAATTATGAATGGTTTTATGTTAGTTTTATTTGTCTTAAATAAAACAACTATTGAATTTTTCATAAATTGATGTATCTGGTTATTTATAATGTTTTGTTAATCTCTTATTCTTTATTTCAAAAGATAGCGAGTATAGTTTTCAGTTTCTACACCTGTGGAAATATAACAGACTCTTGTGGACCTGACAATATGTCAGACTCTTATACACCCGACTTTGGTTGGTTGGTTTGATTTGATTTTACGGGATGTCAACCGATTGGGTCATTTTATGCTGAAGATGTTTTGTTTTATTCATTCTTGATGGGTAATCAATTTAAAAAAAATCTCATTTTGTTCTAATTAACCAATAGATAGAACCCTACCAGGTACTACCACTCTGGGTCAGAGTGGACCTGAGAGTAATGGTTCTGAAGAGGTACTCCACTTTCGTTTGAGCTCCAGAACTGGAACTTCACCATCAGATAGAGTTCAATGTTATACCCAGACAATAAGACACTCAGCTACTGCCTTCTAACACATATATGAAAAAAAAGGGTTGGGGGTTGCCATAAAGGCAATGGGTTGAGGCTATCATATAGGTGCTAGGGCTTGACATGACCAGATGATTGACCACCCATCAAGGCTAAGTAAGGACCTAAGTGAATATGCATGTCTTGGACAGCTCAGACATCAGGATTCCATCCTTAAGTAACACAGGCTGCCACACACAACCAACAGATGGCCCCATTGGAAGGGGGTCTTACCCTTCTGCAGAGGTGTATTCTGAAGTTGCAGCTAACAAGGCTGTGGAAATAGGTAGATAAGGGGTTAACAGAATTATAGATTTTCTTCTATTGATTTAATAATCGTTAGTCAAATCAATGTATAATAGTAACAATACTTTATCCTATAAAAGCAGACAAAAATTCATAAATCAGTAGACTCTTATACACCAGACTGTGGAAACACATCACTCTTGGACACCTGACTATGGAAACATGTTAGGCTGTTATACACTGGGTAGGTAAGGGGTTAAAAGAATTATATTTATTGAGAGATAGAACAGATTTTCTTCTATTGAGTCAAATCAATGTATAATAGCAACAATATTTATCCAATAAAAGCAGACAAAAATTCTCAAATCAGCAACTTTTGTGTCTGCACGTGAATTTCTCAAAATATTTAAACTTTTGCTGAACTTGTGACTATAAGTCATAAACTAATTCTTATGTGACTTATTAAATCTACTTATGGTATCATGAGTCTTTATTATAAGTAAGCTTTATCTACTAATTGTCAGTTTAGTCACATAACTTAGAGATTTCCTTGTGTAGTAAAATATCTTTTCAGCTGGGGCTATTTGAAAATCCAAGAAATGATCAACAAAGTTTCTTGAATGTGATTTAGTCATATCAGGAAAGGAAGGAAGGTGTTGAGGACAGAAAAGATAAGAGGAGGAAAATGAAGAAAATTCGGGGGAGGGGGGGCAAGGAAAAAAAAAGTAAATTATTAAGGAATATAATGAAGAAGGAAAGGGAAAAAAGAATTAGAAAAAAAAAATCATATATATATAATTATATATATATATATATATATATATATATATATATTATATATAGAGAGAGAGAGAGAGAGAGAGAGAGAGAGAGAGAGAGAGAGAGAGAGAGAGAGGAGAGATAGAGGAGGGAAGAGAGGAAAATAGGGGGAGGGAAGAGAGAGGGGGAGGGGAGAGAGGGAAATAGTGAGGAGGGGAGTGAGAGTGAGGGTAAAAAATATTAGTTCCTTTTAAAAAAATTAGTATTTTCCAATTTAACTCTGTATTTAAGCCACTCAAGTGGCTCAACTACCACTGCAATCAGACACAAATACAATACTACACATCAGACAAATAAAATCTCCCTGGTTTAGCACTAGTAACAAGAGGATAGACTCCCTTGCTGTCCAACTGATACCAACAATAGGCCACTCCAAATACTTACTTTTTTATATACATGTGTATTGAAGGTCATTTTAAGACCGATTTTTCACCTCAAAATCAAGGGGCCTTTCATTACACGAGATATGTTTTTGAAACTTCAAAACTTACCTTGTTTCTAGGGCTCACCATGCCTTAAACCACAAAGTGTCCCCTATAGCCTATACCTAAACAAAGCTTTCAAGATAAAATTATGTGATTTTGTTTATAAAAAGAAAAGAAAATTAAATAATGCCTCCCAGGAGTAATTATATATGTAAGTACTGTATTTGACGGCATATAGGACACACTTTTTTTCCAAAATTTTGGCTCAAAAAATTGCCCTGTGTCTTATAAATCGTAGGTGAAGTTTGAGACCTCCTGTAGGACTAGGCTAATCTTCTCTATGAGGCTCACTAACCCAACTTACGCTCAGTACTTTTACCTACGCTAAACTCCATGCATCCTTATTTTATTGCTGGTATTGTTATAATCAAGGTTAACAGGAGCTTATATATAAGCAATATATGCTTAAATACACTAAAAACTTTGGACCATATGACCTTAAGGCACCCCTTCCGCAATCTCAACTCAGGGGGACACTTTTCTCATTTACACCGTAAAAATCCGGTTGTTTGTTAGGGTTAGAGTTTAGGGATAGTTTCATAATTAAAAAAAAACACAAACTCTAAAAACCGTCTGTAAAGAATTAAGCGGATTTTGATGGTGTAAATGGAAAAAATGTCCCCACGAATCAAAATCGCAAAAGGGGTCATTTGGTCCAAAATTTTTTTCCTGAATCAGACCTGCTGAAATGGGGGTGAATCTTATATGCCATCAAATACGGTATTATATTATCAATGCTATTGTGTATAAGTGATGGAGGTTTTAGTATGTCTGGAATATACAAACATGGTAAGCTACATCAAGGTCTAGAAAATATTGTTTATTTACATTTTGTCTTATTCAATAAACATTATACCATGCTAATGCATTCTGGGTATAGAAAATATAGGAGAATTTAGGAATGATTTTTTTCTTGATTCTAAATCTTCTTGAGAATAATTTCAGCCATATTAGAAAAGTATTTCTCTGTTGAATATATACATATATTTAATATTCTCTTGGTATTTCTTCTTTGGATCTTTTTTTCACCAGTGAAAAGAGGGAATTCAGATAATTTGATGCATGCCAATTCTTTTAGTAGGAGGAGCTGCTACATTATTATTATTATTATTATTATTATCATCATAATAAATAAATAAATTCGTGAAAAAAGTAAAAGAAAACAACACAGTCATTTTGATACAAAAATGTGTGCAATTTATAATAATTTTAATAAATAGTTAAAAATAGTTGCTGAGCTTATTGAACAAAAACTAACTTACATTTTCAATTTTTTCTTCCTATTTCATTAATTTTAGATGTAAAAATATATTTCAAATTTTAAGCTGAAACTCTGCAGCTAAAATGAAGAGTAAAAACCCAGCATTACATTTGTAATTTATTGGCATGGACTGAAAAGTAATGTCTGTAATTTTCAGTGTTAATGGAAAATAATTTCTGAAATAATGATGCTTTGAGTTTAAAAAAAGAAAAAAAAAGAAAGAAAGAATAATCCAACAAAATGCGTATTCTGTCTAGTTGTATGTATGATGTAAATATGAGGTGTTTAAATAAGGGGGGAGGGTCTCTGTAGTATAGTGGCTATAGTGCTGGACTGTGATATCATAGTTTGTTTTATGGCATATCAACTTTGGTGGGTCATTTAATGCCGATTAAGTTTTGAAATAAATTTATTCTTAATAGATACTCATTTTTTTTTATAAACGTTTTTTTTTTATTTAATCCATTGATGGGACCCTAACAGATACTATCACTCCGGGTCAGAGTGGACCAGGGAGCAATGGTGATGAAGGGTGCTCCACATTCCCCAGACCTGGAACCCCACCATCAGATAGAATTTAACATCATTCTCAGGATATGAAGACCTCAGTCACTGCCTTCTAGCACCCATATGATAAAATGGGATGGGGCTTGCCATAAGGGTAATAGGGTTGGGACAATCATATAGGTGCTAGGGTTTGACATGATCTGCCAATTGATTAGAGGGGTCTCTCTAACTGCTCATCAAGCCGAAGTAAGTGACATCATAGTAAGTTCAAACCCTATTTGAGCTAGTATGTTTGCTATAAGACTAATACCCTTGGGAAAGGTATGAACCCTCTCGTTCCTTCAGCTGTAGGTTAAATAGTACTACTACTATTCTACAAGGATAGCTTGGGCATTAAATAACACAAGAAGGTTGATATACCATTAAGCAAAGAAACAGAAACAGTATTGACACAGAAGCTGTATTTACCAATTTTGATTGACATGCCATTAAAGTCAATCAATCTGTCTAGGGTTACTTTATGCCTAGAAGTTAAGGAATCATATCCACTGTACATTCATATTAACATTTTTAGGTAGTTGTTTCATAATAGTTTTTTTTTGTATATGGTCCTATCAAATACAATTAACTTTGAAACAGATATATTTGACCCATACACAAGAACCTAACAAGCACTACTGTGTCAGGTGGACATGGGAGTAATGGCACTGAAGGAGTACTCTATACTCTCCAGATCTGGAGCCTCACAATCAAATTATAGAAGGAAAAAAATAGCGGGGGGCGGGGGAATAAATATTTGCTTGTTCTGCTTATGATCAGTCTTTCGATCTCTAGTCTGTTTAAGATTGGTTTGGTTTCTTTGCACAATTATGGGGTTTCAAGTAAATGTTCTTTGTTGGGGGGGGGTAGTCTGCAAAAAGGCGTTTGATTCACTTAATGCCTTATTTGCAGACTACAACACTGTCATCGTCTACCAGCAGCTGAAGTTGCAACACCCCCCCTCTATTTTTTTTCCTTCTATACAAATACAGTTTATTCACATATACAGAATACCCTTTCTGTGATGCACCTTACCCCTTTGCAGGAATACAGTTAGCCTCATCGACAAAGCACAATACGGGAATGAACACTGAATGAAACTAATTTTTATTAAAGTTAAGCTCCTTTGGCATTCAACACACCTCTTCCAATGAGTTTTCCATTGGGTGAAGCACCTCTGAACCACCTCTTTTGATTTGGTGTAAAGCTATGTTGTTGTATTTCTTTTAATGTCCTCTATTTCAGGAAACTTTTCTTTTGAGTTGAATTTTCAGTTTAGGAAACAAACAAAAAAAGGTCATATGGAGCTTAGTCTGGTGAGCAACACAGGTGGGGATGCGACGTTTCATTTGTTCAATCCAGTATTTTGCCAGAAATATTTTTTTCAGTGAGTACTGAGACTACTGATCAAAAAGTATCAAGACTTGACACTAGCTTATCTAGGCCGCAGTATTAATCTCTAGACATCATAACTTTATTTTAAAATCTTTCCTAAAATTAACTAAACTTTGATTCAACGAAAATTTTGTTGAATTTCAATTAATCTAATGCTCAATTAAGTAGATATAAAAAAAAATCATTACTTACTTTTTGTTTAAGTTAGTTTGTTAGATTTTATGGCATGTCAACCCTTGTTGGGTTATTTTATGCCAAAGACGTTTTGTTCTATTCATTCTTGATGAGTATTTAAATATTTTTTTAAAATTCAATTTTTTCCAAAACATTTTTTAAAACTAATTTTTTTTCTATTTAACCCATAGATGGAACCTTGAAAGGTACTACCACTTTGGTTCAGAGTAGACCTAGGACTAATGGCGATAAAGGGGTATTCCACACTCCCCAGTGCTCCTTCACCATTAGATGCAGTTAAACATCACACCGAGGACACACTTTTTGTTTATGATAAATTAAGTAAAAATACATTTTTTAACAGGGATGGGGGGGGGTTCTGTCAACACAAATCAAAGTTCTTTTCATATTATATGCTCCCTTGCCACTGTTTTAAAGTAAGGAAGTTTAAAAGTTGTTCAGCTGTAAACACATCCTCATTTAAATTTCAAATTTAAAAAAGGCAAAAGATGTCATATACAAGGGTGAGCTGAGAAGTTCATATAATGATGTCATATCTGCTGTCAATGACTTTTTGAGCCAGTGGGATCCAAGCACTGCAACACCAATGGAAAAGTGTGTGAACCACAAGGAGAACTATGTTAAAAAATAAACCTTATTTGATTAGATTCCATGAGAGTATCTTGGTCAGTCTATGAACTTTTCAGCTGACTCTTGTAATATGAATAGTAGAAGACTGATTTCAAATTAAACTGTTTTGCTAAAAACATATACAAATTATCTACACAATATATATGTTCCTTGTGTCACATCCTGCCCATAGTGAACTGAAATACAAACAGCCTTGTTCAATATAGTCATGACTATGTGGAAAAAAACATTGTTCTATAGCTGAAAGTTTTCTCTATATAATCATGCTTAAGAGACATTACTTTCAGAGCATCCGTTATATATAAGAATTGGCTATGATAAATAAAAATAAAAATGAAGTGAAAAAAAGATGATTTGATGTTAACATTTTTGGAGATAAAATGCAAGAAATGATGGAGGGCAAAAAAAAATGATGAACAAGAATGATTTAAAAAAGAATGTAATATGAGGAAGGAAAAAAAATAAAACAGGATTATCTGGAGGAAAAATAAATGTATTGTCAAAATCTAAAATTTTTGTTCTATGATTGATTCAAGACTTTCATACTGGAAATTAGCAGCAGTGGTATATATATATATATATATATATATATGCATACACATACATATATGTGTGTCTGTATTAGTACATGTGTGTGTGTGTGATATGAATATATATATATATATATATATATATATATATATGCAAGTATACACACACAAACACACACACACACACATATATATATATATAATATATATATATATATATATATATATATACACATGTGTGTCTGTATGGGTGTATATGTATATATATGTGTGTGGGGGGTTATGAGTATATATGTGTATTTATAAGTATACATATATATCCATATTTATATATATGTATGTGTGTGTGCATATTTTATATATGTGTTTGTGTGTGTGCATATTTATATATGTGTTTGTGTGTGTATGCACATTATATATATATATATATATATATATATATATATATATATATATATATAATATAAATGAAATTCAACTAGTGATAACATATGAGAATGGGATCAGGTAGAGGAGAGAGATGTGTAGAGAACAAATAAAAACTGTCAGAAAGTTGAAGAAAAAACTGCCAATACAAAAGCATTATGCCAAGAGGGAAAAAAACAGTGTATGTAATTCAATCAGCGATTTCTTTTTCTTTTAATCAGGAAAACAATACGCAAGAAATTAGTTAAGATTCAATTAGAAACATCTCTGATCTTTTGACCTCATTGTCTCCTGTCTATTACTCTTTCTATTGTTTTGTTTCTTTTTGTTACTTTGTCTATCTGCTGGGAAATATAGTTAATCCCTTTGAGGGGGATGAAATGAAAATAAAAAAGGAAACAAAATAAGTAAAGGAAGGTAAAGAAAAAAAAACGGGAAAAGAAAAATAAAGAATAAAAATGAAGGAAGATGAAATAAAGGAAGAAAAGGATAAAAAAGAAGAAAAACATAAAAAAGAAAAAGAAAAGCGAAAGAAAAGAAAAATAAAAGGTTAGTTGATTTCTTTGTTTAACGGCATATCAATTTTTGTGGGTTATTTAATGCGAAAGCTATCCCTGTAGAAGAATAGTAGTGGTACTATTTAACCCATAGGAGGGAGAATTAAAAGGAATGAATAAATGAAAATGAAGAGAAAAGGAAAAAATTATTAAATGAAAAAAGAATGAAAATGAAAGACATTGAAAAGGAAAAACAGAAAGAATAAAAATGGCAAGAAAAGAAAGAGAAAAAAAAATATGGGACCCTAACAGGTACTACCACCCTGGAATCAGAGTGGACCTGGGAGCAATGGTGATTAAGGGGTGCTCCACATTCCCCAGACATATAGAACTGGAACCTCACCATCAGATTGTTTAACATCATTCTTAGGAGATGAAGACCCTCAGCCACCACCTTCTAGCACCCATATTTAAAAAGGGTTGGGGCTTGCCATAAGGCCAATAGGGTTGGGGCAATTATATAGGTGCTAGGGCTAGACATGACCAGCTGATTGATTGGAGGGAACCTCTCCAACCACCCATCTAGCCCAAGTAAGGGCCAACGGGGAGTGTTGCATGTTATGGACTGCTCAGCCACCTGGCTTTCACAAGGGTATAAGTCTTAAAGTAAATATAATAGTATGACTGGAGTTCGAACTTGCTTACTATGATGTTACAGTCCAGCATGTTAACCACTGCACCATAGGGGATTCCCAGAGAGAAGAAAGAGAAAAAAGAAAAGAAAAAAAAGAAAGAAAGAAAAGAAAAGAAAGAAAAAAAGAAAAGAAAAGAAAAAAGAAAAAAAAGAAAGAAAGAAAAAAGAAAAGAAAGAGAAAAAGAAAAAAAAAGAAAAGAAAAAAAGAAAAAGAAGAAAAAAAAAGAAAAGAAAGAAAAAAGAAAAGAAAAGAGAAAAAAGAAAAGAAAGAAAAAAAAGAAAAAAGAAAAGAAAAGAAAGAAAAAAAAGAAAAAGAAAGAAAGAAAGAAAAGAAAGAGAAAAAAGAAAAAAGAGAAAAAGAAAAAGAGAGAAAAAGAAAAGAAAGAAAAAGAAAGAAAAAAGAAATGAAAGAGAAGAAAGAAATGAAAGAGAAGAAAGAAATGAAAGAGAAGAAAGAAATGAAAGAGAAGAAAAAAAAGAGAAAAAAAGAAAAGAAAGAGGCAAGAGAAAGAGGCAAGAGAAAAGAGAAAGAAGCTGGATTGGTGTTTATTGAAAATGATAGTTCAGACAAAGCTAATTTCAAACAAATATTGTCTGAAATTGTAAAAGAAAGCATTGCTATTATTCCAGAATTTATTCAATCTCATTGAAAACAGAGAAACAGATGTACAAATAAATTGGTTACTTGTGTTTTATTGTTCTTAATCATAAAATAATAAGATTGATAGAGACTTTCAGTGAGTGAGTGGGTTGGAGAGACTATTCCTTTTAAATGGATTGTAAATCTACAGAAAACCATAGAATAAATTGGCCAAAACATTGTGCTAATAACGTTAAATAATCCAAACAATTCTGAAATTGATGATGACTCATGTGAGGCCCTGGTGAAGAAGCTTGCAATGTGACTCAGGGGTCAAACACTTTCAGAAATAATTATTGACTGATTGGATATGAAATAATTCCAGTGTGGGAATCTAAGGAACAAAGACAAAACAGATTTTGTAGGGTGCTGCACATTTAGAAGATTAGAGATTTTAAATGTTAAGAGAGACAGGGTCTTCAATTAGTTAAGTTCTAAAAGCCCTACTATTTACCCATACCTGGAGAGGGAATAGTTGGATTCATACCTTTCCCAAAAGTATTAGCACTATGTAAAATATAATCAATCTTGTCAATGATTTGAACTCAGAACACAGAGTTCATTTCCTACGATAATAACCATTATGTCCTGTGTGTCTCACAGTTGCATTAGGGAAGCATAGCATTTACCCCCTCCCCCCAAAAAGGTGTGGCTCAAAGCCCTATTGAATTTTACCTCTCTCTGAAATGGCAGTGAAGACCTGACCAATGAATAAAAGTGGCCAGCTCTTTTAAGCAATCTATAGCAATTAAAATCCACCCTGTTGGCTGGGGCTGTAGAATTTACTGACTGCACCTCTGCTGGGAGTAAGACCCCCCTCCCCAATAGGGACCACCTGTTGACCATGTGCGGCAACCTGTAAGGCCAGAGGTCTGGTTTGTAGTGGTTGAGTAGTCTGGACCTGGGTACTTAGTGGTTTTGTAGTATGTAACATTTACTTGGGATAAATGGGCAGTCAAAGAGGCCCAATTCCAATGAAGTGGCAAGCTCTAACACTTATATGATTATCCTGAGTGTATCCTTCAAATTGCTTTATAGAAAAACCACCCCCTTTTTATTATATAGGTGCTAGAAGGCAGTTGCTGAGGGTCAACTACCAGTTTATTAATACACACTAAGTTATTTCTTCTAATTTAGTGATAGACATGAAATTAATGAAAATTATTTCTACTAATTTGTTAATACACATGAAGTTAATGAAAAATCTAACTTAATTTCTATCTCTATATATATTTACCAACCCCTCCACGAGCAGGATGCGACATGAGGTAAATTATTTAAGTGGAATTTAACAGGTTTGAATTCAGAGTTTTCCTTCTAGACTGGTTACCTAGACATGGTTAAAGAGTCCAGTCTGCCCTGCTATTTATCCAAAGCTGGAGGGAGAAATAGATTCATACCTTTTACCAAGGGTATTAGCACCATGGGAAATGCCAACAGCTTCGTCCAAGAATTGAACTCCTGTTGACGAGTCCATTTCCTACAACTGTAACTATTAGACCACGCACCTCCAACTATCTATATACGGATTACTCAAAGGAAAATAATTTCTACCAGTTTATAAGAACAAACAAAAATATTTACTAACAAAGTTTACAAATCATATATACAAAAGACAGGATTTGGCATTAGGTGGCCCACAAGGGTTTGATATGCCATTAGACAAAATTAACTAAAATAAAAATCATTTCTACCAATTAATACACATGAAGTAAAACAAATCATTAAATATATCAGGTCAGGTTGCACAAAGCACTATGTAACCCTGTACTACCTGCTTCGTAGTCGGATTAACAACGTCTAAACTGGTATCTCCACCAAGCTTACCTGGTGAGGAGGGTGGCTAAGCACCCAGCAGGACAAAACCTGTCAATGGGTGGAAAAAGCTTATTTCTCAATGTCCATCTAGCACATTAATGCAGGGATATAGAAATACCTGGGTGGTATCCAGGTGCATAAGGAATATTTATTGATCAATACCAATCTTGCGAACTTAGGCTAATAATAATAATAATGAATAATATATATTGGTATATGCATAAACCAGAATCTGTTCTTGAGAACGAAACGCATAAAATTCTCTGGGACTTTGAAATAAAAACGGATCATCTTATCCCAGCAAGAAGACCAGACCTAGTGTTGATAAACAAAAAAGAAAGAACTTGTCAACTGGTGGATTTTGCAGTGCCAGCAGATCCCAGGGTAAAGCTGAAGGAAAATGAGAAAATGGACAAATATCTGGACCTTGCCAGAGAACTGAAAAAGTTATGGAATATGAAAGTGAAAGTGATACCAATTGTAGTTGGTGCACTTGGAACAATCACAAAAGGATTAGAAAAGGGTTTGGAAAGTTTGGATATCAGAGGAAGGATTGAAACCATTCAGAACACTGCACTGCTGCAATCTGCCAGAATACTTAGAAGAGTCCTGGAGACCTGAGGAGACTTGCTGTCACTCAGACTCCAGTGAAAGACCATCAGCTAATGCTGATGTGAAAACTCAAAAGGAGTAAATATATATATATATATACACACACATACACATGTAACCTCCCAGCCCCCCCCCCAAAAAAACAAAAAAAAAACAAAACAAAAACAACAACAAAAAGACAAAAACAAAAAATAAGATTTGGCATTAAATAGCCCACAAGGATTTGATATGCCCTAAACCAACTAATATAAATGGGGGAATCTAAAACATAAAATGTGTTTATTAATTCACACAAATCTAAAATGACAATCAATGGTTTTTGAGTTGCAACTGAGATCAAGTGACAACCTTTTTATAAACCTGAAAATATTACACTAATCAAAGAATTATAGTATGTATCAGTTAAAACTTTATTTTGAAAAATACAAAAATAAATTCTTTTCGAAATGATTTAAACTGTCTCTTCCTAAAGGCAATATTTGTTGAGTCAATATAATAAATAAAGGGTTTTTATGAAGACCTTTCTCTCCAAAACAAGCAATTAGCTCAAATCTTTATTTTTCTTCCAGCTAAAACGCAAGACCCTTATGAAAGAAATAAGCAATCTATCTTTCTTTAATTCTCACCAATTCCTTTCAGTCAAAATAATATAAAACCTGTGGAGTTCCTGGGTCTTTGGCACGGTTCCAGTCCCCTGTCAACATTATTGACTATTAATCAAAAGGAATTTTCTAGATAATTCCTCATACCCAAGACCTTTGTATACTATTATAAAAAGATGTCAGATCTAATTGACAACAGCTGACCCCAATAATAAATAATTTTTAATAAGTTCTCGAGTAGAGATATACAGATGGTATCTGTATAGTGGTCACGGACTTGATACAGAATTGGTGAATTATTCTACGTAATTAGAACTGAAAACGCTTCTCTGCTGGGTTGGGAAAAACAAGAAGGAATATCCTTGAAGCGAAGACTTTCATCAATACTCAATTATTCTTGTTGGCTTTTACTTTCGGTTAAGAATTTTCTATATAAACATTCTGGGAAAAATGTCTTTTTTTTTTATTCCAGTCTTTTGCAAATATATCTGCCTGTAGTAGGGTAAACTATCTCTTCTTTTTTTTTTTCTTTTAGATATCAGATCTTTTTCCTTCATCTGCTTGAAGCAATGAGATACAAGTCATAGATCTGCTAATTCTACTTCTTTCTAGTGTTGATATACGCCACAAGTTTTAAGAAAATTAACTTAAAAGTTTTCTTAGTCAATGACAAATATACAGGGGGATCCAAAAGTCTTGTCACCTACCGCAAGGTTCCTAGGTCGATACTGGCCCTCGCCAACTCAACGTATGAGTAGCACAGGGATTTGTGCAGTAAAGCGAGGAGGTGATGGTATGTTTGGCGCTCCACCTCAGATGCTAAAATAATCTCCTTGGTCTAGTTCTATTGAAAAGGGGATAGACTCCCTCACTGTCTGGCTGATACCGACATTAGGCCGCCCCAATGACTTTAATTTTTACTTACTTAATGGAGATTGTGTATATTTCTGTCTGTAACCAAAACTATGTCACAGGTTACATCACAATATTCTCAAGTCTATTGTGCAAGTCTATTAGTATGCTGGATGCTGCGTAGAGGACCTCCCAGAGACAATGAGTGATGATGATGATGATTAATAAATATTTAATTTATAGTCAAAATCCTAATACACAAAATTCAAACTAAGATCTGTGTTATATACACTCAAAATTTGAGTAAGCAATTTTGAAATTTGTTTTTTACTTTTGCTCTTTTTTACAGATAGATAGTGATGTAATGAATATGTAAATACCTTGGTACCCCTTCACTATAATCTGATTGGACAGTGTCCTGTATAAATAGTCGACACTGTGTTGGTACAGGCACCTATACCTATACCTAATCTTATTCGCTACACTACACCACGCCTGCATGGAAGACGTATTGCTATTCGACGCACCAGCTACTACTGCGATAATATACCAAATACCAACTTCAGAATATATCCCTTAACCCGGATATATCAGATAGATACCTACGATTTCATATAAAATTCATGTGCAAAATACTAAAAATAATTATTTAATTGATAATTAATAGATGCATGCAACATTTTATTTGAGGGGGAAAAGTTTCCATTTCAGATTGTTTTATTTTTTTTATTCCTTTAATAAATTTGATGATTTTGTTTACTTCTGATACAAACCCTCTGATATTGAATTTTTACCCCCCCTCTGGCAATATAATTTCAAAACACAATTTTTTACACTGCCCAGAGTGTATTTAATAATAATCTTAACATATAAATTAATACTCGTGTTCCTTAATTGTATGACTATTATCATGCAACACCCTCTGGTTAAAAATGGGACTGTTCAAATTGACCAAGATGAAATGTAAAAATGTAAATCTTGATTATCTGGTGTTGCTTATCCACTGAATTCTTATGAGTGTCTTCACCTCGGCTAAATAATGGACCACTCCATTTTTATAATAAAGAAAGGGAAGAAAAAGAACATGCTACATAGAAAAAATGTAGCAAGAAAAAAAAAAGAGGAGGAGAAAGATAGAGAGAGGCAGTGAGTGCAATAACTATTTACCCATATCTAGGGGTGGAGAAAATAAATGGTTTCATGCCTTTCCCAAGGGCATTAGTGCAAAGTAAAATGCAAACATTGTCCTCTAGGATTTGAACTTGGTTTACTGATTTCATTTTCTACGATGATAACTGTTATGCTAATTTTATATATATATATATATTACCACAGTGTATGGTTAATACTATCTCACTTGATGAGAGAGTAATAAGCCAATATATAAAGTATTAGTAGGAGAGTGCTCAATATCTGTGATAGAGCGATATTTATAATAATAATAAATAAATATATATATTTTTGTATGAGGATTAATTTCCTCTTATTCTTCCCATATTTTTGTATATATTTATTTATTTTATTCTTTAGTTCATTTATTTTATTAGTTTCCATGGAAATAAATATTTACAAAAAAAATATATATTCATTATCATTATTATACACACTAGCAAATATATGCACCCTCCGGGTGCAAGTATTTAAGTTTTAATATAATAAAATATCATGTTAAATTAGAAAGGCTAATGAAACTGAATAAGAATTCAGATAAAAATATTTGGAACAGAGGGGGTATGATTGAAAAATAGAACAACTTTGAAATTAACTCTTCCATCATTTTCCCTTACTCCCGTCTTTCATTGGTAAATTTTCCTAATTTAACTATTTAGTTAAAATAGGAAGTAAAGAATGATATTACAGTTATTTCTTCTTCTTAATGGATTTCTTTTAAGATTTATCCCTGAGATTTTTGCTCATATTCATTAATATAAATACAGGATACGGATACAGGATGCTGCATAGAGGACCTTCCGAGAATGATGAGCAATAGGGACAGATGGAAAGAGATTGTCATGGATATCCGTGCTAACAGCACAACATGATGATGATGATATCCTTACCCAAACCCCTCTGCAGAAGCAGGATGTAACACAAGGTCAATTTTTATGTGGAGTTTAATAGGTTCAAATTCAGAGTTTTCCTTATCTTAGATTTTACATACCAAGATTAAAGAACACATACTGTCCTATTATTTACCCATAGATGGAGGGAGAATGCTTGGATTCATACCTTTCCCAAGGATATTAGCACTATGTAAAATGTAACCAATCTCATCTAGAAACTGAATCCATGTTGTTGCGTCCATTTTCTACAAGGTGCCCCCAACCATTTTTAAAGGAAGTTTGACAGGTTTGAATTTAAAGTTTTCCTTCTCCTAGACTGGTTGCCTAACCAAGGTTAAAGAGCCCAGTCTGCTCTACTATTTGACCCATGCCAGGAGGGAAAATAGTTAATTTCATACCTTTCCCAAGGGTATTAATACTATGTCAAATACAATCAGACTCATCCAGGATTTGAACTCACATCACCATGTCCATTTCCTTCAATGATAACCATTATACCATGGATGCCTCCAAACATTGACATCTTTACTGATTTTCAGTGCTATAAACACAGCAGATTTTTTTCCTTTTTCTTTCATTGTTATCAATTGTAGATATGCACTCATAAAAATGCAAATATGCACATCTTAACATTGAGATATGCACATATAGTAAAAAATCTTATTAACATTTGAGGTTTGTTTCAGAGTTTTCCTTCTCCTAGACTGGTTGCCTAAACAAGGTTAAAGAGCCGAGTCTGCTTTACTATTTTAACCATGCCTGGAGGGAAATTAGTTGGATTCATACCTTTCCCACGAGTATTAGCACTAAGTCAAATACAACCAGCCTCATCCAGGATTTGAACTCACATCATTATATCCATTTCCTGTAGTGATATACCATTATACCATGGGTGCCTCCTAACATCAACAGCTTTACTGATTTTTAGTGCTATAAACACAGCAGAGTTTTTCCTTTTTCTTCCATTGTTATCAATTGTAGATATGCACACATAAAAATGCATATATACACACCTTAACATTGAGATATGCACATGTAGAAAAAAAGTCTTATAGACATTTAATGTTTTGTTGGTAAAGTCTATGTGTTGTAGTTGTATTGCATTGTCAGATAATTATGTTCTAGTTTTTTTGTAATCAAATTGTGGTTCCTGGCTTTCTGGGAAACATGTCTCAGAAAACTGAAACTGCAATGTGAAATCTGTTGGAAATCAATTCAAAAAAATATTTTCTCTAGCAAGAAACTTTTTTCCCCCTACAAGCAGAACATTTACTGCTCTCACACTTGTGTACAGGTGCATATTTATATAACCTTATATAAGTATATGTATGTGTTGCAATTTCTTATTATATTTGGAGGGAGTACCCTGTGGCATAGTGGTTAAAGAGCTGGACTGCGATATAATAGTGAACAAGTTTGAACTCCAATTGGGCTGTAGGTTAAATAATATCACTACATTTTTTCTTCAAGGATGTCTTTGGCATTAAATAACCCAAAAGGTTGATGTAACTTTGTACATGCATGAAAAGAACATTAATATAGGTAAACAGATATATATATATATATCTGTATCCTGGATATGATACTAAACTGTATCTGGTGGTAAGGCTCCAGTTCCAGAGATCTGGGAAGTATCCTCTCATTGCCATTACTTCCAGGTCCACTGCTTTGGAGTGTTAGAACTTGTTAGGGTCCCATCTATGGGTCAAATAGATCTGTTTAAAAATTATTCATATCTGATAGGACTGTGTAACGCCCCACTAAAAAAAAACCCCAACTTAAACAACTACTTAAAAAATATAAATATACATGCACAATGAATGCAATTCTGTAATATCTAGGCATAAAATAACTCGAAACAGGTTGAGATACCATTAAAATCTATTATATATTATTGTAGTTAATAATTGAATGAAAATTAAGAATTAAAAGAAATATCCTTAACAAAGCTCCCTGTATAAATACCAGGCATCTTCATAAATATACAATGGTACCTTGACTCAAGAGTTTAATTAATTCCACTCTCAAATCAATTTTCTCCGCTGAAATAAACTGAAATGCCATTAATCCATACCACCCCAGTTTACAAAAAACCCTCATTTTTTTTGTTACATCTTTTAAAATAGTACTGCATTGTATAAAAAAATAATAAAATAGAATATAAGGAATTACATGTTGCAGTATGTTTTAATGTTTATCTTTTATAAATAATATTTCTATTGGGAAATTGAAATGTTTTTAGGGAACTTATTAACATAAGTGTATTTGAAGCCCACACCTAAAATCTTAAGTCAAAGTACCACTGTATAGATATAATTACATATACTTACATATCTAAATAAATGAGTTAGTTTTCATTGTCCATTATACATATTAGAAAAATTATTTAAGTTTTAATGTAATAAAATATTATATTAAATTAGAAAGGCTAATGAAACTAAATAAGAATGCAGATAAAAGATTTGAAACCGAGGTGGGTATAATCCAAAACACTCCAGTCTTTCATTGTTAAATTTTCCTAATTTAATTATTTAGTTAAAATAGGAAGTAAAGAATAAAATGACAGTTATTTTAAACCAAACAATTAGAAATCACTAATACTAAGTACATATTTATTAAGATCAAATTTTTAATATAAATATGTAAATTAGCCTTCCCCTTCACATTGTAAACTGATATTTTGTTGTGTATATAAATACAATTGCATGTTATTAGTATGTAGATATGTCCAACGTATCTAACTCCGGTTTCAACAGGGGTGTCCAGTTGCTTCAGACCTGGACCTTACAAGCTAACATCGTTGATCCCTGGGGGCCATCCCCCAGACAACACCTGCCCCCTCGATTTAAAGAGCAGGGCTGGGTTTATTTCCCAGTGCCTGAGGGGGAATGCCGATGGGATCAACACATTTTTTGCAACCGCCACCCATGAATCACAGTTGTGTGTGGTTCCACATTAATAGGGCCTTGTGCCTAACCCATACACATGGGGTACATGGTAAATATCTAGTATGTAGATAAGGCTAACAGTATTAATAATGGAAAACAATTTTATTAATAATTGAGGTTTAGATAAAAATAAAATCATGGAGAATGTGACATAAATGATTAAGGGAATTACTTGAATAGTAATGTAGTTTCAGTTATCGACAAACACACAATCTCCATTATAATAAGATATATATATATATATATATATATATATATATATATATCAATAAGCTAATCCAGTATTCTAGAGTAAAGGTCAGAGAAAAAACAGGGTGGCAAATGGGAATTTTAATAACTGAATTTGTCATATTGCAGAGATAGATTTGTAAATAGACAAGTTGGCATGTGGACAGGATTATATAATGGATAAGAAAGCTGTTGGATTATTCTCTGCATTACCAAGGGTCTGCCATTCTATTTCTTTAGCACTGCAGTCAGAGATGATGAGGGTCAAGATAAAGTATTATAAACTGTTCCACATAGCAAAATGGAAAATTTCTGATACGATATCAAAATGGAGATCCAGAGTAATGGAAATGATGGGATGGGGTGAGGTGGTGTTTGGTAGTTGTGGGAGGGTTGGAGCGATGCCTAGTGTCATTGATGGTCAGACAAAGAGTAATGATTTGATACTAGTAAAAGCCTTTAGCTAACTGATCATTCTAAGACTTTGCAACAGGCATTGCAATTATAACTGCCAATAACTTGATTCTGTCATTGTGGATCTGTGGCAAAGTTCCATGATTTACTTATATGTGTGCGTATTACTTATATTTACTTAAATACATAAATTGAGGAGGCGCCCATCGTGTAATGTTTATCATCATAGGAAATAAACTCAGCGACAGGAGTTCAAATCCTAGACAAGGCTGTTTACATTTCATATAGCGCTAATATCCTTTGGAAAGGTATGCATCTAACAATCCTTTCTCTAGCTATGGGTAAATTGTAGGGCAGACTGGGCTCTAACCATTGTAAGGTAACCAGTCGAAGACAAGAAAAATTCTGAAGTCAAACTTGATAAAATCCACTTAAGAAAATGATCATAACGAAAGTTCATTCGGGTTTCAAACCCGGCCAGGGGTAGCTGTTAAGGTATAGCCACACTGATGAGAGGTGAAACCTTGAAACACGTGTCTGTGGATTACTTATTTATTTATATATATATATATATATATATATATATATATATACACACCAACCATCCACACAAGCAGGAGGCAAAACAAAATAATTTTCTTAAGTGTAGTTTAACAAGTTTGAAATCAGAATTTTTCTTCTCCTTGACTGGTTGCCTAACCAAGGTTAAAGAACCCAGTCTGACCTACCTTTTGGGTTATTTATTGCCAAAACCATTCTTGTGGAAAATACTAGTGGTACTATCTAAACTGTAGCAGGGGAGGGGATTAGGAGATTCATACCTTTCCCAAGGGTATTACTCTGAAATTCAATGTAATTGTGTAACTAGAGTTTGAACACACTCACTATATTGTCACACTCCAGTATGTTATGCCACTAGTACCCCCCCCCTCACACAAAGCCATGAGAACTCCCTCCAAGTAAATTTAATAGCTTAACATCAAATCATTTAGCTATCTACAGAGATCAGACAAAACTGTTTCTAGTTATTGATATAGATTTATATGAGAAATACTTAAAAGTTTTATTGAATTAAACCTGACGTTGCACCTGTGTAGCATACTTAAATCAATCTGCATTTGGGAATTGTGCATGTAACTGTAAATGACCAATATAAGAAGCAGAAAATGAAGACAATATTCCAGTCATTTATTGGGAAATTTTTTTACTTTTCCAATTGCTGAATAATCTGGCCAATATTGCCTTTTAAAAGGCAATATGACAGAGAGAGGGAGGAAAAGAAGAGAGAGAGAGAGAGAGAGAGAGAGAGAGAGAGAGAGAGAGAGGAAGGAAGGAGGTAAGTGAATACAAAATTTGCCAGGTTTCTATACACAAAGTTCTAAGTTATAGAAACATGTATGTAAAGCTGAGATGGAAAAGAAACTAACTAATAACATGAACCTTTGACATGAAAGCTGAATATGAATATCCCTAATGCTTATTTCCTAAGAAACGAGACACTTTATTGATAAGAAGATACAAGAATGATGGAAACAATGCTCTCTTCCTTATAAAATATTTCTTATAATTCTGTGAGTGTTAATATATAATATGTATTCATTGATGTATAAAATACACATAAAAACATTTATGAGTATTTTATATTAAAAATACATGTAAATCTTATAATTAAAAAGATTAGCAAATATATGCATCCTCCGGCTGCAAGTATTTAAGCTTTAATGTAATGAAATATTATATCAAATTAGAAAGGCTAATGAAACTAAATAAGAATACTCATAAAAAGATTTGAAAAAGAGGGGGGGGGTATAATCGAAAAATAAAACAACTGAAACTTAATCTTCCATCACTCCTCTCTTTCATTGCCAAATTTTCCTAATTTAACTATTTAGTTAAAATAGGAAGTAAAGAATAAAATCACAGTTATTTCTTCTTGTTAATGGATTTCTTTTAAGATTTATTTCTGAGATTTCTGCTCATATTCATTAAAATAAAACCAATCAATTAGAAATAAATAATACCAAGCACATATTTATTAAAATCAAAGTTTTAATATCAATATGCAAATTAGCCTTCTTGATCACACTGTAAATGGCTATTTTGTTGTATATATAAATACAATTGCATGTTATTAGTATATAGATAAGGCCAACAGTCTTAATAAAGTAAAACAATTTCATTAATAATTCAGGTTTAAATAGAAATAAAATCATCGAGAATGTGATGTACATAACTAAGGGATTTGTAACTCGAGTTGTAATATAGTTTAGGTTACTGACACACAAACTCCATTATAATAAGATATTATTCTGGTTGATCATTATATATTTATAGAGTATTATAATCTTATTATAATAAGATAAAGTGTACAACTGATCAATTCATATATTAAAGTGCTGATGTCTAGACAAGTCAGTGTCACAATTTGATATCTTTTGATCAACAGTTTTTATCCATAAACAGGATTGTTCAAGTACACCAGCTTTCATACTCACCGGAAGTAACTTCTTTGTAAAAGTTTCTCAGAGGTAAAATTTGAGGATGTTCAAGACATCAAACGAAATCTGACATATCAATACTTATTAGCAAAGAAAAGTTGGCAGAATGGCCTATTTGTTAGTGTCAGCTGAACAGTGAGGGAGTCCATCTGCTTTTTGATAGCGTTAGACAAGGGAGATTGGTTTTGCTGAGGTAGAGCACTGCATCTATCATCAGCTCCCAGATGCTTACCACACAGATCAAATTACCCAAGCTGTGCTACTCATGTGCCAATTTGGTGAAGACTAGTTTCGAACGAACAACCTTGCAAATCCTGAGTGGATGCTCTACCGACTAAACTAAACCAGAAACAGGTACCTTACTGCACAGATCAGATTTCCTAAGTTGTGGTACTCATGCGCCAATTTGACTAAGACTAGTATTGAACCCAGAACCTTGCAATTCTTTAGTAGATGCTCTACTAAGTTAAACTAGAAACAGAATTTCCTTAGAGATTAAATAAAACCATTTGCTAACCAGGAAAAATCTATCCATTCATTTAATGAAAAAAAAGTTTGATTTTATTTGAACCTCATGATTAGATTTTCTTTTAGTATTTATTGTTTTCTGTGATTTTTATGAAGAAAACAAATAGAGTCAGCTGATTTTCCTTACATAAAAGTTTTGGTTTGTATGGACAAATTAACTGTCCAAAATAACTGTGAGACTAATAATTATTTGGTTGTTGATAGATATTGATATAAAATTGTTATATTTTAGTAAAAAAATATTCTCTCTTACAATTATTTTGACAAATTTTCATAATTTTTCTGTATAATTCTGGGTTTCCAAAATAGATTTGATTATATATATCGTTTGGTGACAGTTGGTAAAGTATTGATGATAGCTAATACATTATATCTACTGTATATATCAGTAAATAAACTAACTAAAAAGTGTGTATATATATATATATATATATATATATATATATATGTATGAGAGAGTGAGGGGATGGGTTAGGTTTCTTTGTTTAATGTCATATTAACCTTCATGGGTTATTTAATGTCAATGCCATCCTTGAAAAACAGTATTGGTATTATTTAACCCATACGTAGATTAAAATAATTCCCTTACTAAGATGTCATGTCACAGTCTAGTACATCAGCTACTTTGGAGAGAGAGAGAAAGAGAGAGAGAGAGAGAGAGAGAGTGAGGGGAGAGAAGGGAGAAGAGAGAGAGAGAGGGGAAAGAGGAGAGAGAGAGAGAAGGGAGAAGAGAGAGGAGAGAGAGAGAGAGGAGAGAGAGAGAGAAAAAGGAGGGAAAGAGAGAGAGAAGCAGAGAGAGAGGAAAAAGAGAGGAAGAGAGAGAGAGAGAGGAGAGAGAGAGAGAGAAGAGGGGAAGGAGAAGAGAGAGAGAAGAGAGGGGAGAAGGAGGAAGAGAGAGAGAAGAGAGAGAGAGGGAGAGAGCAGGAGAGGGAAGAAGAGAAGGAGAGAGAGAGAGAGAGAAAATGAGGAAGAGACAGAGAGAAAGAGAGAGAAGGGAGAGAAGGAGAAAGAAGAGAAGCGAGAGAAGAGAGAGAGAGAGAAGGGGAGAGAAGAGAGAGAGAGAAAGGGGAAGGAGCAGAAAGAGAGAGAGAAAAGAGGGAAGAGAGGAGAAGAGAGAGAGAGAGAGAAAGAGAGAAGCAGAGAGAATGAGAGAGAGAGAGAGGAAAGAGAGAGAGAGAGAGGAGAAGAGAGGGAGAAAAGAGAGAGGAAGAGAGAGCAGGAGAAAGAGAAAGAGAAGAAGAGGGAGAGAAGGGAGAGGAGAGAGAGAAAAGGAAAGAGAGGAGAAGAGGAGACGAAAGAGAGGAGAGGAGAAGAGGAGAGAGAGAAGAGAGAGAAGAGGAACTCGAGGAGGAAGAGATGAGAGAGAGAGAGAAAGAAAGGGGAGAAGAGAAGAGAGAAAGAAAAGAGTGATGAGAGAGAGAGATAAGGAGAGATTGGAGAGAGAGAAAGAGAGAAGAGAGAGGAAGAACAAAGAGAAAGAGAGAAAGAGTCAGGGGGAGAAGAGTGAGCGGAGAGGAAGAGAAGAGAAGAAGAGAGAGAGAGAGGAGAGTCAAGGCAGATGAGAGAGAGAGAGAGCAGACAGAGAGAGATGAATAGTCAGCTGCTCGAGAGAAAATAAACAACTATAAAGGTATATATAATGTATATAAGTATATTCCCAAAACCGGTCGTCAATTCATTTAGTCCTGTTGAACTTGGTATTATGATAATTTTGTACTATTTTATTTTAGAGGTAAAGTTACTTGTGTGTATATATATATATATATATATATATATATATATATAATTACTTACTTTTTTTTAACACCTCAGAATTTTGAAAGGTTAGCTTTATGGCTGTAAGGGTAATGTGTGTGTTGTCAAGCTTTGGCTTATTGAACTAATATTTATTGATATATCTAATGCAGATTCACCAATAGCCAGTGAGGCCCATACATGAGGCATGTTTTCCCACATCCTCAGCAGTCGAAGATTTGGCAACCAGAAGGAGTTTTGGTTTCAGTGAGCCACACTTCTTTTGTACTTGCTTCAGAAAGGGATGTTGCACAGGGGACATTATTTTTCTATGCGAGCAGTCTTTATTGTCTCCTGTTGATAGTTAATTGTACAGAGACCAATGTATCTCTGTGATATGACCCACTGATGACCAGCCTACTATAGCTGAGATATTTGCAGTTGCAATGCGTGTGGACCTGTCTAATTTGAAGATATCACAGTTTGTAATGAAGTCAATCCTGTTTACACTGTGAATGATGCTAAAGTCAATGTGGATGAAAGCATTTAAAGAAATACAGATATGACCTATGATACAGCTCCATATCATCATGTCACACCAGCAGGGCAGATATCCATGACAATCTCTCTCCAACCATCCCTATCATTCATTGATCCTGGAAAGTTCTCTGCACAGCATGCAGTATCCGCACAAAGCTGGTCTATGTAGGTCTTTGCTGAATGACCCATGCTAGCATGTCTATATGCTAGTTTCCACCAAAATACGTCACTTATGAATTCATCCTACTTAAAAAAAAAAACATGGGTAGCAGCATGGTAGATGTGTGACGTCGGCGGATGAACCCAATATGGTGTGTCTCACTAGATGTTGGGGGAGGAACCCAAAATAGCCAATGGCCAAGATCAAACCAGTTCAGTTAGGAAATTACTGCTCCTCATCTCTAACTCTGGCGTCTATTGATGAGTCAACAAAACAGCCACCGAAAGGTATCCATGATACTGACTCAACCCAAACAGCTCCATAATAATATATATATATATATATATATATATATATATGAGAAGTAAATACACACGCGTTGTGTTTATGATATGGCTTTTTTTAGCCGACAATTTTTGAGAGAATATGTGCTTAATTGAAGTCGTACCTAATTTTGAAAGTTAATTGATAATTAATTTATTAGGCGGGCATACCTATTTAAATGTAAGGCTAAACAAACCAAGAAAAATCAATCTCTGTATGTACATTTTGGCCTATTAGGCCTCATCAGCACAAGGCGGTCTTCCTATCTATAGCTCTGCTGATGAGGCCTAATAGGCCGAAAATGTACATACAGAGATTGATTTTTCTTGATTTGTTTAGCCTTACATTTAAATAGGTATGCCTGCCTAATTAATTAATTTTCAAAATTAGGTACGACTTCAATTAAGCACATATTCTCCCAAATATATATATATATATATATATATATATATATATATATATATATATATAAAATACTTAACCTCCTTCCCATCATCCCCAAAACTTAACCACCTTCCCATGCAATAGGGATTAAAAATTACTAGCACCATTCTCTTGTTTGAAAATTGCATAGGTGAGAAACTGAGTTATCAAGCAGTGTTGACTTTGCTAATCTAACTATATATCATCATCACATTGTGCTGACAGCACTGAACTCCAAACTCTTCCTCACCACTCATCTCTCTATTGGCCAAAAATTTGGCAGGTCCTCTGCACAGGATCTAATACCCAGACAGAGCTGAAACATTATAAAATAATTCAAAAGTTCACTACAATTTTCATATTATGAAAAAAAAAAAACCCCAAAAACTTTGGATTCTTTAAAAAACGTTTTTAATAGTCTTCATCTCTGTGGTATCTTATGAGGTGACAGAAAAAAAGCATGTAAAAAATAAATAAGAAATCCTTGTCTGTCCTGTTTAATGAAAAACGTCTAAAAAAGAATTCACTCTCTCTCTCTGTCTGTCTCTCTCTCTCTCTCTCTCTCTCTCTCTCTATATATATATATATATATATATATATATATATATATATATAAATAAATAAATAAAAAAATAAAGAGAAATATAAATGAGAATAGTTTGAATAAAAAAAAAAGTGATTGATACTATTGTAGCAGAGCTGGTAGGAAACCTAAAAAAATATAATTATTAGTCTGTAACTGGAAGTTTCATGTGATGTGCAGAATCATAAAAAGGAAAAGTGAGAAAAATGGCTAATCAATCATAATCATATTGTGATGTAAAGTCACAAGTTGCAAGTGTATGTGAAACTCACACAATATAACACAGACCAAATAGAGGAGAATAAATATCGAATTAGTCAAGTAGTAAATGGTACATGAAAAAAATCATTGATATATGTGTGTCTCTCTCACTCACTCTCTCTCTATATATATATGTGAGAGACAGAGGTTTTTTTTTTGTTTAATGTCATATCAACCTTCATGGGTTATTTAATGTTAAAGCCATCCTTGAAGAATTGTGGTCATATTATTTAACCCATGAGTGGGGATGAGAGGGTTCATACTTTTTTGAAGGGTATTAATCTGAAAGTAAGTGTAATAGCATGGCTGGAATCCAAACTCCTTTACTAAGATGTCCAGCACATCAGCCATTCTGCTGAGAGAGAGAGAGAGGGGGGAGAGAGAGGGAGAGAGATGGAGGGAGGGAGAGATAGAGAAAGGGAGAGAGAGAGAGAGAGAGCTGGTGAAAAAGAAACAGACTAGGTTGTATTTTGAGATGTGAGCAGACAAAGATAGATGTTAATAAACAGGGACTCACAGAAAATGGGGACATGAAAAAAACATGGATGTTTATGCAATTAAAGTCATGAGAAATAAATTTTCTTTTGAGTTTGATTAAATAAGTCAAAGGATTATTAGAAAAAAAAATATTTTTTAATCCATATGAAAACTTAACAGGTGTTCAACCAGATAATTCAACAAATTTTTATTAAGATCAATTCTGAAAATGATGAGGTTTATTTTTATTACACAGATTTCTTTGAAATGTTTATGGAAAAACCAAAACCATAATCAAGCCAAAGGCTGATATAGGAGTTTGGTCTAAAAATAATGCAACTGATTATTTATCTTCATTTTTCAGGCTGGCAACAATGATTAAAAATCAATTGGTTTGGTTTGGTTTCTTTGTATAGTGTCATATTAACCCTCATGATGTATTTAACCCCAAAGCCATCTTTGTAGAAGAACAGTGGTGGTAATTTTTAAATCATAGATAGGGGGTGAGGGGTTTCATACCTTCCCCAAAGGTATTAGTCTAAAAATGAATTTAATAATATGACTGGAATTCGAACTCACTTACTATGATGTCACAGTCTATCAAGTTAGTCACCACACCATAGGACCACTCCCCTGAAAATTAGGGTTGACTTTAGATACTCATATCATCACTAGTCCTGTAATCTGGTTTGGTTGGGGGGTAACGCCTGTCTTGGGCAGGAATAGCCTAATGGAGTCCATCTTTATCCATGTTGACAACTGGTTTGGATTCAGAGTTTTCTTCTCCTAGACAACTTGCCATACCAAAGATAAAGAGTTCAGTCTGTCCTATTATTTACCCATAACTGGAGGGATAATAGTTGGATCTATACCTTTCCAAGGGTATTAGCACTGTAGGAAATTTAAAAAAGGCTCATTCAGGATTTGAACTTGGCTAGCTGAGTCCACTTCCTGTGACAATAACCATTACACAATGAGCACCAATCTTCCAAATGAGCAAGGCAAGGTTGTATTTTGCCAGTCTTCTAAATGAGGGTGGTTTAATTGTATTGTTCGAATCTTCTTTGAAAATAGTCCTGGATTTTGCCTGTGATTGAACAATAATATCTGTTATGAGTGTTACATAATTCATGAGCAGTTATGAATTATGAACATACCTGTAGTTAGAATTTTGAATTAGGGTCTTTAATTTAGAATGATAGAATCCATGTAAAATTACCCAACAGTTATGGACGGGTAATAACCTTCTGATTTGATCTCTTGAAAATCTGCCATTACAGAATAAGTTTTACAGATGCATAAGAATAAGTTTTAGTTTAGTTAGTCAGGTCCAACCCAGCTTTCGAGGAGTGTAGATGTTGTCAGCTTCCGGGATCCATCTCCCCCCACAGTGGAATCAATATGGGCAGAGTTATGAATAAAAGCTTAATAAAAAAACAACCAAGTCTTGTGTTAATTAAATATTAAAACAAACAATTTATAAATACCCTGTCATTCTGCAGTGGAATTGTGACAGGACGGGATTGTATTAAGTTACAACCGCTTGTTGCTGTGTCTTCCCAATTCGACGGTAATTGAAACTTAGCTTGATTATTCTTCAGCCCAACCGAAAAAAGAATCAACAAAGAAGAACCAATCCTTAAAAGAAGACCAACCAGAGAACATGGCGTCCAGAAGAGTAGACGAAGGAGAATGTAAAGTAAAACAATCAACTATTATCATCTAATATATCTAACTATCTGTCTCTCTCTTTCTCCCATTATATACCAGGGATATGTTAGAAGGGTATATAACATGAGTAGGTATGATTCATTTACATTAAAGATGAGGATTGCACATTTTTTTTCTCAAGATCCCTACATGAATCTTAGATCTTGAGAAAAAAAACGTGCAATCCTCATCTTTAATGTAGAGGAGTCTTAGAAGACAAGATTTATCAGCTATAGAAACAACATTGTTTTATCTTTGATATTCTCTGTATTAATTTGTACCCAAAATATCTGCATGAATTTTGATAATACACTGTTATACAATGAGAGAAGCAATTCAATTTCTCATTAACAAGATGTTTTCAGATTCATAAAGAATTTGTAAGTTTGTATGAGACTTTCGTAAGACTTCAATGATTTCTATTAATTAATCTCTATCTCATTTACAGTTCTTTTAGTATAATTTTTGTTTTTGAGATAAAATTTATCAACCCTGAAATTAATTGTAAATTGTAAAAGTGTTTTTCTTATCAATCTTTCTTTTTTCAGAATGTTATCTTCCGTTTAATGAAGATAGAAAACATGATAATTAAAAAATGATCACGAGTTATTAAATGATCCACAGAGACTGGCTCGTCAATATGTTAATAAGATTCCAAAGGCGTCTTCTTTAAAACCAATCATCATCATCCTGGTGTAAATTGGTAGAGAAGAGAATTATTCAGAAAGGTTGTAAATATTGCAAAGGGAAAGAAACAGAAAGAAAAAAATTCTACAAGGAATTATTTGTTTATCTTTGGTTTGAATCATTCAACATGAGTCAAAAGTCTTGTGTGTAAAACACTTGGAAAATATTTTTAAAGAATATAACTTGAAATTCAATAACACTTTACAAGAAAAATTTGAAGGTTTTTTTTTCTTTTTTTCAAAATGTGAGCAGAATTTGTTGATGAGATTAGAATGAAACCGTAGTTCTACTTTGTACACGTGTAAATATGAAAGGTAACATTTCTTCTTTTATAAATATTTGTATGTGCATATAGGCACCTATATATATATATATATATATATATATATATATATATACACACACACACATATGCATACATGATTGTATATAGGTGCCCATATATATATATATTGGCATCCTTCCATCTACTAAAGATGATGGCATAATGTCCATTTTTTTTCTGCAAGTGTGTGAGTGGCTGAACAGACCAATTTTTGAATGGCAATCTCTGGTGCAGTGATTGCAAACAGTGATACTTGCTGGAGATTCTGTTGCCTCTCCTTCCTTTTGACTCTTTTCTGCAGCGGCTTCTTTCCTCTCTTTTTTAAATATATATATACATATATTTTTGGTTTGGTTTGTTTTGTGGCATATCAATCTCAGTGGGTCATTTAATGCTGATAAAGTTTTGAAATAAATCAATTCTTAATGGATAATACAATTTTTTTATATATACATTTTTCTATTTAACCCATAGATGGACCCTAACAGGTACTACCACTCCGGGTCAGAGTGGACCAGGGAGCAATGGTGATGAAGGGGTGCTCCACATTCCCCAAACCTCCAAAACTGGAACCTCACCATCAGATAGAGTTTAACGTCATTCCCAGG
This sequence comes from Doryteuthis pealeii, assembly GCA_023376005.1. Taxonomy (NCBI): domain Eukaryota; kingdom Metazoa; phylum Mollusca; class Cephalopoda; order Myopsida; family Loliginidae; genus Doryteuthis; species Doryteuthis pealeii. Next base: position 104,581,428 of record CM042143.1, on the reverse strand, counting down.
ACATGTAGACCTGCAGCCACCGCCTTCTAGCACCCATATGATAAAAAGGGGTTGGGGCTTGCCACAAGGGACATATATATATATATATATACCACACCATACATATTTATATATGTATGTATGTATATATAACATCTCATGATGTAAACATACCTCACATTATACAAATGCTTGAGTGGCAACTTTTTACTACACTCCTATCTGAAGATTGTATGAAACACATTAAACTTAAGTAACAGAAATATAGTATCAATAATTTAATAATTCAAAAGATTTAGCTCAGTCGGTAGAGCGTCTGGCTAGAAACCACAAGGTTCCTAGTTTGATACCGGCCATCGCCAACTCAGCATACAAGTAGCACAGGGATCTGTGCGGTAAAGTAAGAAACTGATGATAGGTGTGATGCTCCACCTAAGATGCAAAAAAATCTCCTTGGTCTAACACTTGTGAAAAGGGGATATATTCCCTCACTGATTGGCTGATACCGACTTTAGGTCACCTCGACAACTTTACTTTATACCTGCTCTGCGATAATAGCATTGAGCAATCTTTTTATGCAAACACTTTTTCTTATTTGCAATTATTCATTATATAATATATATATATATATATATATATATATATATATATATCTCAGCAAAACAAGTTCAAATCCTGTACAAGGTTGTTTGCATTTCACATAGCACTAATACTCTTGGGAAATGTATCCATCCAACTATTCTCCCTCTAGCTATGAGTAAATAGTAGAGCAGATTGGGATCTTTAATCTTGGTTAGGCAACCAGTCTAAAAGAAGGAAAACTCTGAACTCAAATGTGTTAAACTCCACCAAAGGAATTGACCTTGTGTCACTTCCTACTCATGTGGATGGGTTGGTAAATATATATGCATGTAGATTATATTTTATTATGTGTTCTGTATTTTATCTTTATTTGGGAGAAGAAAGTTAGCTATTCTAAAGGCATTAATACAAAAGGCCTTGAGACAAACACATACATACATACATACATACATATATATATATATATATATAATAGACAAATTTCAGCGAGACAAGTTCAAATCCTGGATGAGACTGTTTGCATTTCACCAAGTGCTAATACCCTTGGGAAAGGTATGAATCTAACTATTCTCCCTCCAGTAATAGTAAATAGAACAGACTGGGCTATTTAACCTTGGTTAGACAACCAGTCTAGGAGAAGAAAACTGAATTCAAGCCTGTTAAACTGTTTAAGAAATTTACCTTTTGTTGCATCCTACTCGTGTGGAGGGTTTATGTTATAGGTGATATAACGTATCTACATAATGGAATGATCCTACTACTACTGTAAGTAGCAAAGACAATTGTAGCTTGAGGAAGCACGACACGATTCAGTTCTAGACTGTATTGTCGGACATAATTTCACCTTCCTTCTACTTTCTCTGTTCAATACACTTGTGTCAACTTTCACCAGTTTTTTGTCTTTATTTGTGACCCTTAACAACCCCACAACAGTTTTATATATATATATATATATTATCTAATTTCTTTTACTTATCTCCTATCACATAAACCTACCAAGTAAGATGAACAAAACACACTGGACACTGTTGAAGATGTAAGGATAAACCCCTAAGTTACAGTCTTCTATGCACATTTACACATGGACACACCAGAGTGGGTGGACCAGTAAAAATTTGATCAGGATGTGGATAATGGATGTCATGAGGACGACTTGCTAGTAGTGATGACCAATAAGGACAAGTGATGAAAGAGAGAGAGAGTCTTGTGGATCCATGCTGCCAGCATATGATGATGATAATGATGATGATATACATTATCCACAAAGTTATAAGAAAGAAAATGAATTATATTGACCATTCAATATTTAATGATCTATAGATTTATATACATATAAGAGTAAGATTGAATTAGTGTGAGCAGGTAATTATCAAGTTTGGTCATTGGAATTTCCCAAAAGAATTCCACAGAAAAATACAGTCCTTTAGCGATTATCTGTATGTGTCTACTGGGAGGCGCATGTGCGTGCGTGTTGTGGGAAGGAGAGAGAGAGAGGGGGGGATGTAACCGTAGTGCACAATCAGTTGATTAGATTTTATCAAAATGGACAATCTGAAACATTAATTGTTCATAGCTGAAAGAATGTATAAATCAGTCTAGCAGTAAATACTACTGATAGTCAATATTCATTGCTAGAGAGAAAGGAGATTAGATTTAAGACTCAAAAATTCCACTACCTAATTACACTATGAATAGTATAAGTCACATTTCCTGGTTCAGCTGAAGAGGCAGAAAAATAACATGAGGTTTAAGGCTAATGAATATATATATCTATAATTACATTTCTTATATATATATATATATATATATATATAATATAATATATTATTTTTAGTATATATTTATTTGTATGAAAACGAGTCTGCTACCATTGGTTTCATGCTATCCAAATTTAATTGTTTAAGTGGAGCAATCATCAGGCAGCGAAAGATTTTTTGAAAAGGATAAAAATATGATCAAATTTATAGTGCATTTGCTTAACTGTTAAACAAACGCACAATAAATTTAATTTTTTATCATTTTCAAAAAATCTTTTGCTGCCTGATGATTGCTCCACTTAAACAATTAAGTTTGGATAGCATGAAACCAATGGTAGCAGACTTGTTTTCATACAATATATACTAAAAATATAAATTTATTATTTATTAATGCTCTATCAAGATATTGAACACTCTCCTATAATACTGTATGTTAGCTTACTACTGCCTCTTCAAGTGTGATCGTGCTAACTGCAAACACACACACACACACACATATATATATAAAGAGTTTTTTATGGGTACAAAATTTAATAAGACTACGAAAAAGCATATACATCTTAAAAGAGGAATTATTAAAAGGAAAAATAGGGAACCCTTTTAATTAGAAATTTCAATCTAAGGATCTTTATTCTTTTTTTTATCAATCTCAGAGAAATTCAATTGATAGATGTTTGGACTTAGGAATGGGATTAAAATCCCATTCTTAAGTCCAAACATCTATCAATTGAATTTCTCTGAGATTGATAAAAAAAAAAAAATAAATAAAGATCAACTTAGATTGAAATTTCTAATTAAAAGGGTTCCCTATTTTTCTTTTTAATAATTCCTCTTTTAAGATGTATACGCTTTTTCATATATATATATATATATATATATATAGTTGTTTTTTTAAAAGTATCTTTGAAGCATTGTGTGTATGTGTAATATAAAGATTTTTGAAGGCAATTTACAATCCAATATGTGTTGAAAATTATATTTATTTAACTTTTTTTTTTTTTTCAAAACTAAATATTTTCAGAAGTTAAATTCCATCCTCAGAGTTATTGAAAGTACTAGGTGTTTTTTTTATAGTACTTATCCCTTCAAAAATCTTTATATTACACATACACACAATGCTTCAAAGATACTATAAAAAAAACAACTTTATTTCACTATGCCGTGCAAGGCTATATTTATAGTAAAAATTAAAAGAATTTCTAACAATTGCCAAGCGCATGGGAGCAGCCGAGCTGAGTTAACATCACGGAAATAGCCGATTTAACATCATGGAAAAAAATTTTCAAATATACCTCAACTTCTTAAACAACAGATGATTACAATATCGCCATGGGATAAGTACTATAAAAAAACACCTAGTACTTTCAATAACTCTGAGGATGGAATTTAACTTCCGAAAATATTTAGGTTTGAAAAAAAAACAAAAGTTAAATAAATATAATTTTCAACACATATTGCATTGTAAATTGCCTTCAAAAATCTTTATATTACTGTGTCAAAAAAATTTGAAAAAAAAAAAAAAAAAAAAAAAAATTACCAACAACAATTTTTGTTGGAAATAAATTTGGGAATATTCAAAATGAATGTCAGTGTGACACATTTTTTTGTTCTAACTTTACTCCTAGAACCTGTAGCCCAACATATACTGTTTTGGAATCTGGCTGCAAATTAAAAACATCTTGGGTTGAATCTAGACCTGCAATCCTGAAATTCTTGATTCACAAGTTTTAATTAATGCGGTTGTTTTTAGTGATTTTTGCAACAAATCTTTGGAAATAATCAAAATTGTGAAATCCATCTAAAGATGTCGATGAAATAGAAATAATTGTAAGGAAAGTAAGGAACTACGTACATTTAAATTGTCTTTAAATTAAGTGACAGCAGAATAATTATTGTTGAAATTTTAAAAGGCAAGCCTAAATATTAATTCAATACTTATATGCTGCTATCAATTTTGAGTTCTTCAGTAGTTTATCATTGTATATCGCATATGGCAGCAGTATACCTCACAAACAGAAATCTCTACCAACAGAGAACTTAATTGCAATCAAAAGAACCAAAATTGCAGTAGGGAAAAGAATGTTCTATGCAAATGAAAGCTCAGTTTAATAAATTTGATATGTACTCAATGTATGAAGTGTCATTGTTGGGCAAAAGGCCAAATCAAGAGCCCTCCACAGGAGCTAGCTTAACTACTGCCCAATAGGGCATCTTTTAAGCTAGTATATATACAAGTGTGTGTGTGTGTCTGTATTTACCTGATTCCTCCGCCATGAGCAGGATGCAACACAAACTAAATTTTTAAGCAGAATTTAACAGGTTTGGATTCAGAGTTTTCCTTCTCCTAGACGAATTGCCATACCAAGGTTAACTAATAAAAAATCTTGCTGGAATTTATGTGATGAATACCAAGGAGACTACTTTAAAGAAAATTAACATTCATCCTCATTAACATTTACTTTTTATTCATAAATATATCAAACTATATCATTAATATATATATATATATATATATATATGATAATAAATATATAAAGGTTTTATATATTTAATGACATAGGAACAGTCAACAACCTGACGATTGATTGCGGTTACGCATGCATGAAACCAATGATCATGACTGTTCCTATGTCATTAAATATATAAAACCTTTATATATTTATTATTATATCATATAATAGCTCTATATTATATTGAGCACTCTTCTAATAATACCACACTTTGGCATAGCGTTCCAGTAAAAGCTGAAACAGTGTCAATCCCACACTAAATTTTATATATATATATATCACCATGGTGTTGCAACTAATGTGGAGGATTGCAACATTGTAGTAAGTGAGTTTTAAGTCAAGTCATGCTATTACATTTACTTTTGGACTAATATTGTTAGGAAAGTAATGAATCCTTTCATCTCATCAGCTATGAGTCATATAGAACCAATACTGTTCTTTTAAAAAGGATTATTTTGGCATTAAATAACCCATGAAGGTTGATATGTCATTAAAAAAAGAAACTGAACCAATATTTATTATCATTCTAATCATTAATCAAAACATTCAACTCACTAGTGGTAAGGGTTTTTCTACACCCATTGAACAGTGAATGAGACTATTGTAAAATGTATTAGAAATAACAATTATAATGATAGTCAGGCTGATAGACTATTGTAAAATGTATTAGAAATAACAATTATAATGATAGTAAGGTGATAGACTATTGTAAAATGTATTAGAAATAACAATTATAATGATAGTCAGTGATAGACTATTGTAAAATGTATTAAAATAACAATTATAATGATAGTCAGGCTGAGGAAGATTAAAAATACACATTCACATAAAAAGAACTAACAAACAAATAAAACAACTTAAAAAGAGTAATTGAACGGAGATGAGTGCATTGTAATTTGAAATGATAGGTGCAATGAGAGTCACAAAGTTAACATTTTTACCAAAAAGAATTACATGATATGTTGAGCATTATATTACAATCAAGCTACTGACTTGAGTGGTTGCTGTATTCCAAAGCGCAATAATAGTATTTCATTTTTTGTTGCAGATCTAAAATTGATGTGAAATGAGAAATTTATGTTTGATTTGGTTTTTTTGTTTGTTTAATAGCATATCAACCATCCTAGGTCATCTAATGCCGAAGCTATCCTGGTGAAAGAACAGTATTGGTTCTATATGACCAATAGTGGGAAAGATGAGGGGGTTCACACCTTTCCCAATTGTAAGAGTCCAAAAGTGAACAAAATAGCAAGACTGGATTTGCAGCTCCAAAGTGGATGCTCTACCAACTGAACTAAACCAGTAGTGGTACTATTTAACCCATAGCTAGGGGGTGAGGGGCTTCATACCTTTCTCAAGGGTATTTGTCAAAAAAGGGAACATAATAGTGCAGCTGGAATTTGAACTCACTACAATGACACAGTTCAACATGCTAGCCACTACGCTACAGGAATTTTAAAACTCATTTAACCCATAGATGGGATCCTAACAAATACTATCACTTCAGGACTGAGTGGACCTGAGAGTAATAGCAATGAAGGGGTACTCCCTAGATCACCATAAGTAAAGTCAATGGAGTGCCCCATTTAAAAAAAAATCTCTGTCCAAAATGTTTGACATGTAAAGTAAAAAGTTGACGAAGTCCTGGGAGATTTTTTTTTGCATCTGTGAAGCACCACATCTAACATCAGCTCCCCACTTTACCATACAGTGATGTACATCTCCATCCTGCAATAAAATTCTATGACGATAACCATTGTACAGGGCACACCTCCATGGACAGGGATCTATTTGCATAATTTGCAAAGAACTCATTGATATCATCCTTTCCTTTTAGAAGTCAGTCACAGATGATGATGTCACTCCATGTCTTCAACAGTTGTGGACCTCTGGTGGCTCATTAGTCCAATTCTGAACTTGCAGATGTGGTCACACACATTGCAATGCAAGGGAAATTTCCATCTGCATTTGGTGGATTATGACGATGAAGATGTTGCCGCTTTGCAGCCCTGTTAATCTTGATATTGAGCCCCTCAGCTCCTGTGCGGCACACGTCTCGCCAACCCAGTCTATTGGAGGCTAGAAAATATCATAGTGAAAATAGGACTATCACTGTTATTGTGACATTTTTTTTTAAATTCCTAAAGTCTCTTGAGACAATTTGAAAAATTATAGATTTTTTTATAGAATTTCTCTTATTGATTCTTAGATCAGGTTAAAAGGTTGGTTGGTTGGTTTTTATGGCATGTCAAACCTTGGGTTATTTTATGCTGAAGACTTTGTTTTATTCATTCTTGTTAGGTATTCAGTTTTTTAAAAACTTGTTTTTTTTATCTATTTAACCCATACATAGAACCTAACAGGTACTACCACTCTGGTAAAAGTGGACTTGGGAGTAAGGGATACTCCACACTCCCCAGAGCTCCAGAATTGGAACCTCACCACTAGATACAGTTTATCAGACCCATATCACTCTGGTTAGAAGTATGGCAACCCAAAACCAACGTTTTTTTTTAGACCTTATTTTCCCAACACAGATATCAGTGGGGAATGAGGGCCAAGCTTTAGTCCATTTACAAAAGCTGTTCTTGTTCCCCAATGATATTTGCATCAGAAAAATAACGTCGTGAGAGTGGCAGCAGTTATGACCAAACTGAGCCAGTGAATCTGGGAAAATGCCAGCCTTACCAAGAAAACCAAACTGCGCATCTACAAAGCTTGCGTTCTCATTACTCTCCTCTACAGTAGCGAAGCCTGGATCACAAACTCATGCCAAGAGAGAAAACTGGACAATTTCCACCTCAGATAACTACGCCACATTCGATGCATATGCTGGCAGGACAAAGTGGCCAACAAAGACATGTTGGAACGAGCAAACATGAACAGCATGCCCACCATCATCTGCGAGAGACTTCCTGTGCTGGTTTGGTCATGTCAGGAGGATGTACAAAGGCTGCATCCCCAAAGACCTACTGTATGGTGAATTAGTAGAGGGCACCCGGCCAGTAGGGAGACCATGCCTGCACTTTAAAGATGTCTGCAAGAGGGACATGAAGATATGCCAGATCAACACCAACACATGGGAGGCTTGTGCAGAAGACCATGCGACATGGTGCCACCTCATTAAACAAGAACGAAAAAAAGTGAAAAAGAGGAAAAAAGCCGCCACAGTAAAGAAAGCCAAAAATATGGAAAGAGAACAGCAACTCCAGCAAGTATCACTGTTTGTTTGCAGTCATTGCACCAGAGATTGCCATTCAAAAATTGGTCTGTTCAGCCACTCACACAATTGCAGATAAAATAAAAATAAAAAAATAAATAAAAAAAGTGGACACTACGCCATCGTCTTTAGTAGACGGAGGGATGCCAGCATCTCATTCCCCAATGATACTTGCTTCAGAAAAATAAGGTCTAAAAATGTTCACCTTTGGTTTACCCTTACCATGCTTTTAACCTAGGCTATCTATCAACACTAGGGAAAGGATCAATTATTCAGATTTTTTTTACCCGATTCTACATAAGAGGCAAATCAGTTTTGATGTATTTGATTGTCATTTGATCCAAACAACAATTGAAAATAGACAGCTGACCAATGAAGGTGAGACAGGTGTGTTCAGGAGGCTTTTTGCTATTCGTTTTGTGTTTGCTTTTTTTTCCTTTTGTAATTTTTAGTTGTACAACTTATAAGAATTGATCAGTATATAAAACCAGATAATTAACCTTTTAAACACCCAACAAACATATTGATTTTACTTGCATCAGTTAACATATGTAACATAGTTTATAAGCAGCTTATAAATCATGAACATACCTGTAGTTAGAATATTTTGAATAAGGTCCGTTAAATTAAAAATGATAGGGTTCATGGAGAGTTACCTGGCAATTTTTGATGGGAAATAGCCTTTACCCCCTTGAAAGTGTGCGATTGGATGCATGAGATAGTTTTAGTTTAGTTTGAGATGCAATCCAATTTCGAAGGAGTGTAAACACTATTGTCAGCTCTGATGGTTCAGTCTCCCCATGGCAAAATTATGGGCAGGGTTGCAAAATAAAGCTTTATCATCAAGAAACAACCAAATCTTGTTTGTTAATTGAATATTAAAACAAGATAGAGTAGATGATTGATAATGGTCTTACTGCTCATTGGCTGTTGGTTTTCTTTTTTTAATATATATCAACCTGGCAGTTAGGGTTCAAATCATGCACAAAGCAGCTTCCAGTCTATAACCCTGCTGATGAGGCATAATAGGCCGAAATGTACATACAAAGATTGACTTTTCTCGGTTTGTTTACGCCTTACATTTGAACAGATATATTCGCCTAATTCATTAATTATCAACTAATTAATTTTCAAATTGGGTATGACTTCAATTAAGCACATATTCTCCCAAAAATTGTCTGCTATCACCATATCAAACAAACTGTTTGCGTACTCTCATATATATATATATATATATATATATATATATACTCAAACTCAGGCAGGATGCAGCACAGAGCTTTGTCTTTCTCCTAGACTGGTTGCCTAATAAAGGCTAAAGAACCAAAGCGGTCCTACTATTTATGCACAGCTAGAGAGAGATCAGATGGATTAATGCCTTTTCCAAGGGCATTAGCACAAAGTGAAATTCAAACAGCCTTGTCCAGGATTTGAACTCAGGTCCATAATTCCATTTCCTTTGATGATAACTGTTACACTAAATATCTCCAAAGTTTTATGTAGTTTTGCAAGTATTTGATCAAGAAAGAATAATTTCAGGTTTTTTTTCATTTCTTCTTTTAAATTCTTTACCCTGTTGTAGGTCATCGGTTGAGGAATCCTTTTTGCCATTACCCTCACATGATTTTGTTCAAGGATGCAATTACCCAGGAACATTTGAAAGCATTCTACCTGGAGGCATAATAAAGATAATGCGATTTAAGACCATTTTTATTTTTGTTCTTGTTTTTAATGAAATTGAAAGAAGATGAAATTGTAAAGAACAATTTTAATCCTGGGTAATTTACCTCTATTCTTGACTGATTTTTTAGATTCACAACCAGAGCGAAAAAAAAGAATTAAGATGAAAGAAAATACTAGCTAAAATCAATGGTTGAAAACACATGGTTTGGTTTGGTTTCTTGGTTTAATGGCATATCAAGCTTCATGGATTATTTAATGCCAAAGCCTTCCTTGTAGAAGAATAGTAGTGGTACTATCCAACACATAGCTAGGGGGTGAGAGTATTCATACCTTCCTCAAGGGTAATAGTTTAAAAGTGAACATAATAGTGTGACTGGGGTTTGAACTCATTTACCCCAATGTCACAGTCCAGCATTATGCCACAGGGACTACACCCCTGCACCATCTAAAAATAAACGAAATGCAAATAATACTATTAGTGTAAAAGGTTTATCAGTTGGATTTTACAGCATGTCAACCCTCGTTGGGTTATCTTATGCTGCAGACATTCTTTTATTCAATCTTGCTGTGGTATTCAAAAGATTTCTTTTTTAAAACACAATTTTTTTAAACTCATTTTTTCCTATTTAACCCATAGATGGAACCCTAACATGTACTACCACTGTAGTGTAAAAGACAATGACATGGCACTGATAATATTGAGAAAAAAGTAAAGAGCTTAAAATGATTGATTTGAGCTTCTGTAAACCAATGGCTCTTCAGTGAGTTTAATTAGGTTTCTCTATTAGCAATGGGACATGAGTTCATATCTCACCAAGAGCTTATCCTTTATTATTTTTGATTTATTTTTGTTATTGTTGTGGATCAATAACCAACTGAGTTCTGATAAAAAAAAAATCAACAATTAAGATGAAAGAAAATACAAATGGTTGAAAATGTACCATCTAAATATTATACTGTTAGAGTAAAATAAACTGTGAAAGTTACATTTACAAATGCAGATACATGTACACATACACACACAAACACTTACATATATAACTTAACATTTTGTGCTAACAGGAGTGAATAGATTATAAAAAATAGCATAGAGCCAATATAACAATGATGTTAAAAAGAAAAATGAAAGAAAATCACTTTTTTCAAATAATAATATTGTTACTTATAAAGAAATATATATTTTTGCATCTAAGTTCTATTTTATGGATATAAATCCACCACAGGGAAATTTTAAAACTATATAATATATATATATATATATATATATATATATATATATATATATATATAATCTGCACAAAAAAAAAACCCAAATCCAAAATGGAGGCTGGAATCTTTGAAATAAAACAGATGCTGACATGCAAATTCTAAGTTGAAAAAAAAATGTTTGAATATTTTTTTTTTTTTTTTCTCTCTCTCAGAGAAATTTTACCCTCAACAAAAAGAGAAAAAATCAATAACTGTATGATGCTTATTAGTGCAGTATTGGTTATTGAAATCTGAGATTTGAGAAATTCAGAGACAATTTATTTATTTATTTATTTATTTATTATTTATGTGCTGATTCATCAAAGAAGAAACTTTTATTTTAGATTTAAATTATTTAATTCTTAACTTCCTCTAAAGAATTTTTAAATGGAAAAGGATTTTAAGGACAAAGAAAAAAAAAGTGTTTTTTTTAATGGCATATCAACTTTCATGAGTTATTTAATGCCAATGGTATTCTTGTAGAAAACCAATAGTGGTACTATTTAACCCATTGCTGAGGGGGATCATAATTTTCCCAAGGGTATAAGTGGAGTTCAACAGGTTTTGAATTTAGAGTTTTCCTTCTTCAAGACTGGTTGCCACACCAAGGTTAGAAAGTCCAGTCTGCCAAACTATTTTACCTATAGCTGAAGGAAAATAGTTTGATCCATACCTTTCACAATGGTATTGGCACCAAGTTAAATGCAAACAGCTTCATCCAGGATTTGAAATTGAGTTGCTGAGTCCATTTTCTATGATTATGACCATTACAACACACATGCCTCCAATTTATGGTATATAGTCAATTCTACTATAAAGTGATCAATATTTGGATAGTACTTTTTTGTGGTGTTAACTTCAAGATAAGTTTACTAAGAATGAAGTACTGTGAAGTAAGGTAAATAGGAGGTAAAGAGTTAATAAAAAAAAGAATTAATTTTCAAGTCTAATTAAGCAAAAAGAGTCTTAATTACCTAAGCTGTATAATAACCTTTGGGGGTTTGAGTACTGAATCAAAACTCTAAATTCATCAGACAATTTTAAAATTAAGATAAAAAATAATCTGAAAAAAAAAACAAAACAAAGAAACAAAACAAAACAAAAACAACTTTTATATAATCAATATTTGATTAACAATCAAGAAAGTGCGATTGATTTTGTGAGTATCCAAGTGGCTGGCACAGTTGAACGCAGTGTGGCATATTGAATATCATATTCTTTTTAAATGGGTCATGAGAATGATACCATCTGGAATTTTCAGAGGAGACATTATCATTTTCAAAGTTTGAATTGGTAAAATAAGAAGACTGATAAATACTACCTTGGTGGGGTGGGGGTGGGGTTAGTGAGGGATCTCTTTACCCAACTCCCACCTACTTTTCATATGGATATTGTACACCTGAGAAAAAGTTCAGGCGAGCATCAGCTAAAATGTTCTTTTACAAAAAAATAAAAAAATAAGAAAATATAAAAAAAAGATCAATAATCTAAAATTTATTTGTAATATTTTTATTTTTTTATTCTTTTAATGGAAAAAAGATGAAAATACAAAGGACGACTGAAATAATTTATCGAACATACTCTCATGGATGTGTGTGGTGTAATGGTTATCTTAGAAAATGGACTCGGTTACTCGAGTTCAAATCCTGGATGAGGCAATGGTATTTCACAGAGTGGAACCATATCAACACAACATATGGGAAATTGGTGCAGAAAACTGAGTGGCCTGGTGCCTCCTTGTCAAACGGGACACAAAAAAGGAGTGATAAAGAGTGGAAAGAAGCTGCCACAGAAAAGAGTGCCAGAAGGAATGAGAGACAACAGCAACTCCAGCAAGCATCACTGTTTGTTTGCAGTCACTGCATCAGAGATTGCCATTCAAAAATTAGCCTGTTCAACCATTCACACAGATGCTGTTTAAAAAGAAAAAAAAATTGGACACTATGCTATTGTTTTTAGCAAATGGAAGGATGCCAAAATATCATTTGTTTGAATTCAACTATTAATCCAACTACGGGTAAAATAGTAGGGCAGACTGGGCTCCCTAACCAAAGGTATGGCAACTGGTCTAAGAGAAGGAAAACTCTGAATTCAAACCTGTTAAACTCTACTTAAAAATTGAGACATATCCTGCTCATGTGGAGGGGTTAGTAAATACATAAATTGTAAAGTCGTCTGGGTGGCCTTAAATCGATATATTAGCCAGACAGTGATGAAGTCTGTCCCCTTTTCACTAGCGCTAGATCAAGAAGATTATTTTTTGGCATCTGAGGCGGAGCACTACACTTACCATCTGTTTCTCACTTAACCGCACAGATCTTGGGCTACTCATACGCTGAGTATGGCAAGGGCCGGTATCGAACCAGGAAAATTGTGGTTCCTTGTCAGACACTACTGACAGAGCTAAACCAGCCCTTCTCATACAATGAGACCAAATGTGGTTGACACTTATATGTCAAAAATTCTCAACACTAATACCCTTGGGAAAAGTATGAATCCAATTATTCTCCCCCCAGCTATGGTTAAAATAATAAGGTAGGCTGGGCTCTTTAAGTTTAGTAGGGCAACCAATCTAGAAGAAAAATGTTGAATTCAAATTTGTTAAACTCTGCTCAAAAATTGACTGTGTCATGTCCTGTTTCTAAATACACATATTGCAACTATAGCCAAAAATCTGGTTTTCTAAAAACATTCCTTTTTGTTGAAATTCTCTTTTACCAGAGGATCAGGAGTTTCACACAAGAGATATAAGGAATTGTTGCAGTGCTTATGTTTTAATCACAAATGCAACCAATAACTTTCCCTTCTCTTACTATTAAAATCCTAATTTTTAAAGATCTTCCCAAATATAAATAAAATCTTCATTATTTTCGCACAAAAAGCAAGCTCTGGTGATAGTAAATGTGTATATATGGAAGTTGGCCATTTTTGTTTACTATCAATCGGTGTTCAAACTTTAGTGTCTCACTTTATTCATATATGACAGTATCATATCTCGGATATCCCTTTTTTGGGGTGGGGGCTTACCCCTCTGCTGGGGATACAGGTAAGCATATTATAAGCACTGATTATATAAGAGTAGGATTGGCTCTAATTTCTATTACTTTATGGCCACTAAGAACATCAGTAATTTGGTGATATCTACTGATTCTCCAGACTGGCTGAAAGATTTAACCCGGAATTCCAGTCTGCTACAACCAAACCTGAAGAAGATGGAATTGGAAGATGGAGTTGGGGAGTGTTTCCACTTCTGTTGCTGGCAAGCTGGTTATATTTCAAGAAGACCATTAATGTAAAGGACAAGTTATATGGTGGAAATAAAAAGCAAAAGACCATTTTCTAACAGGTTAATGTCTAGCAGATAAAATACACCCAGCTGTGTGATGCAATCAATCAGAGATTAATAGAATCAGTCAGAGATGCAACAACACTGATGATGTCCTATGCTGTAAACAATGGACAACTTGAACAAATGACTCAGTTTTCTGTAGAAAAACAAAGTGACACAGTACTAAAATATACTATGCACTCAAACACTACATGTACTAAATGATAGGTTAGTTTTAAAAGCATGTCATGTCTAGGGTTATTTTATGCCTAGAGGTGTAATTTTTCATAAAGAGTACTAAAATATACTATGCACTCAAACACTACATGATAGGTTAGTTTTAAAAGCATGTCAACATGTCTAGGTTATTTTATGCTAGAGGTTAGGGAATCATGTTCATATTTACATTTTTGTAATTTTTCATAAGAGTACTAAAATATACTATGCACTCAAACACTACATGTACTAAATGATAGGTTAGTTTAAAAGCATGTCAACATGTCTAGGGTTATTTTATGCCTAGAGGTTAGGGAATCATGTTCATATTTACATTTTTGTAATTTTTCATAAAGAGTACTAAAATATACTATGCATGCAAACTACATGTACTAAATGATAGGTTAGTTTTAAAAGCATGTCAACATGTCTAGGGTTATTTTATGCCTAGAGGTTAGGGAATCATGTTCATATTTACATTTTTGTAATTTTCATAAAGAGTACTAAATATACTATGCATGCAAACACTACATGTACTAAATGATAGGTTAGTTTTAAAAGCATGTCAACATGTCTAGGGTTATTTTATGCCTAGAGGTTAGGGAATCATGTTCATATTTACATTTTTGTAATTTTTCATAAAGAGTACTAAAATATACTATGCATGTCATGTCAACATGTCTAGGGTTATTTTATGCCTAGAGGTTAGGGAATCATGTTCATATTTACATTTTGTAATTTTTCATAAGAGTACTAAAATATACTATGTACTCAAACACTACATGTACTAAATGATAGGTTAGTTTTAAAAGCATGTCAACATGTCTAGGGTTATTTCATGACTAGAGGTTAGGGAATCATGTTCATATTTACATTTTCGTAACTATTCCTAAAAAGTACTAAAATATACTATGATAGGTTGGTTTTAACAGTATGTAGGTGCATGGTGTAATGGTTAGAATCGTAAGAAATGACCTTGTTGACCCAAGTTCAAATCCTAGACGAGACCATTTGTATTTCACACTAATATCCTTGGGAAAGGTATCCATCCAACTATTCTCCCTCTAACTATAGATAAGTAGTAGTGAGGACTGGGCTCTTTTACTTTGGATAGGTAACCAGTCTAGAAGAAGGAATTCAAACCTGTTAAACTCCGCTTAAGAAATTGACCTAGTGTCACATCCTGCTTGTGTGGAGGGGTTGGTAAATATATACATGTCAACCTGTCTAGGGTTATTTAATGCCTAGAGGTTAAGGAATAATGTTCATATTTATATTTTTGTAATTGTTTGTTTTTCTTTTTTGCACACGTTACTATTAAATATAAAGATTTTTTAAACAGATCTAATTGCCCCATATATGGGACCCTAACAGGTACTACCACTCCTGGTCAGAGTCTTTATCATTTCTGATTCAGGCAATAATTTCATTGTAGATGGATGACCTGAGTAATAGATTAATGTTAACAGCATTTCAAGCTGACTCAGGTTATTTATGCTGAGAGGTTAAGGAATCATGTTCATATTTATATTATTGTAATTGTTCTTAAAGAGTACTAAAATATACTATGCATGCAAAACTGATAGGTTGGTTTTAACAGCATATCAACCTGTTTAGGGTTATTTAAGACTAGAGGTTAGGGAATCATGTTCATATTTACATTTTTGTAATTGTTCCTAAAGAGTTATTTTTTAATTTTTTTTTCACATGGTTTAATATTAAATATTAATTTTTTTAAACATATCTACTTGACTCATAGATAGGACCTTAACAGGTACTACCACTCCTGGTCAGAGTCTTTATCATTTTTGATTCAGGCAGTAACCTAATTGTAGATGGGTGAGCTGAGTAATAGATTGATTTTAACAGCATTTCAAGCCATCTTGGATTATTTTAAGCCTAGCAGTTAGGGAATTGTGTTCATTGTGTCCATTTATTGTGTAGTTGTTTCTTTTGCACATGGTACTATCAAATACAAATAATTTGTAAACTCCTTTATTTGACCCACAAGTAATGGCAATAAATGGTTTGGTTTGGTTTGGTTTGTTTTACGGCATATTAACCTCAGTGGGTCATTTAATGCCGATAAAGTTTTGAAATAAATCAATTCTTAATGGATAATACAATTTTTTTATAAATACATTTTTCTATTTAACCCATAGATGTGACCCTAACAGGTACTACCACTCCGGGTCAGAGTGGACCAGGGAGCAATGCTGATGAAGGGGTGCTCCACATTCTCCAAAACTGGAACCTCACCATCAGATAGAGTTTAACGTCATTCCCAGGACATGTAGACCTGCAGCCACTGCCTTCTAGCACCCATATGATAAAAAGGGGTTGGGGCTTGCCATAAGGGCAAATAGGGTTGGGAAAATCATATAGGGGCAATAAATGGATTCTCAACATTCTCTAGAGCTCCAGAACTGAAGCTACACCATCAGTTGCAGTTTAATAACATAACCAGGACACTCCGTTTTTAGCTGCGATCTTACCCCACAGCCGTGTCAATAAGTCATTATGTGCAGTTTTGTATAAAAGTATTATATATCTAATCTATTTTTTGTAAAAATAAAAGAATAATTGTAAAACATATGATAAAAATGCTTATCTTATTGCCCCCCCCCCCCCAGGAGTGTGCATATAGAATATGACTTTAATCCATTGAGGTAGTTTGTTCTCATTTCCTTGACAATGACAGGGGTCAGGTGTTAAGTATTTTATGATATTTTTGCCTGTACTTAGGTTTGAACCTGCAACAAAAAATTGTCACTCAGAACTGTAATTAATTCAACCCTTATATCCATTGCGCCATGTGTCCAACTTGAATAAAGAGTTTGGTTGGAAGTTCCAAGAAGGTTCCTGAGTTTGACAAGAAACACCTTAAGAAGGCTGGAGAGCACATCAGGTGATACCTTGTGTATATAACAATAAAGAGGAGGACAATAGTCCAAAAAATCTAAATAAAAATTATCAAGCCTCATCTAAAAAATTCTCACAAATTCAGTTCTAATAAAATGGTTGAATGTTGGTGTAGTGTCCCAAAAAAAAAACAAAAAAAAAAAAAAAAAAAAATTGGCATCTGCACAAGTGACTGAGCAGGCCAATCCCTGAGTGAGTCTATGGAATATCATTCATAATACACTATTTTTAATAACATAAATAATTAAGATATAAAGAAAAAAAATATGTGACAACCCAAAGATCAACGTTTGTGCAAGCATAGTTTTCTGCTGTGTGAGAACCTTTGAGTGAACCAATTCTGAAAATTTTTGAATCCAACCAGGGTAATTCCATGTCAAATCATCCAGGCCATGTCACCCACCCACTTCAATTTTTATGAAATTTTGTCCAAGTGTGGATTAGGACAACGTTAAATCTTGGTATGAAAAAATCAGAAATCATCAATAACTTAAAATTGGTTGATGTTGAGATTGTTGTGATAGCATTTTTTGATTCCTAGGCCAAAAATGCTTTTATAAATCAATTTTTAGGAGTAGGGAAGCTCCGAACTCATTTTACAGACAAGAATATATTACAAAAAGTCTGCATTCTTTGCCAACCCTACCAAATTTGGAGAGCTAAAAATTGACATAACTGTCAATTTTTGGAAATGGAAGCTCAAAATTTTGGGATTATCTAACATGGTTGATACCTGAAAAAAAAAAATCAGAAAAATTGAAGTGGTTAGGTGACAATTTTACTTTTTTCTGGATGATTTGACATGAAATTACCCACAATAGTGATATTAACTATTTGTTTTTTGTTGTTTTTTTTTTTGCTACATAACAGTTGACCCTGTCATTCAATAAGTGAAAGGTTAATTTGAATGACAATTTGGAACAGAGAAGATCTTTATTCTGGAAAAAAAAAGATGACAATCAGTGATTTTGCTGCATGACTCCATGCATCCTTATATTGCATTCATTGTGTAATGGATATCATGATAAGAAATGGACACAGTGATCTGACTTCAAACCCTAAACGAGACAGTGTGCATTTCACATAGGACTAATACACTTGAGAAAAGTATGAATCCAATTATTCTCCCCCCAGCTATAGGTAAAATAATAAGGCAGGCTGGGCTCTTTAAGTTTAGTAGGGCAACCAATCTAGAAAAAAAATGTTGAATTCAAATTTGTTAAACTCTGCTCAAAAATTGACTGTGTCATGTCCTGTTTCTAAATACACATATTGCAACTATAGCCAAAAATCTGGTTTTCTAAAAACATTCCTTTTTGTTGAAATTCTCTCTTGCCAGAGGATCAGGAGTTTCACACAAGAGATATAAGGAATTATTAAAAAGAACAGCATGCAATCAATTACCATGGAGGACAACAAAATCTGCAGACATGGAAATATAATATCTGCTAGTAAAACTACCTTTCTAAAGCAACTTGCTGAGCAACTGCTGTAGGAAAACTTGCTTCTTGTGTGGGCCACATTGGCTATTGGAGAACCTAAAACAGATGTGTAAAATCCTCCAAAATATTAATTCAAAAAGCAAAACCTTGACATTACACATCTTATCTTTGCAGCCAATATAAGCTAACCTTTCAAAAGAGTAAGATTTAGTCGTATCGATGGATCGTATAACTACGGGCAGATAGATGGACAAACGTAGGCATGCTGGGTTCCCATTAGTTGGGGGGATTAGGATAGCGATGGGGTGCTTGTACTGATGTAATAGATTCAAATTTACTTAAATTATAAATTAAATATAATAAAAAAATAAAAAATAAAAATTTAAAAAATTTTAATATATAAATTAAATATTTATAAAACAATAGATTTATAGTGTTCTGTGTTTGTTTTTTGTTCGTTTTTATTGGTCGGTCTAGTTCAGCTAATTTAAATGACTACTGTGGTAAGTACTATTTAATTTGTTTTGCTCCTTGTCTCTGTAGTCAGATCTTAGCCCTGAAGAGCATTAAGCAAAACTAATAGTAGGTTCGTCTGACTCATTATATTTATCTATCTATATATATATATATATATATATATACTAAGTACGTTGAAGTTCAAAATAAAATTGCACAAATTCTATCTAAATACCAGGATTAAATGAATTGACATGAACTGTTTGGGGAATTACTTTCTAATGCACACACACACACATTATATATATATATATATATATTTATTTATAAAGATAAAAAGTGACCTACCAGTGAATATGGGCATGATGGTTGGGAGGTGCAAAATTCAGGGGGTAAGTCATCGATATAACAAATACAAAGTGCTCAATATGAAGTAGAGCAAATTTATTACAATGAATACACACGTGATTGACTGCAATTAATCAGTACCTCGATTAATTCAGTGGATTTAACCCTGAAGATCCTTATGGTGAAACTCGAGTAGGTTATCTCTTGTACCCATTTTATAATATATATATATATATATATATAGTCATCCAGACACCATGTTTCGATATATCAGATCATCTCAGTGTGGACAAATTTTAATCCGTCAGGCTTCTTAACCACTGGGCCATCATCAGCCACCAGCAGGGAAGGGATAGAATTTAACTTAAAAATATATATATATATATATATTATATATATATATATATATATAATATATTAGAGCTGCTAGAGAACTCATATACATTTTATGAGACCTTTTGCCATTTAAGCTTAATTTGCGGCATGTAGACTTTTTAGTTAGTTCACAGACTGACATATACAGTAGTTATAATGTATTAGCTATCATCAACATTTTTCCAACTAACCAAATAGAAGGTGTATCATAAAAATATTTAGATTGAAGCTGTATTTACCAGGATAGAAATAAACAATGAATAGAACATTAATTTTTTTCAGAATACAAGATGTCATAAAAGTATTGAGATTGAAGCTGTATTTATCAAGATAGAAAGGAACAATGAATGAAACGTTATTTTTTTTTCAGAATACAAGGTTTGTCATAAAAGTGCCGAGTGTGACACTGTATCTACCAAGATAGAAATGAACAATGAATGGAATGTTAATTTTTTTCAGAATACAAGGTGTGTCAAAAAGTCCAAAAATCTTAATACTTTTTTTGACATAACTTGTATTATCAAAATCTATTTTGAAAAACCAGAATTATACCAAAAAAATTAGGGAAGATTTGATAAATAATTGTGATAGAGAATATTTTTACTAAAAATATAAGAAATTTTATACCAACTAGTACAAAATAAACACCCTCCGGGTGATGTAAAAATAGATTTTTGAAACATATTGCCTGAGGGGTGGGAGTAAAAAATTCAATGTCAGTGAGTTTGTACCCTAAGTAAGTAAGTCATCAAATTCATTAAAGGATTAAAAAATAAAACAATTTGAAATGTAAACTTTAAATATGTATTAAAATAAAACAAACTATATATATAGATATATAATACCAGTCATGTATTTATTAAAACTTGTTTAAAAAAAAAAAAAATGAAGACTGTCTTATGTTGTATGTTCAAATTTTGAGTGTATTTATTCTATGTTATGACGATTTTGGGTAATGTGACGTAAGCAGTGACGTAGTTTTTGTTACAGATAACAACCGGAAGCGAATCTCCATTATTAATAGATATCTATCAACAACCAAATAATTATTAGTCTCATTGTTGTTTTGGACAGTTAATTTGTCCATACAAAGTAAAACTTTTATATCTGAAAAGTCATCTCAATCAATTTGTTTTCTTCATAAAAATCAACGCTAAAAGAATATCCAGTTGTGAGGTTCAAATCGGCTCAAACATTTTCTTCATTAGATAAATGGATATATTTTTTACCAAATGTGTGGTCTTATTTCATCTCTAAAGAATTTCTTCTTTTGGTATTTACCACAAACTCCCACCCGGTTAGGATGTGACACAAGGTCTTTTTAATGTGGGAACCCACGCACAAATTGAAGTTTATGTGATGGTTAGTCAAAAGAATATGCGGTTCCCATTGGCATTCCCCTTTTGGGGTGCCTCAGGCACTGGGCAATAACCCAGCCCTACCCCTTTAAATTGAGGAGATAGGTGTTGCCTGCAGGGACAGCTCCCTGATCATGCTGTCAACTTGGCTGAGACCAGCTGAATACTGCTAGTAGCAGTTTTACTTACCTCAAAATCAACTAAAAAGAATGAACCTCTCTCTCTCTCTCTCATATACACACAGAAACATGAACACACACGGAGTACAATTTAAACATTGTGTATAGTTGTATCCATTACATTGACATAAATTTTATTTGTGTCACCTGTTGTGTAATGTTGGAGAAATTTTAGAAATGTCATCTTAAAAGTTGACCAAGTTCTTTATTGTCTGTGCAATTTGTCATTTATCTTCAATTCAAAAGTTGAAAAAACATGGTGTGGGAACATCTGTGAGTATTTAACCACCTCTTGTATAATACAGACAAAAAGTCTTTTTTAGAGAACATCGTCACTAGTAATGAATAATTAATTTTTCTTAGAGTTCAAAATGAAAAATTTTTTTAAAAAAATCTTAAGATTTTTCGCATTTCAACCAAAATAGAATCTAATAAAAAATTTGTTATGTTTGTGTTACATAATAGATTGGCAAAATCTATTATTGACAGGTAGCATAGCATAATTTAAAATGGTGTCAAAAAACCATTGGAGCATTTTAGTTTGAGTGATGGATAATGACCCAGGGGTCGTTTGAGACAGTAGCTTTGATTGGATGAAAGTTATGCGATCGATTAATTCTAGAAGTTTAGAAACAAGATAATGTCAGTCAGTGAAATTTTGCACACTAGAGTAGTTGATATTCCACCATGTTCCGATTCATAGATTTCCTGTCTAATTGAAATAAATAATGATGATGATGATGCAAGTTGTCAGGTAAGAAATAAATAAAAGAAGTGTGCACACAAAAGAGTCTGGTTGTTCTTATCAAAACACAGCTAAGAACAGTTTGGGGTCAAGGCAACGAATGGGATGACACAAAAAAGATGGGGGAAAGCAGACAGTGGCGACTGATACAATGAATTGGATGACATGAAGAGATGAGTTCTGGTCAATAACCAAGATATATATATATATATATATATATATATATATATATATATATATATATATATATATAAAAGAACAGTTGTACAGCAACCAAGCACATATCCTTTAACAAATAAAATTGGCAGAGACCAGCAAAGACAAAAGTTCCTTAAAATCCGCAACCTGTTTTTGCCTGAGAGTGGGTTAAAAATTTTTCGCCCCTGATTTCCCGGAAAAAAAACAAACTAAATAAAAATATAATAATGGAATAAATCAATGATATGTTAAAAATTAATTTAGAAAAATGAAAAATAAAACAAATTAATTAAGGATAAAACATAATAAAAAGTAAATAAAAAAAAAATACAAAGAAAAATAAGGAAAAAACTTAAAAACAGGAATATTTAAAGAATAAAAGATAATAAAAATATATAGAAAAATGAATTTTATCAATCTTTTTAATAGACAAAACATGACCCATTGGGTCACCCATTCAGCTCTTGGTAAATAATTGAGATAAGGGAAAAGGGAGTTAGCAAAGCGAATGAAATTAAAAAAAAAAAAAAAAAATACGGATGGATGAATCCTTAAAATCATTTTATTAGCTTTCTAAGAAAGGAAATGTTTGACCTCATTTAAGCTATGAGTTGCTGGTTGTGAAATTTAACATTTTACATTTCAAATTCTCCTGGCTTTTTCTCTCTCTACTCTCCAGAGAAACTAACATTATATAATGAGGAGGTAGTCAAGAGATACATAGAGGGAAATAAAGTGATAGACACAGAGTAAAGTAAGAGATTGGTTGGTTTTTTTGGTTTTTTTACTTAATTGCAAATTATGACTAATTTGAACCAATTAAAACAGAATTTTTTTCAAACATAATTCAATCCTGAAAATAAGTAATAATTTAATATAATTTTCCTGTCATTAAACTAAACTATAAAAAAGCCTTTAGGAAGCAAAAGATGATTAACTCAGCTTTAGTATAATAATAATAATAATAATATATATATATATATATATATATATATATATTGAATTATTTTCACAGTTATATGATTTTACGTATTCCTATCTAATAATAAAAATGTTCAAACTGATTTATTTGACCCAAAAATAGGACCCTAACTAATTCTACTTATCTGGAAGTAATAGCAATGAAGGTTTGACTTTATACTTTCCAGTTGTAGTTTAGTGCCAACCAAGGATGCCACAAATTTAGGAATTTCCATTATAAAAATATGTATTTTCTAAATTCAGACCTAATTTGAGTGAAATTACCAGTTAAAATGAAATATTCAATATTTTTTAAAATATTCTTTTTTTCACCAATTCCGTTTCAATTTTTGCACTATTTGCATCAAATGTTACTGTCTGATAATAATAGACAAAATTCCTGGAGGCAAAATTTTGCCATTTCTCTTCATCAATAAGTTAAAAAAAAAATTAGTAGAAATTTAAAAAAAAAAAATCCAACAAACTAAACATTTTCGGAGAGCTTATGTTTTATACTTGCAGGAACCACCCTTGAATTCTACAAATTAGTCCACTTTAACCCATTAAATATTCAAGATAGCTAGAAGTTTTAACTGTCTCTTTCTTAATGTTTTAGGTTTACAGAAATCAAGTTTTGTGGATTTGATATCAAAGATGGCTGCTGTGAAGGACTAATCCAACTTGGAAACTTTAAACAACAAGAAAATTCCAAGTTTTAATACAAAGGAATACATTTAAGTAACCACACTCCAAGCTACACAAAGATGATATTTATAACAGTAGCAGCATTAGTAGTGGTAACCTAATGCTTCAAAAAAGGAGAAGATATCAAATTTCAAGCTATCTAATGAGCTAAAAAAAATGATTGATTTTTTTCTGAATCTAAGGATTATATTTTCAGAGTTAAGAACATAGTCATTATAATCATCAGGTCACGCTGACAACATGGATATTTTTATATTCATTCTTATCTAGTCTTTTTAATTTAATATGATATTTTATTACATTAAAGCTTAATGACTTGCACCCAGGGGATGCATTTCTTTGCTAGTGTATTGTTATATATACTACCTATGAACAATAATGGGACCTATGAACAATAATGGGGATGTCTCAATCCTCATAAATACAGAAGTATTATACTGACTGAGGAGTCTAATACCACAAGCAGTGGTTTACTTTTTTTCATGCCTCTGGCAAGTATTGTACATGTTAATGTTATAAAGATTCATTTCATTTCATTTCCAACCTCCGTTTGATTATTTCTCATTTAGTAACCTTTGTTAGGTTACATGTACGACGGTGAGACAAAAAAGTAATGCCATTTTCTTTATTCCATGTGAAGCATTTTATAAAACTATGGTCTACATTGAGACCCTAACGAGCAAGAATCTGGCAAGTAAGACCCAACTTGCCAATCGACAATGTCCTCCTTCTGCATGACAATGCTCAACCACACACAAGCATCAGGACAAGGGAAAAAATTGCCTAATTCGGGTGGACAACTTTACCGCATCCTCTGTACTCACCAAATTTAGCACCTTCAGACTATTATCTCTTTGGCCCCGTAAAAGAGGGTTTGAGTGGCAAACATTATTCCAGTGACGAGGAAGTATAATCTGTAGTGAAGAAGTGCCTCAAAGAAAAGTGCTATGTGGAGAAGTAGGAATGTGATCCACAGAAGAACGGCTTCATTTTATTGTATGATACACATTCCTGTGTTGGTAATTATACCTGCCCTAAATAAAATGGCATCAACCTCGTATATAAAAAAAAAAACAACCCAAAAAACAAAAATGAGTTGCTTCCTGAACCAGATTAATCCTCTATCTGGGTAGTGATTTCTCGGTCTAGCCTTTGTGACATTCTTTTCACTAGCAAATATATGCACCCTCTGCTGGGTGCAAGTATTTAAGTTTTAATGTAATAAAATATTATATTGAATCAGAAAGGCTAATGAAACTAAATAAGAATGCAGATAAAGAGATTTGAAACAGAGTGGGGGGGTGGTGTATAATCGAAAAATAGAACAACTGATACTTAATCTTCCCTCACTCCCATATTTCTTTGCTGAATTTTCCTAATTTAACTATTTTGTTAAAATATGAAGTAAAGAATTAGATTACAGTTATTTTCTTTTGATAATAGATATCTTTTAAGATTCATCCCCGAGATATTATTCATTAAGATAAAAGTAAACAATTAGCACATGTTTATCAAAATCAAATTTTTTATATCAGTATGCAAATTAGCCTTGCCATTCACACTGTAAACTGTTATTTTGTTGTATATTTAAATATAATTGCATGTTACTAGTATGTAGATATTTTCCACATATCTAACACCGGTTTTGACCGGGGGTCCAGTGAGCTTCGGCCGCTGGACCTTACAAGTTAATAGCGTCAATCCCAGGGGGCTGTCTCCCCAGGAAATACCTACCCTCTTGGGGGCAGAGCTGGGTTTATTGCCCAGCATCTAAGCACCCCCCTTAAGGGGGAATGCCGAAGGGATCGACGCAATTTTTGTTCTTTCCCACCCATGAGCTTCGGCTTGTGGGTGGGCCCACATTAAAACGAGGCCTTGTGCCCAGCCCATACAAGTGGAGTATGAGGCAAATACATCTAACTCCGATTTCGACCAAGGGGTCCAGTGGCTTCGGTTCTGGACTGTACAAGCTAACATCGTTGATCCCGGGAGGCCATCCTCCAGGCAATACCTGCTCCTTTGATTTAAAGGGGCAGGGCTGGGTTTATTGCCCAGTGCCTGAAGCGTTACCCTTGAGGGGGAATACCAACGGGATCAATACATTTTTTGCACACTGACCCATGAGCCACGACTTGTGGGTGGTCCCACATTAATAGGGCCTTGTGCCTAACCTGTACATGTGGGGCACGTGGAAAATATCTACTAGTATGTAGATAGGGCCAACAGTATTAATAATGTAAAACAATTTTATTGATAATTGAGGTTTACATGAAAATAAAATCATGCAGAATGTGATATAAATAACAAAGGAATTGTAACTCGAGTAGTGATATAGTTTCGGTCACAGACAAACACACACTCTTCATTATAATAAGATTTTCAACAGTCTATACTCATGTACTGAACATCAAAAATCTAAAAAAAATCTTCAGTAATCCACTTTTTATTGATTAGCAAGGTGAGCCAAACATTGTATAAGTCACAAGTTCATCTTGTGGGATTTACTTTGAACATGAGACCAGTTTCTCATAAGTTATGACTTTGTGAGCAGCCATGTTTTCCTTTTCCGGATATCTTGCATGTAAGACATGTGCATGTCCGCTTTGCACCATGAGGTAAGGTTGTTTCTCCTCTCACTACAATTTATTAGCAGTGTTGTATATTTTACAAAAAAGCAAGGTATACATGCTTACCATAACAAAAATATTTTGTACAAAATTAAAAAATATGTTTAACATATTATATATTTCAGTTGTATCATAAAACACTTTAGGGAGACTCTAAGTAAAGTAAAGTCGTATCAGCCAGTCAGCGAGGGAGTCTATCCCCTTTTCAATAGCGCTAGACCAGGGAGATTGTTTTTTAGCATCTGAGGTGGAGCGCCATACCTATCATCAGCTCCTTACTTTACCGCACAGATCCCTGTACTACTCATACGCTGAGTTGCCGAGGACCGGTATCGAACTAGGAACCTTGTGGTTTCTAGCTGAACGCTCTACCAACTGAGCTAACCCGGCCAGCAACCTTTTTCTATACTAATTAAGATTTTATTATAAACTAAAATTTTATCACTTTTTTAAAATGTTTACATTAACCATCTAACATATATATTTTTTTTTACAGATTTACAAATATATAAATTTATCAAAAATAAATAATTTTACAAATTCATTTTATAAAACATTGTGCACCCTTAACATGGTGAGAAATAGAGTCAGGCCCCACATCATAATGTAGAGAATGTGTCAAGTGACAATGATGACATTTTTTTTTTTTTTTAGTAAAATTCTTTTAGTTTGCTACTTTGCCTTTATTAACAGTCTAACTCAATTAAAATTACTAACAAAATAAAAAAACACTCTCGGGCAATGTAAAGATAAATTTTTGAAAGATATTGCTTGAGGAGGTGGAATTTAAAAATTAAATGTCAGAAGTTTGAACCATAAATCAGGAAATCATCAAATTTATTAATGGAGTAAAAAAAATAAAACAATTTGAAATCAAAACTAAGTTCTATTAACTTTGAATATCTATTAAAATAAAACAAACTATACATAAATATATGATACCGGGGATATATCTATTAAAACTTGTTTTAAAAAACAATGAGGACTATCTAATGTTGCATGCTCAAATTTTGAGTGTATTTATTCTATGTTATGACGATTTCGGGTATAGGACGTAAGCAGTGATGTAGTTTTTGTTACAGACAAAAACCGGAAGCGAATCTCCATTATTAATAGATATAAAGGAGTTGGAATTGGAATTATAGGAATCTTAGGCACTCATAGAATAATGGTTATTGTTATAGGAAATGAGTCTGTTTGCATTTCACATATTGCCAATTCCCTTGGGAAAGGTATGAATACAACTATTCCCCCCCCCCAACTATGGGTAAATAGTAGGCTAGACCGGACTCTTTAACATGGGTATGAAAATTAGTTGAGGAGAAGAAAACTCTGAATTCAAACCTATTAAAATCCGCTTATGTTGCACTGAATTCTTTCAAAGCCTCCATGCTTCCTGTAATCCACCGACACTATACCCAATGCCCTTCTCCACACACATATGCACACACATACATGCATATTACTACTGTAAACTGTTCATGTTCCTGACACTAATACATTATTCTGTGTACTTGACATGAGACTTTGATGAGTTGTGGTGCACCTGAGCACTGTACACAATAAATTTCATTATTTATTAATAATGAAGATTCGCTTCTGGTTTTTGTCTGTAACAAAAATTACATCACTGCTTACGTCACATTACCCAAAATAGTCATGACATAAAATAAATACACTCAAAATATTGAACATGCAACATTAGACAGTCCTCATTGTTTTTTAAAACAAGTTTTTATAATAGTTTGTTTTATTTTAATACATATTTAAAGTTTACATTTCAAATTGTTTTATTTTTTAATCCTTTAATGAATTTGATGATTTTACTTACTTAGGGTACAAACTCACTGACATGAATCTTTTACTCCCTCCCCTCAGGTAATATATTTAAAAATCTATTTTTACATTGCCCGGAAGGTGTTTTTTATTTTGTACTAGTTATTATAATGGAAGAGTTGGGTAAATACATGCCCAGTGGAATTTCAAGATGAATGTATGAAAGATTTTGGTATAAATTTTCTAGAACACAAAAAGAAATTTCATCAACTTATTTTGATAGCACTTCTAAATATTTAAGCATCAGCTTGGACTGAGCAGAACCAAAAACTCAGATAAGATTATCAATATTAATAATTTTAAAATTAGTTGTTAATATTTAACGTGTTTATATCATTAACTTGTACATTTCGATCATCTCTACCAATAAAATCAGACAGACGTCATGTTTATTCCATCATTACATCTTTAAAAGTTCTCAATGAATTTTAGAGACATTTTGTGGAAGGGCAAGCTATGAAATGAGGTAAGAATTGACTAAATTTTGGAGTGGATTCAGGAATTTTAAAATTCTTTAATCATTGAATGACTTGTGGCTTTTCAGATGTCATAATTCAGTAATGACATCTATTAATAATGGAGATTCGGTCTATTTGTCAGTAACCAAAACTACGTCACTGCTTATGTCACAATACTGAAAATTATCAATACATAGAATAAAGAACAACCCTGTAATCAGTTTTAAAAATCATTTTTTTTTTTACTCTGGCCCTTTTTTCTGTAACGAGGTTAACTAAAAAGTTTACAAGTAAATGAATACCTACGATTTTGTGTAAAATTTATGTGTAAAATATTCAAAATAATTATTTAATTAGTAATTAATAGAAGCACACAACATTTTATTTTAGGGGAACAGAACTTATTTTCCATTTCAAATTGTTAATATTTTTTTTTATTTTACTTTAATAAATTTGATGATTTTACTTACTTATGTTTAAAACCCTCTAACATTGAATTCTTAAACCCCCCCAGCAATATCTTTCAAAAATTAATTTTTGCATCGACTAGAGGGTGTTGTTTTGTTTTGTGCTATCTATTAATAATGGAGATTTGCTTCCGGTTTTTGTCTGTAACAATTATTATGTCACTTCTTACGTCATATTACCCAAAATCATCATAACATAGAATTGAACATGCAACATTAGACAGTCCTCATTTTTTAAAAAAAGTTTTAATAAATATATGACTGGTATTATATATCTATATATAGTTTTTTTTTTTTAATACATATTTAAAGTTTACATTTCAAATTGTTTTATTTTTAATCCTTTAATGAATTCGATGATTTTACTTACTTAGGGTACAAACTCGCTGACATTGAATTTTTTACTCCTACCCCTCAGGCAATATGTTTCAAAAATCTATTTTTACATTGCCCGGAGTGCGTTTTTTATTTTGTACTAGTTTATCATAATGAAGGTTTGGTTTTGTTTGGTTTATTTGTTTAACAGAATATCAATCCTTTATTGATCATTCAATGCCAAAATTTGATGCAAATAATTTGCACACATTCATATGGTTTCAAGTATTCCTATTTAATAATAATTATTTATAGGAGCCAATTTAGCTCAGTTGGTAGAGCATCAGCTTAGAAAGCAGAAGGTTCTGGATTCAATACCAGCCCTCGCCAACACTGCACATGAGTAACACATCTTGGATATGTGCGGTAAAGTGGAAGCTGATGGTAGATGTAGCACTCCACATCAGATGCAGCAACAATCTCTTTGGTATTGTGCTAGGAGAAAGGGGATAGGCTCCCTTGCTACTGATAATAGGCCAATCTACTGGTTTAATTATATTGTATCAAGTATTTATATCTAACTAGCAGGACCTGTGGATATACCATAGCATAATTCAATTATTACAACATTTGATATGCTTTCTTAAGATTTGATTTGTTCTTGTTTTACGACATATCAACCTCAATGGGTCATTTAATGCCGACTATGTTTTTGAAATGAATTGATGATAATGTTTAATTTTCTAAAGGTTTTTTTTTTTTTGACATTTTCTTATGTGAATGAAACTTTTAGATGTTTTTGTTAATATATATTTTTGTGTTTTCATTTTTTTGGATTTTGTTGTAGATGTGTGCTTCTTTTATGTATCCAAGTAGTTTTTCTGGGTTTATTTGGTAGAATATCTGTTTTAGATTTGTTGTTTGGTAGTATTTTTTTCATATTTGTTTTAGGTTGCTACATTCTGTTAGTATGTGTTTGATTGTGTAGGGTTTTTGGCATGGTATGCAATATGGGCTGCTTTTTTTTGAGGAGGCATGAATGGGTAATGTATGAGTGTCCTATTCTTAGTCTGGATAATATTACTTCTTCTTTTCTGGATATTTTGGTTTGATTTATTTGAAGTTTTCCTATTTGTGGCATTATTTCATGTGCTTTCTTAAGAGCTATTCCATAATAGCTCAATATGTACAAAGTATAATAATCTTGATTTAACTCTCTCTGACTATTTTTTTTTCTTTCTTTCCTCAGTGTCATTTTTTCATTATGTTCGATTGAAACATTAGCATTATCACTTCCACATGCCCTTGTCTATCTTTTCCCTACTCTCTTTCTTTGTCTTTCTTATTATATTTGTCTGTGTAGCATATCCCTTTTCTTTCATTTCTCTCAATGAGACACTCATAAGAAATAAGAATTCAGCGAATAAGCAACTCCAGATATTCAGGATTTACATTTTTGCATTTCATTTAGATGATTTGGACAGTCTCATTTTAACCAGAGGGTGTTACAAGATGATAATGGTTAACGAACATGAGTATTCATATATCTAATAATTTATACACCACTGGAATTATCACTGGAAGAACCCTCCGAGTATGTGTGGGAAAAAAGACCCACTTTTGACCCCCAAGAGGATCTCTCTGCCATTCTGACTTAGGCCTTAACTCGAACAAGACACTATTACTAGCCAGGGAGAAATTCCCTTGCCACATGGTGGCAATAAATCATAAAATCCCCTTTTGTCTCTGTCTTTTACTTTCCTTGAATTCCTTCCTTTTCAGTGTGACCACCAAATATGATGGGGTTAAAAGCAAACCCCAAGAACACACACCAAGAATAACCAACTATCTTTTTTACCCAAAACATACAACCTCTTGCTACCCCACAATTTAATAATTTGCAATGATTCATCTAGAATTAAAATTTAGTTTAATTCATTAAAAAAAAAAATCAGTTTAATTAAAAAAATTTTCAAGAAAGAAAATAAATCTACCCAAAATTTCTTTGAAGAAATTTAAAATTGCCAATTTCTTATGGAGAGACAGATTAATAGAAAGAAAACCCCATTTATTATTAAGATATAGATTTCCCATGTAAATAAGAATAAAACAAAAATGCTTTTCTCCCTTTCAAACAGTTCAACTCAGAAATAAAACTGTGTAGCCTATTTTTATTTTCTTGGAAGATTTGAAGTCTTGTCAATTTTTGGAGGTTGAAAGGTCAAAGAAAAAATTGATTCTTGGAATTTTAGCTTTTTCTGATATTCAACCAAAAAGTAGCACAATGACACGACACCAATAATTCTCTTCTTTGGCGCGTGCCAAATATTTGAAAGAATGGTAAAGTAGATGGATAGTAAGTAGAAACTGGACAAAAATATAGAATATACATTTTCTATGAATACCAGTTTGAGGTGAAGATTGTATAATGGCTACAGACATGGAAAATGAAAATAGCAAACAGAGGTCATAAATAGCTAGGATCAGAATGTAAGTCACCCAGTGAGGATCAAACTCAATACAGTAAAAATGGTAAGGAAGACCTTTTTTTGTTGTTATATGGTGAGTCACAAATATATATCATCATAGTAACACACTGGGTGTTGAAAATAGCTAGCATCAGAATGTAAGTCACCCAGTGAGGATGAAACTCAATACAATAAAAATGGGAAGGAAGACCTTTTTTGTTGTTATATGGTGTTATATAATCATGGTAACACACTGGGTGTTGAAAATAGCTAGCATCAGAATGTAAGTCACCCAGTGAGGATGAAACTCAATACAGTAAAAATGGGAAGGAAGACCTTTTTTGTTGTTATACGGTGAGTCACAAAAGCTGTTTTTATTCACTTCACACTATTGACCTTGGTTGGTTTCTTTGTTTTAATTGCATATCAACCTCCATGGGTTATTCAATACCAAAGCCATCCTTGTAGAAAAACAGAAGAGGGACTATTTAAAAAATTCATACTGAATATATAAAAATCTTGGAAAATATGTAGCACAAGATGGCGTATTTTTAACTTACATTTTACATAGATTACATTCAGTCTATCTTTTCTCAAATTTTGGACTTAGTCATTGATAGTGCAAGACATTTTTAAAATTGACCTTGAAATTTTAAGATAGTAAAAATACCCAATTTGACTTTTATAAGATAATATTTTTTGTAAAGGCCCATACTTTTCCCAAGAATATTAGTCTGAAAGTGAAAGTAATAGTGAGACTGGAGTCCGAACTCTCTTATGATGTTGCAGTCTAGCATGTTATCTACAAAGCCATAGGGAATCCCACTTCACTAGTGACCTCAGAAAAAGCCATGAATTCATCACATCTCCATTTGTAGAACAGACTGAACTCTCTATCCATGATATTTGGTTTGGTTTGTTTTACAGCATATCAACTCGGTGGGTCATTTAAAGCCAATAAAGTTTTGAAACAAATTTATTCTTAATGGATACTCAATTTTTTTATAAAAACATTTTTCTACTTAACCCATAGATGGGACCCTAACAAATACTACCACTCCGGGTCAGAGTGAACAATGGTGATGAAGGGGTGCTCTATATTCCCCAAACATCCAGAACTGGAACCTCACCATCAGATAGAGTTTAACATAATTCCCAGGACACGAAGACCCTCAGCCACCGCCTTCTAACACATATATGATAAAAAGGGGTTGGGGTTTTGCCATAAGAGCAATAGGGTTAGGACAATCATATAGGTGCTAGGGCTGGACATGACCATCAGAGGGGTATCCTTGATCTGCAGCCAGTCTTGAAGAAGAGCCTAGTCTCTAAGGCTCTTCAGCTATAGTCTTCAACTCCAGTGAGGATACTGGTACTGAAGAGGTGCACTTAGCATAATGGAAATGGAATTGGCGACCAGAGTTCAAATCCTAGACTGAAATTTTTTGCATTTCATGACTGTAAGCTTGTAATATTGTAAGATAACCTGAATGGCCAACAGTACTAGGGGAAAGTACTTGAATAGGAGGTATGTTCAGCTCAAATCCTGTACAAGGCTATTTATGTTTCACTTCATGCTAATACCTTTGGAAAAGGTATGAATCCATCTGTTCCCACTTAGTTATGGGTAAATTGTAGGGACGTCTGGTTCTTTAATTTTGGTAGGGCAACTTATCTAGGAGAAGGAAAACTCAGAATTCAAGCCTGATAAACACAGCTGAAAAATTGACTGTGTCACTAACAGTTTATGTAGATGGTTGGTTGTTTTGTTTCATTCTATGGCATAACAACCTTTTTGGGTTATTTAATGCCAAATAAAGTCATTTTGATATCAGGTTGCTTATAGTACTGGCTGTTGTTTAAATGGTCTCTCATCTAAGTATTTAACATGCTCATTGCTGCTTAACTTTGGTCATTTAATGGAACTGGTGCTTTATACCTGACTTGACCATAAGCAGCTTGTGCGGAGGGTTGGGTAAATCTCAGTTGGTAGAGCATCTGGCTTGGAACCACAAGGTTCTGGGTTCAATACTGGTCCTCGCCAACTCAGCGTATGAGTAGCACAGGGATCTGTGCAGTAAAGTGGGGAGCTGATGATAGGTGTGGCACTCCACCTCAGATGCAAAAACAATCTCCCTGGTCTAGTGCTAGTGAAAAGGGGATAGACTCACTCACTGTCTGGCTGATACTAACAACAGGCCACTTTGTCAACTTTTTACTTTACATGTCAAACATTTTAGACAGATTTTTTTAATACTCTTTCTCACCTCCAGATAAAAAGCAAAAAAAAAAAAAAAAAAAAAAAAAAAAGATAAAATAAAGAAAGGAAAAGCATTAGTGGAAAATGTCAGTTTTCTCTTTGACATTCCTATACACTGTCACTGTCAATTTGTGACATATTGATGGAATATCTCATTAGACATTCCAGGACCGTCATTGCCTTCATCGCCATCCACAAATTATCTTGAATCACTTATCGGATTCAGTGCCAGAATAAAATTTTCAAAAAAAAAATACCAAAGTTCTTCAAAAGTAGATCTATGATGTTTCTTCTCTTCAAAGGTGCCATCGTTTTTAAAATGTCAAAACATTGTTTACTTGATTCTGTCTGAAATAAATTTGCCAGCATAATTATGACCACCTTGTGAAAATATGTAACATTTAGTTTTTATATTTTTTTTTTCAATATAATTTCATTTTCAAAAGCACTTAACCCAATATTTTTCCATAAATCACAATGAACATTATTGTGTGAAAATCTCAGATTGAATTTCATATATTGTATTGGGATATATATCACTTCCCCGCCACTGGAATAATGTTTGCCCCTCAAACCCTCTTTCATGGAGGTTAAGAGAAGCAAACTTAATGAGGAAGTGAAATCTGTAGTGAAGAAGTGGCTCAAAGAACAGTCAACAGAATTTTACAGCACAAAGAAACATGCTCTCAGTTGAAGGTGTAACATTGCTATTGAGAGAAACAGTGACTATATGTAGAAGTAGGTATATGATCTACAGAGGACCAACTTCATTTTGATGTATGATGTATGTTCCTGTGTTGGTAATTATACCAGACCTGAACAAAATAGCAATATTTTTTGACTCACCCGCATATTTTCAATATAATTTCATTTTTTAAAGCAATTAAAACAATATTTCTCCATAAATCACAATGAACATTATAATATGAAAATCTTAGATTGAATTTCAGATATTGTATTGGGATATATATATATGTATTCACTCAAAACCTCCACATGAGCAGGATGTGATACATGGTCAATTTTTAAGCATAGTTTAACAATGTGGAGGTGAACTGACTAAAGCACAAAACAAAACTGATCTCTATATAAGGAAAGTGTTATACTTTTGTAGGATTGGATTGTATGTACTAACCAACATCTCCTCACGAGTAGGATATGACACATGGTCAATTTTTAAGCTTAACAGGTTTGAATTCAGAGTTTAGATTGGTTTCTATTTCAAGGTTAAAGATCCCAGTCTACCCTCATAGCTAGAGGGAAAATAATTGATTCATAACTTTTCCAAGGGTTTTAGCATTATGTGAAATGCAAACAGCATTGTCCAGAATATGAACTATGATGATAAGCATTACAGTACAAATACCTCCATTTAATATTCAGTAGAAAAGTGTCCATTTCCTATAATAATAACCATTACACCATAAACACCTACCAGGAATTTATACATTATATTAGTAAAGGATTTTGCATTTTATAGTTATTACCATTATATTGAGAATTTGACATTTAGCATGAATGAAAACATCACCAAATTTATGATTCAATTTAACTTTCATAAGAAAGAACATTTTAAGTTTATTGCTGAGTTACAGTTATACATATATAGGAAATGTGCATATATATATATATATATATATATATATATATATATATATATATATGTTGTGTGTCAATCATAGGAAATCTCACCTGGGTCAATCCATGCAAATTCCAGAAACAAACAATGTGTCTTGCGCTATCTGTGGCAAGGTCTGTAAGTTGGCTTCTGGTCTTAAGAGACATATGGTGGTGCATAAGCATCAAATTTTATCATCTGATTCAATGAGAAGGACATCCTTTCTATGTCATATTTGCATAAAACTTTGTGGATCTGCAGCGGGTTTGATGAGTCATTTGAGGGCTCATGCAAGGAAGGGTTCTGGTAGTGGAGTTATGGGATTGTGAGGGACAGCAATGATCTGTAAAGATTATGTTATTGCAATATATATATATATATATATAATGTGTGTGTATGTATATGCATGTGTATGTATGTATATACATGTGTACGTGTGTGTATATGTGTGTGTGTGTGTATCTAAATTAGGATAGTGAAGACAAAGTCAACAGCAATGGTAACTGTTAGTTTCTCACCTATGTGACTTTCAAACCAAGAGAGACATATATGGTCTATCAATGACACTGAGCACTTACATGGCTAAAGCTTGAAAGAATTATCTTTTATCTTATATTTCCATATGATTGATAATCTGTCTATTGAAAATATTATTCAATAAAAATGGATATCATTATCAAAAATAAAATTGCAACACCCCTGTAACCAAAGATAAAATTGTGTAAATATACATAATACGTACTTATAATTGGACTGCTAAATATTCATATATTTGGTTAGAGTTTGGTAATAAATAATACCTAATAATATCCATTTTGACTGTATATGGTTCCACTAGAAATAATAAAATTTAGTATCTTTGGTTTAGAAGAAAATTAACTTTTATGAAATATTGTTGGGGTGTACTTATTTATGAGTAATACTGTACATTCCTTTTCTTTAGTTTGTCTCAGAGCAACAAGTGTCTGTTCGTAGCCAAAGCAATTACATTTACTTCTGGTCTAATACCCATGAGAAAAGTATGAATGTCTCCATCCCCCAAGCTATAGATTAAACAGTACCACTAATGTTCTACAAAGATCACTTGGCATTAAATAACCCATAAAAGTTATATATGCCATTAAAACAAAGAAGCCAGTAATGGAAAGAAATGCAGGTGACTGGTTGATAAAGGAAAACTAGACTGGTATAGAAAGAGTTTGATAAATATCAATAAAACAGTTGTTTTGGTTTGTTTTACGGCATCTAAACCTCAGTGGGTCATTCAATGCCAACAAAATTTTGAAATAAGTTAATTCTTAATGGATACATAATTTTTTTTTTAAAAACAAATTTTTCTATTTAATCCATAGATAGGACCCTAACAGATACTACCACTCTGGGTCAGAGTGGACCTGGGAGCAATAAACAAATTTTTCTATCTTTCTACACCTATTTAATCCATAGATGGGACCCTAACTGACTCTACCACTCCGGGTCAGAGTGAACAGGGAGCAACATTCCCCAAACCTCCAGAACTGGAACCTCACCATCAGATAGAGTTTAACGTCATTCCCAGGACATGAAGACCCTCAGCCTCCACCTTCTAGCACCCATATGATAAAAAGGGTTGGGGATTGCCATAAGGGAAATAGGGTTGGGACAATCATATAGATGCTAGGTCTTGATGTGACCAGCTGATTGATCAAAGTGGGCCTTTTCAACAGCCTGTCTAACCCAAATAAGGACCAAAGTGGAGTGTTGCAGATCATGGACTGCTCAGCCACCTGGGTTTCATCCTTAAACATCATGGATCGCCACTCGGCCAACAGGTGACCCCGTTGGGGAGTCTTACCCCTCTGTAGAGGTGCAGTCAGTCTATTCTAAAGCCCCAGCTGAAAAGGCTGATAAGTGGTCACAATAAATCATAGACTGATATGAAGTACTCACATATTTCAGTGGAAATGTCTAAAAAGTAACTTGCCCTAACCTTCCCTATTTTTTTGGCTTTTAAGACTTCAAAAGTTAAAAAAATAAAAGAGTTTTCTAGACATGCATCAGCACAGCCCCATGATTAGAGTATTGGGTAGTCAGCCAAGAGATTTAAAGTTCTTTGTCCTTTGAAGAATTTTTTTATCACATTTAAATTTCATGAAATCTTAAATATTTTTAGATCCTAAAAATTAAATCAGGATTCATAGCTAAGCTAGAGGAAGTACCCGTCTACATCAAGCAAGAGGTCAAGACTTGGTTGGTTGTTTGGTTTAATGGAATATCAACTCTTGGGGGGTGATTTAATTTAGATTTTTATATATATGATTCATTAACTTCATGTGTATTAATACTGGTAGTTGACTCTCAGCCACCACTTTCTAGCATCTATATGATAAAAAGGTGTGGATATTTTTCACAATAGCAATTTGAAGAATATGGTCAGGACAATCATATAGTTGCTAGGGCTTGGCATGACCAAGCAGTTGATCAGATCTTGACCATCCATCAAACTCAAGTGAATTCTGAACAGGAGTGTTGCATGAGACCACTTAGTATCTGATTCACAGACTGCTTAGTAATCACAATCCTGTCCTCAAGGATTATGGGTTGCCACTCACATCCAACAGGTGACCTCATGGGAGGGGGGTGCTCACCACTCTGCAGAGGTGCAGTCAGTATATTCTACAACCCCAGCTGACAGGGCAGGTCATGACTTGGATCTTAGACAAATGTCAAAAATCCATTTTACTTATTTGATTTTTGATGAGACTGTTTGCATTTCACATGGAAAAGGTATGCATTGAACTATTCTCCCTCTAGCTTTGGATAAATAGTAAGGCAGACTGGGCACTTTAACTCTGGTTAGGCAACCAGTCTAGCAAAACAAAATTTGAATTCAAACCTGTTAAAACTCAAGTAATTGACCATGTGTCACATCCTGCTCATGCAGAAGGGTTGGTATAGCTTGGAGGATGAGAGGGTTCATATCTTTAACAAATATATTAGTCTGAAAGTGAACATAATAGCACAATTGAAGTTCAAACTTGTTTACTAAATTGGCGTAGTCCAGCATGTGAGCCATTATGCCACGGAGAAACCAAATAATTTTGAAATCAAAATAAAGGAATATATTTTATGCAAAAATCATTAAGCAAACTTGCTTGTATTCAAACCAAGAGAAAAAATAAATGTCATATAATGGATATGCATAGCCTATCAATTTTTGGGAGGTAGTGTACATTAGTTTGAAATTAATCATAAAACAGGAAAATCACAGAATTTTGATTGATAGGTCTTGCCTCAGATTCCTCTTGAACAGGGTCTCATTAGCCTAGAGAGTCTCAGATGGAACAGGGAAAATAAATGTCATATAAAGGATAAGCATAGCCTATCAATTTTTGGGAGTAGTGTACATTAGTTTGAAATTAATCATAAAAGGAAAATCACAGAATTTTGATTGATAGGTCTTGCCCTCAGATTGAGATGGAACAGGGAAATGTCATATAATGGATATGCATAGCCTATCAATTTTTGGGAGGTAGTGTACATTAGTTTGAAATTAATCATAAAACCACAGAAATTTTGATTGATAGGTCTTGCCTCAAGATTCCTCTTGAACAGGGTTCTCATTAGCCTAGAGAGTCTCATAATCAGATGGAACAGGGAAAATAAATGTCATATAAAGGATAAGCATAGCCTATCAATTTTTGGGAGGTAGTGTACATTAGTTTGTCACAGAAATTTTGATTGATTGGTCTTGCCTCAAGATTCCTCTTGAACAGGGTTCTCATTAGCCTAGAGAGTCTCATAATCAGATGGAAGGGAAAATAAATGTCATATAAAGGATAAGCATAGAGAGTCTCATAATCAGATGAGGCAGTGAAAGTAGAATTGGAATTTAGTAGAGTTGAGCCCTTCTGCCTTTCCATCTCTGCTGCTGATTCTTCTCATTCAGGGATGGCAAAAAATATATTGGGAAATCAGTGCAATAAAAGCTTACACAATAAAATGTCCCTGTATTGTCTCCATGATCAAAGGACAACAAAATGGTACCCGCAGAGAGACATCTGACCTGAAAGGAAACCCCAATACAAAGAACACAGACACCTGGTAGAAACAGACATTAGAAAATAAAGATAAAGTTGTAATATATTTGATGATCACCTGTACGAGTGTATGAGAAAGAAGTTTTATGAGAAAGAAAGGTTAAAAAGGAAAGACAGAAGAGTGGAGGCAAGAAAGTCATACATTGAAGACTGAAGCTTCTGGGCTACTGTTCACAGACTTTCATACAACTAGACAGTATATATTTTGTTTATATATATATATATATATATATATATATAAGCCCCCAAAATGTATATAATATAAAAAGATGTCAATAATACATCTACACAAGCAAAAAAATATATGTGTGTGCGTGTGTATGTATATATCTATACAGAGACACCATTTTTAGGATATATATATATATGAATATGTGTGTGTACATATCTATACATAGACATATTTTTAGAATATATATATATGTTAGCATAATTATAGGATTAGTTCTGTATGGAATGATATTTCTGTTTGTAGGTTTGAGATGAAGGCATTAGTAATGTGGGCAAGATGAAAATACAGAATTATTAGTTGACTAAAATACTTTCAAAACACTTAAGTAAACAAAAGATAGAAAAAGAAAGCAGAAAAAGAATGAAAAAGAGAATAAGTTGGAAGGAAAGAATTGAAAAAGAAAGTGGTTTAGAAAAAGACTGAAATATAGAAAGTTATAATAAAAGAGTACAAAAAATGTATGTGAGTGTGAGAATGTAGTGTAGTCTACCTACCAATTACCTACAGACTGACCAGATATATTTGAATTTTTAAGCATAGCAATGGAATTTCTCATTACTCTGTGGTGAGACCTTGTTGCATGGTTGATAAATATATAAAGGCACATTGGTTGGATGTTTGGTTTAATGGCATATCAACACTTCGGGGTTATCTAAAGTTATTTAAATTTTTATATATATGATTCATTTAAGAAATAATTTTCATTAACTTCATGTGTATTAATACTGGTGGTTGACCCTCAGCTTCTAGCACCTATTTGATAAAAAGGGAGTTTTATTCAATGCCAAATCATTATATCTACATATATAGGATTTGTTTAAGAAATTATTTTCATTAACTTCATTAAGTAAACAAAAGATAGAAAAAGAAAGCAGAAAAAGAAATGAAAAAGAGAATAAGTTGGAAGGAAAGACTTTGAAAAAGAAAGTGGTTTAGAAAAAAAGACTGAAATATAGAAAGTTATAATAAAAGAGTACAAAAAATGTATGTGTGTGTGAGAGACATTTAGTGTAGTCTACCTACCAATTACCTACAGACTGACCCCCCACCAGATATATTTGAATTTTTAAGCATAGCAATGGAATTTGTCATTACGCTATAGTGAGACCTTGTTGCATGGTTGATAAATATATAAAGGCACATTGGTTGGATGTTTGGTTTAATGGCATATCAACACTTCGGGGTTATCTAAAGTTATTTAAATTTTTATATATATGATTCATTTAAGAAATAATTTTCATTAACTTCATGTGTATTAATACTGGTGGTTGACCCTCAGCTTCTAGCACCTATTTGATAAAAAGGGAGTATTATTCAATGCCAAATCTTTATATATATATATATATATATATATATATATATATATTATATTTATTTATTTATTTGTTTAAATTATTTTCATTAACTTCATGTGTATTAATAATTGGTAGAAATGATTTTCATTCAATTCATGTGTATTAATAAATGTTGGTGGTTGACCCTCATCCACTGCCTACTAGCACCTATATGATAAAAATGGTTGGATGTTTGCCATAAGAACAATTTGAATATGGTTGGGAAAATCACATAGTTGCTTGGACTTGATATAACCAGATGACTGATCAGATGTGACTCCTCTGACCGTGTTTAGTCCAAATAAGGGCTGAAATGGAATGGGACCACTCAGTACCTGGATTGCAGTCTGCTCAGCAACTAGAATCATGTTCACAAGTATTACAGGTTGCCACATATGGCCAACAAGTGGCCTCATTTGGGGAGGTGGGGTTTGTAACTCGATGCAGAGATGCAGTAATCTACA
>CM042143.1:104434059-104534059 GCA_023376005.1 Doryteuthis pealeii | reverse complement strand
CAGCACATGAGTAGCAAATTTTGGATGTGTGCATTAAAGTGGAAATTGACTGCTTTTCACAATTGGTTTACAACATCAGACACTTGTTTATAATTTCTACTCTTCAACAAATCATGGGGATGGTAGTTTTAGCATTCTTGTTGAGCTATACATTCTTAAAGAAATATTTCAATCATTTTAAAGATTAAATAAACTATTGTTTCAACTTTTCTAAGATGTATTTCATATATTTAAAGTGACCATAATAATTTGAAGATTAAACTATATGAACCATTTTATGAGATCATATCAGTGGAGTGTAAGCCATACTTTAATTGTTATATTGTTTTTCATGGGCTAAGATTTAATTCCTGCTTAATGAAAATTGATGGTATGTGTGGTGTGGCACTCCACCTTTGACACAAAAACAATCTCCCTGGTCTAGCATTAATGAAAAGAGGATAGACTGTCTAACTTATACTGACAATAAACCACCCTGTTGACTTTACTACTAATAATAAATGCAAATGTTAGTGTGTCACATTTTTTCAACTGTACTCCTTGAGCCTGTAGCCCCACATATCATACCATTTTGAAATCAGACTGACTGTGAGCAAATTAAAAACATTCTGGGCCGAATTCAGACTTGGAATTCTGAAATTTTGGATTCCTAAGTTTTACTGGGATTTTTCTTAGCAATTTTATGCAACAAATTTTTTTTTGTACGATAAATTTTAGAACTTGGAAATAAATTTTGGAAAAATATTGTTCAAGTTTAATAAAATTTTATGTGTATACAATGCATGAATTTTCATTGTTGTGCCAAGGGCCAACCAAGAACTATCTGCGGGAGGTAGCTTAATTGTAAAATAGTGTTGTATAATTCTTTTTATAATAGTATTTAAAAAAAAATCTTTTTATTAATTATTGTACATACTAGCATAAATATTAATTATTGTACATACTAGCATAGTTCATGTTATAAATGAATATTTATTGATTTTAAGGGCCTGTTAACCTGTCTTGGGTTATTTTATTAGGGAATCATATTCAGTGTAAGATCAGATTTATATTTTTGGTTTAATCATTTCTTAAGTTTTTGTTTTGCTCAAAATCCTTTCAAATACAAATGATTTTTAATATATTTGACACAGACTTGAAAATAACATCAATAAATACTACTATTCCCCTGTTTTGATTTTTGCACATGGTTAGTTGATATCAAGTATTTTTATCTAATACAAATAATTTGCATATTTGCAATACTAGAAACCATACAACTATCTAATCTTATTATAATGGAGATTGTGTGTTTTTCTGTCTGTAACCGAAACTATATTACTACTCAAGTCACAATTCCCTTCATTATTTACATCACATTCTCCATGATTTTATTTTTATTTAAACCTCAATTATTAATAAAATTGCTTCACCTTTTTATTAGTGTTGTCCATATCTACATACAAATAATATGCAATTGTATTTATATATACAAAAAGTAGCGGTTTACAATGTGAATGGGAAGGCTAATTTGCATATTGATATTAAAAATGTGATTTTATTAAATATGTGCTTAGTATTATTGATT
This sequence comes from Doryteuthis pealeii, assembly GCA_023376005.1. Classification (NCBI taxonomy): domain Eukaryota; kingdom Metazoa; phylum Mollusca; class Cephalopoda; order Myopsida; family Loliginidae; genus Doryteuthis; species Doryteuthis pealeii. The sequence goes on along the minus strand of CM042143.1, from coordinate 104,532,492 downwards.
TCTAACTGTTTGGTTTTATTTTAATGAATATAAGCAAAAATCTCTTCAATGAATCTTAAATGAAATCCATTAACAAGAAAAAATAACTGTCATTTTATTCTTTATTTCCTAATTTAACTAAATAGTTAAATTAGGAAAATTTACCAATGAAAGACGGGAGTAACGAAAAATGATGGAAGAGTTGTTTCAAAGTTGTTCTATTTTACAATCATACCCCCTCTGTTGCAAATCTGTTTATCTGCATTCTTATTCAGTTTCATTAGCCTTTCTAATTTAATATGATATTTTATTATATTAAAACTTAAATATTTGCACCCGGAGGGTGCATTTATTTGCTAGTACTAATAATTAATGCACAGTTATATGATTTCAGTATTCTCATTTCATACAAATCATTGTGATTTGTATATATGTTCTTTTGCTTTTCATTAAAATTATTCATATCAATGTGTTACAATTTATGTGGTAGCATAAATTGTTGACAGGCACTGTAGTGAGAATTCAAGGGGGCCATTGGCTTTCAGATCAGGGAGTGGAAAACTACCAGGACGGTTATAGCTCTCTGACCCCTAGACGTAGAAATCTCTTGCTTCACGTGATTAATTAGTTTAGATTTTAGTTTCAGCCTGAGAATGGAGCAGAGAAGACATGCTACTGCGAGGTTGATTCTTATCCGCATGGCGAATAAGAATGGGCTAGACCAATAAAATCTTGATCAATAAATAAAAGTCTTGTAGTTCATTTAATTAATTACAATGAATAAAGTTAGCCCTTAGAAAAAGCAGTTAGAAGAAAATAGCAACCAGATGACAAGATGATGGCAAAAGAAGTAGAAGAGGAAACACAGCGACTATGAAGAAATGAAGCAACAAGTATGTTTCTGTCTCTCTCTATTATCAGAGTTTCCTCTGTTGAGAATTTTGGGATATAAGGTGTGTGATGGATCCCCGCTTCTACTTATAGAGTAGGAGTAGGCTAGATCATGTGATATATTCCTTGGCCAATCACTGGCAGTACTCTGAGGCTGATACAATACTTAACCGACCCTACTGCATTCTTTGATGACAGACATAGGATTAAATCACTGGACCTTTACCAATATGCAGGATAGGACATACACTTACCAAAGGATCACCAAAGGATTCACCACATATGACTTTCTTTAAGCCTTATTTTAACTGGCCAAGGATGGCATTTAAAAACTTTACATCCTCTCTCGTAAATATACCTGATGATGGGTATACAACAAATGTATTTTTGCACGTGTATGTATTTACCAAGTCCTCCACACAAGCAGGATGTGACACAAGGTCTATATTTAAGCATATTTTAACAGGTTTTCACTGACCTGTTGCCGTAGCAGTCTACCCTACTAGTTGGATGCATACCTTTCCCAAAGGTATTAGCACTATATGAAATGCTAACAGCCTCATCCAGAATTTGAACCCATGCCACCATGTCCATTTTCTAGGATGATAACCAGTACACCATGGGCACATCCTTGTTTGTCATGTGTAAGTTCTTTCAAGTTCATCTAGTTATTTAATGTTATTGTTTTTCATATACATTTTAGCTGTGTATTTTATATATTTTATATCATTCTGTTTCACCAATGTCAACAACACTCCTAGTGGCCATCACTAGAATTAATATTTAAAAAAACACAACTACTACAAATCCTGTCTAATTATTTTGAAGGTCACACTTCCTTCAACAGTCACTCTACTTACCCCACCCCTCCAGCTACTACCTTCTCAAGAGATTTCCAATCACACAAAACTGTTATATATTTTACATTGTTTACTCAAAGTCAAAGAGTTTCTTTATAATCCAACATTTAGTACTTGAAAAACAGATACTCCATAAGATCTTTATATTTTAAGGAGTAGAGTTGCTCCTGTCATAAATGCTAGGAGTACAATAACATTGTTTAATTTTGTTTGTTTAGTTTTATGGCATATCATCCCTTGTTTTTTTATAGGATTTGTTTATATAAATAATTTTCATTAAATTCACTAGCAAATATATGCACCCTCCGGGTGCAAGTATTTAAGTTTTAATGTAATAAAATATTGTATTAAATTAGAAATGCTAATGAAAATAAATAAGAATACAGATAAAAAGATTTGAAACAGATATAATAAAAGATTTGAAACAGAGGAGTATAATAAAAATTGGAACAACTGAAACTTACTCTTCCATCACTCTCGTCTTTCATTGTTATTTTTCTAATTTAAGTATTTAGTTATGAGAGGAAGTAAAGAATAAAATGACAGTTATTTTCTTGTTAATGGATTTCATTTAAGATTCATTGAAGAGATTTTTGCTTATATTCATTAAAATAAAACCAAACAGTTAGAAATCAATAATACTAAGCACATATTTATTAAATTCGATTTTTAATATTAATATGCAAATTAGCCTTCCCGTTCACACTGTAAACCGCTATTTTTGTTGTATATATAAATACAATTGCATGTTGTCAGTATGTAGACATAGTTAACAGTATTAATAATGTAAGACAATTTTATTAATAATTGAGGTTTAGATAAAAAAAAATCATGGAGAATGTGATGTCAATAACTAAGAGAATTGTGACTTGAGTAGGAATATAGTTTCGGTTACAGACAGAAAAACACAATCTCCATTATAATAAGATGTGTATTTATAAATTGGTAGAAATAATTTCATTAACTTTAATCTGGTAAAATTAATTTATGTTAATTTATCAACAAATCAAAAGTAATTGTAGTGTAATTATTATGGTCTACGGGGAATTTTGGGATTGAAAAGAAAATGGTATTCGGATTTCTGTAGAACGAGAAGAAAAAGAATAAGAAACAAAGGTTAAAGTTTAGAAGGGTAAATACTCAAATACTCAATTGACCGATCAATGACCCCAGGACTAGATTTAAAAATAAAAATAAAAGTTCCGGGTCTTGACCGGAAGCAGAAGTGGGTGACCCTTCCACTCCGGGATGAGAAACAGAAGAAGAGAAAAATCGGTCTTTTTCAGCTGGGCCTTCATAAGAGGCAGACGAGGCTTCCTCGATTCCCCCATGATGGGTTTCACAGAGTAGTACTGAACATGATTTATGATAAAATAATTTGACCTTACCCCTTCTCTCTCTGAAAAAGAACTCACAAGCCTAGAAAGGAATAAACAACCCCTTTATGACTATACAACTTGTGTATGCTGTTTTTGAACTAACAACGACTACTACTACAAACCAACTGGCACTATGCAACAGCAATAACTTGATGTGTATTAATAAACTGCTGGTTGACTCTCAGCAAGCACCTAGCAGTTATGGTAAAAAAAGGGTTGGGTGTTTGCCATAAGAGCAATTTGAAGAATATGGTAAGAATTAAACATATAGATCCTAGAGGCTTGACATGATTGCTGATTGATCAAGCTGGGCCTGTTTGCCTGTCTAACCCAGTGAGGGCCAAAGGGGGATGTTTTTTCACATGGTTTTATGATATCAGATAATCCTATCTAATATAAATGATTTGCAAACAGTTCTATTTGACCCATAGTACAGAGTGGACATGGGAGTAATGTCAAATAGAAAAAGATTTCAGATAAAATTAGTAATATAATTATATATTCTATTTAGATACTTTTTTGCATTTCTAAATAGATAAATGTATATAACTATAACTTTATGCACTACAAAGAAGAAGAAGAAGAAACAAATACAATATAAACAGCTGTATATTTACAAGCAAATATGTGTCACTTACTTATATATACTTACTCGCAAAATGTACGAGACATTTTATGCTGATTTGACTTTTAATAAAGATATACATTCAGACAGTAACTTATACTCAAGAAGTATGGGTGGGTTGGATAGGTTAACCCTTATTGGGTTATTTAATACTGAAGTCAGTTTTCTTCCAACAATTATATGGTTTTAATTAACTAATGATAATCATCCTCAAATAACTATTTGTAATACTAATAATTTATAGTCATATAATAGTTATTAAATAGATGGGCAGATACCTTATTGAAGTGAAAGAAAGACAAATTTAAAATCATACAGTGGACCAAAATACAGATTATAACTGAATAAAATATAAATACTGTCATCAGCTCGTTTGTCTTGATGATACATGGCTAACATGCTGGTTTGAAACCAATGGTAACAACTGTACCTTAAATGTATTGTACTCTATAATAAATAAAGTGCTTATACCCATTACTGAGCACTTTATTTTCCATTCTCCAATACCAGAAAAAAACACTATGTGTGTGTGTGTGTGTGTGTATTATATATATATATATATATATATATATATATAGTGTAATTAGATGAAATTATAGATTGGGAAATAAATACATAAATGCCTAAGTTAGATATTAGACCAAAACAGTTACACCAAATTTGAAACATGCTACCTAGGCAAAATAGAGAGCTTAGTGCCAGGTGTTTACAATAATTTTCTGCAATCATAAATATATAATGGTCATTTGAAGAAATGTGGACACCAAAACAGATTTTTATCAGAGAATTGATATGATACTTTACCAGTTCATTTTTCATTGTTTATTCTATAGCATATCATATTTTAATAATTAATTCAAAAATTTTTAAGAAGAACTTTTCCACAAACAATGACATGAAGTCACAATCAATCACCCCTCCACCCCCAAAACCCCAAACAAACGAAAAAACAAAACCAAAAATTTGAGGATTATTTTTCCTCTTAATTAGTTGCCTATTTTTGTTTCCTGTGCCTCATTGAACATTTGCAATTGATTCAGAAAAATCCTCAATCATTTCCTCCAATCATACTTGACCTTCTTTTGTCTTTGGTAAGAAGCATTGGTAATGTTTAGAAAAGAGAACCACAAGTGGCCAAGTGCGCTTTTGACACGGCTATATTAGTAGATACAGCAAAATAACCGGAGATGCTTAAAGTAAATATTTTGACTGCAGAAAAAAAAAAAGAAGATCAGGTCAATGTTTTTGCTAAGTAATGAAAAGTTGCATTTAAGATTGATAGAGAATAGGAAAGAGAAAAATACATAGTTTAATAGTGGAGAAATACTGTTGGATTAATTTCCTCATCTTACTTCCATAGTTTAATAGATATGAATCACATTGAATAGATATGTAAAATATCACCCATACTTAAAAAAATGAAATAAAAAGTCAACTTTATTCTAAAACAAAGATGGCATGATTTTCATTATTTCAAGTGGAAACAAAATTGTTATGATTTTATGGGCCATCCTTTAGGCTTCAGTCAAGAGTGCTTGTCCAGTGGAAATCCTTTGTAAAGAATCCTTGGTGCTCCTCAGTATTGTAAGTTCCTTCATCAATGATTGCAAACGGACGGTTCTCAGTATCAGTGCTTAAGTAGTCAACTAGCCACACATTACGGCTGTTGATTGGTGGAGGAATAAACCCTGTGACCTTGCCCAGTATAAATTTAGGTGGTATATTATAGGACACCTTATATATCCAAATATTCCAACAAAACAAATAATTCCATTATTATTACCATGATATCTGCAACCACTCTAAAGCTTGCCAGTGTGCTCATACAGCTTTACAATTTTGTATGCTTTCCTGGAGAAATGTCCATCACAGACAATAGTCGTAGAACAACTAATCAACAGTCTGGGTGTTATAAAATCTGATGTACCCATGAATGATAAAATATTTTTCATTATATAATAAAAACAAACATTTTTAGTTCTTATTTCTTAGCAAACTCTACTGGATTGAAAATGAATCAAAATATGAATGTGTTATCAAGTCATGCTTATTGAAATCAGTCAGTCAGTCTACTATTGGTTTGAACAACAGCAACAGGCCAAGCACAACTGAACCAGTGTCAAAACAACAGGTACTTATGGGAATTCAGAATAGTCCACTCATGCATTTGGGTGATTCATTCCTTGAGTCCTGATTGGCTGCTTGGTTTCCATGATGTTCAGAGGTTTCATAAATAACCTGCCATTTTGCAGTAGTCTTTGCAGCAAATCAAGTTTGTATTAAGTTATGATTGCTTGCTGCCTTGTTTACCAATTCGACGGTAATTGGAACTAGTATGATTATTCTACAATGCTGACAGCATGTATTTCCATGACTCACTTGTCACCTCTCCCTATTTGTCATCGCTTATTGGAAGTCCTCAGCATCCAGTGTCCACACAGCTGATCAATGTAAGTTTTTGCTGGTTGGCCAAGACTGGTATGTCCATGTGTAGGTGTCCACTGAAGATTATCATTTGAGGTCATCCTTACTTCTCCAGCAGTGTGCTGCATATCTTGTTTGTGTGATAGGGGATTAGCGGCTGTCCTGCTGCTTTTTTGTGGAATGTTGCTTCCTGGATTTGTTCAAGACAACATACAGGATCTTTGTGTATTTCCCATCTAACTTTTCTCCAAGCATTTCATTAATCTAAGTGGTGCAGCCATATGAGATCTGACACGGTTACAGCTTGGAAGAATTCTCACTATCTTATCAGAGAGATCAGATTTTCATTTGATTGATAATATTTCATAATATTTCAATGGCAGTCAGATTTCTCATATGTATATTGATACTGATTTATGTAGAGGAGATATTGCTACCTAGATATGTGAATGAATCTACTAATTTCTGAGGCTTACCCTACAGTATAGAGATGTGTATCTTGTTTAAAACATATGAACTCTATTTTATCCGAGTTCACATAGATGCCAATGCCTCATACTGCCTTTTCTAAGATATACAGCAGTAATTCAGCTTGTACAGGTGTATTTGTGTGAAGCCCTAGATTATCTGCATTTCTGCATCTATAATAGTTTCTGTTTATTGCCTGTTTTGTGTGAAACCTTTTTCCTTCATTAGATTAGGACATCACTTTCTGTAGATGAGATATTACTACCTAGGTATGTGAACTGGTCTACTAATTTCAGAGGTTTGCCATCCTGTTTGGAGATGTTTCTATCTTGTTTAAAATACATTACTAAGAAAACTGCTCATATATATTTGTGCAGTTTTATTTTTGGCTACTGAGGTGTTGCAATTTTAGAAGAAAACACGTCTTTTGTTTTGATTTTATTTGGAGTTGATGTTGACAATAATTTCCTGTTATATCATCTCAATAACTTTTCTTGCATTTATCAATAACATTCCCAAAAGGAAAGAGAAAGCTGCTTAATAATTACGTAAAAATGCAATGCAAAAATAGGAGTACGTGTATTAGCAGTTAGATTTCAATAATATCACATAAAGGGAAGAGTAAAATCCTAAAGATAACTCATATACATGTATCACAGAAATTATAGGAAGTTGCTTATTGTATTTATTTAGTAGATAAGACCCCATCAGCTAATTCCATGAAACATCATTTAATTTCAACTTTGGTTGGTTAATTGGCTGATGGATTTTAATGGCATGTCAACCCATCTGGGGTTATTTATGCCAAGAGGTTAAAGAATAATGTATGTTGTACACTTATATTTATACTTTTGTAGATAAAGTATTTAAAGATGCGTTAGCATTGTCTAATGTAGATTTATGTAGATAAAAATATGGAGGTTTTGAATGTGCTCAGGTTGGAAAATGTGGAGAAAAAATTTGTAACTGTTCATTGATTAGCGTTCCTAATTGAATGTTAATGACGTGATTGATACATGTGAAAGCGAAAATCAAAATGTGATTGGAACACGTGAAGTCAAAAAGCCTAGATATGATTGGTCCATGAGGAGATGTTGAAAAGGTTTGATGTATTCCATATAGATACCAATCTTTAAAAAAACATGTTTATTATGTAACAAGGGTTGCCAGTAAAATATATTTAGAATATTAAGATACTTTGGGATTTAGAAGCAAAGATGGCTTATCCAATAAAAGCCAGAAAGGCAGATTTTGTTGTAATATTTTTTTCTTTTAGATTCATGTACTTTTTAAACACATATTCTTAAATGAATATATATATGTATATATACTCATAGAGGGAGGGGATTAATTATTTAAATCAGTGAAATAGATCACTAATTAGGACTGAGCCTATTCTAGTAGTGACCAGCCCAAGCAGATTTAACAGGTTTGAATTCTGAGTTTTCTTTCTCCTAGACTGGTTGCCTAACCAAGGCCAAAAAGCCCAGTCTGCCCTACTATTTATCCATAGCTGGAGGGAGAGTAGTGGGATTCATACCTTTCACAAGTGTATTAGCGCTATGTGAACTGTAGCTTCATCCAGGATTTGAACTCGGGTCGACAAGTCCATTTGCAACGACTAACCATTACACCAAACACCTCTAACGTTTAATACTTATAATACATAATACTTTTGCTTTGTTAGCTTTACAAAGTAAAACTGATGCTTAAACTGAAGGTTATAAGAGATAACATAGATTTTCTGTTTTTGAAAAGGATTAATTGTACATCAAGTCTTTTAATTCAAAGACAAACATTTTGTATTATATTCTCTCATTGATGGTCTGTACTCAACCCTTTTGCCAGAAGCAAGATATGACATAAGGTTAATGTTTGAGTAGAGTACAGCTGGTTTGATTTCAGTTTTTCCTCCTTTTAGACTGGTTACCTTACGAAGGCTAAAAAGTCAAATCTATCTTTGCTGACATTTCTTTCAATTTGTCCACTGACACTTTAGGCAGGACTTAAAATCGAAAGTATTATCAGAAAAAGATACAGAAAAGTAAACAAATTCATATACTTCATCTCAGAATTCAAACAATCTTAAGATAAATCTATTTCATTGATTGAAATCTGTCAACCTATCTAGGGTTATTTTATGTCTAGAGGTTAGGGAATTGCATTCATGGTACATTCATATTTATACTTTTTTTAATAGTTTCTTAAAGTGTTTTTTTTATTTTTTTTTTACACATGGTTCTATTGAATATAGATAATTTTTAAATAGATCTATTTGAACCATAAATGGGTCCCTAACAGGTAATACCACTCTGAGTCAGAGTGGATCTGGGAGTAATGGCAATAAAGGAGTGAATATACAATCTCCAGATCACCAGAAATGGAGCCTCACCATCAGATACAGTTTAGTTTCATACTCAGGACACCCCCCCATCCCATCATGTTGTAATGGTTAGCAATCTTTGAAGTGAATATCTCAATCTCCAGATCACCCCCATACTCAGCCCCCCCCCCTGGGCATCCCATCATGTTGTAATGGTTAGCAATCTAATATCTCAGATCCATTACTACTGAATAGTGAGTTTGATCCTTGCTGGATACCCCATATTTGTGTGTGTGTGTGGGGGGGTTCTTACTCCACTGCAAGAAATAGCATTTTCCAATCCCCGGCAACAAGGCCAAGAATTGTTTGGTGTATAAATATTAAAATATTCTCCGTTAGGTGTATTTTTAAAAGGTGTAGCGATTCAAAACATTAGTTATGCATTTGAAGAATTGAAAGCAAACATGGAAAAGGAGGAAATTAAGTGAAGAAATATTACATAACGCAGCTGAAAAGCTAATGAAATGGATACAAACATTCATCTAAATTAAAGGAAAATCACTTTAAACATGGATTTCAAAATTAAAATTTATGTATTTAGCCTGAAAATGGCGTAAGGTAATTTTTGTAGAAGTGAGTAAGTCAATATTCTGTTGGTTTGAACAACATCTAACGAAGCACAACTTAATTAGTGCACAAAGTAGTAGGTATTTATGGCACTCAGGAATATTCCATGCATGCATTGGGTGATTCCATTCCTTGAGTTCTGATTGGCTGCCTGGTATCAGTGGGGTTATGATGTCAGATAAATACTCTACCATTCTGCACAAAGCTTGTGACAATGCAAGATTGTATTGGGTTACAGCTTGCTTGTTGCTTTGTCTGCCAATTTGACAGTAATTAGAATATTGCTTCTACAATTTTCAAGTTCAGTACACGTGGGTTGAATTAAGAGTTTTCTTTCTTCTAGTCTGGTTGCTCAAGCAAGACTAAAGAACCCAGTGTGCTCTAGTATTAACCCACAGGTGCCCATGGTGTAATGGTTATCATTGTAGGAAATGGACACTGTAATCCGAGTTCAAATCCTGGGCAATGCTGGTTGAATTTCACATAGTGCTAAATATTTTTGGGAAAAGTATGAATCCAACTATTCTCCTTTTAACTATGAGTAAAATAGTAGGGTAGACCAAGCTCTTTAACCTTGATATGGCAACTGGTCTAGGAAAATTATTTTGTTTGTTTGTTTGTTTGTGTTTTACAGCATATCAATGGGTCATTTAATGCCGACTAAGTCTTGAAATAAAATTAATTCTTAATGGATTCTCAATTTTTATAAACATGTTTTTTTCTATTTAGCCCATAGATGGGACCCTAACAAGTACTACCACTCCAGTCAGAGTGGACCAGGGAGCAATGGTGATGAAGGGATGCTCCACATTCCCCAAACCTCCAAAACTGGAAGCTCACCATCAGAGAGAGTTTAACGTCATTCCCAGAACATGTAGACCCTCAGCCACCACCTTCTAGCACCCATATGATAAAAAGGGTTGGGGCTTGCCATAAAGGCAATTGGTTTGGGGAAATCATATAGGTGCTAGGGCTTGACATGACCAGCCAATTGATCTAGGAAATGAAAGGTTTGAATTCAAACCTCCACTTAAAATTGACCTTGTGTCACATCCTGCTAATGCAGAAAAGTTGGTAAATACATACTATTAACCCATAGCTGGGAGAAGAACAAAATAGATTCATGTCTTTCTGAAGAGCATTAGCATGAAATAAAACACCAACTGCTTCGACAGGATTTGAACTTGCATAACTGATTCTATTTCCTCATACGCAAAAATTAAAATGTGCATTTTGTATCTTTTTGTAATTTGTCTCTGAAATAGTTAAAAATTCAAATTGTCAAAAAGAGAGTTGCATATTTTGTTTTTAACGCCCTGTAGATGGCAAATGAGATAATTGTACTAAAACTGTTAGCGTAATTTTTACACCAAAAATTCTGACACTTTTAGTAGAAAAGGAAAAAAAAAATTAATACCGCAATGAAACTAATCCCAAAAAGACGTGTTGATAACAATAAAAATGGTTATGAAAATGATATTCATTGGAAAGATGTCAAGATGAAAGGCTTTATTGACTTGGTTATAGTGATTAGAATCGTAAGATTGCCATGGTGAGAGAAGTACTGGCAACAGAAGCATAGCTACTTGGATACTGAATGAGTTAAGGTAACCTAATTTGCATAATTTGACAGTGGTTCCTGCAAATATAGAAAAAAAAGAAAAGAAAACTTTCAGAAAATGTATACTTTGTTAGGATTCATTCCATTATGACTTTGGATAGCATAAAAGAATAATTTTTTTTTTTTGTTGTCCAAATATTAGAATTTCATAAATTTATAAGAAATGCATGAAAAAATATTTTTATTTTTAACTGAGCTGAATAGTGAACATAGATGAAATTTCAGTAACATCTGATGTACCATCTAGCAATTTTTTTTTCCTCTCAAGATTCTCTGTTGAAATGGTGGAGGTTTCCAATGTGCCTCTGCATCCTATACAGCATCAAATATGGTAATTTTGGGAACATGGAAAAATTTGGTTTTTAGAAATTTAGTCGCTTGGAGGTTAAAAGAATAAATATTTTTTTGTGGCTGCAGTAGCTGCCAATCTACAATAGGATATAAAAGCATAATACTCCCAACTAGCAAGATTTATTATTAATTCATTTTTTATATATAGAATAGGTAAACCAATTTTCACATCCCTAGGGAGCCTAACTGAAGAACATTTACTATGACTAATTTATATGGAGACGTGTGGCATAATGGTTAGAGTCGTGGAAATGGACTTGTCAACCAGAGTTCAAATTCTAGACAAGGCTGTTTGCATTTCACATAGCACTAATACCCTTTGGAAAGGTATGAATCCATATTGTCCCTCCACCTAAAATAGGACAGTTTGTGTTCTTTAAACTTGGATAGGTAACCAGTCTAGAAGGAAAACTTGCATTTGAAAAACCTGAGGTCAGTCAGTGATTGGGTTTGTGGTATTCCTTGTGCACCAATTCTTTCTTATCAACTGTGCCAAAAAGTGCAGATGGTCCAACACAATCCTCACCATTATAAACAAACCCCTGTGTAGGTTGTTTATTGGATAAACCCTCATGTGTCAAAATCGACAAGAGAGTTCCTTTACATTTCATGACTAATGTAGTGTTGAAGGCATCTGAAAAAAGTTGGCAGAGACAAAGAGATAGAAACGAAATGAAAAAATAAGATAAAGCTGTTCATATTAGGAAAGAAAAAGTCAGACATGTGGCCACAGAAAAATCCCACTCACTTTATTGCTAATGTTAAACTTTCCTCCAAGTTAGTCTCAGAAACAGGAAGATGTTAAGTATTATTTCAAGCTGATTATTTTTTGACAAATTGTAGCTCATCCCAGTGGAGTAGGGGGTAATTTTGCTTAACCCCAAAATGTAGAACATGACTTGTTGCCTCCCAGTAACTGACTGACCTTTTCAATAAGTTCCAGGTCTCATATCTGACCATCTTTCACACCTACCATGAGAGTCTTTGTTATTGACTGTAATGTTACACAGCCAGATACCAAGTGTAATTATACACACATACATTAAACTTACACACAAATGTTTTAAACTCACACACAGTTACCAAGATCACATGGATGGAAATCAGCCACTACTTTACATCTCTCATTACAACTTTCCTCTGGACCAGCCTCAAAAACATTCTGTTCATGGTGGTGTGGTTGAGTAAATGCATACTTGTGCTCCTGATTTTGAATTCAGAATTGTCCTTCTCCTAGTTAGTTTCCCACCCAAGGCTAAAAAGCTTATTATGTGTTACAGTTTTATCCACATCTGGATAGAAAAGATGGATTTATGCTTTTCCCCAAGGACATTCATGGGAATTAAACATAAGCAAATTTGGTTGGAATTTCAACTTGGCTCATTGCTTCCATTTTTTGCACCATTATTTAGCTCAGTTGGTAGAGCGTTGGAATAGGAAACACAAGGTTCCGGGTTCGATACCAGCCATCACCAACTAAGCTTGTGTGTAGCACAGGGATCTGTGCAGTAAAGCAAGGAGCTGATGGAAGGTGTGGTGCTCATCTCAGATACTAAAAAATCTCTGTGGTCTAGCGGTAGTGAGAAGGGGATAGACTCCCTCGCTGTCTGGTTGATATCAACTTTAGGCCACCCTAATGACTTTACTTAGACATAATGCCACTTGTATTTTCAATGAACAGTTATGCTCAATTAAGTAAAAAAAACAAAATACGAGAAAGTGAATTCAAATTAGAAATCTTGTAACTTTCTAGCTAAAATAAATTTCTTTTAAGTAGGGGTTTAGTTCAGTAGGTAGAGCATCTGCCTAGGAAACACAAGGTTCCAGGTTCGATACCAGCCCTCACAAACTCAGTGCATGAGTAGTACAGCCTAGATCTGTCTGGTAATGTGGCGAGCTGATGTTAGGTGTGGCATTCCACCCCAGATACAAAAACAATCTCCCTGAAAAGGGGATAGACTCCCTTGCTGTCCGGGTGATACCAACAATTGGCTAGTCCAAAGACTTTAATTACTAGTAAGTAGATACTATTTTCATGCATGCCTGGTAAGACCCCCTGCCTACCACAAAAAAAGGAGCTATCCTCGGTATAACACTAAACTGTATCTGATAGTAAAGTTCCAATTCTAGAAAGATTGGATATGTGGAGTACATCTTCATTGTCATTACTCCCAGGTGTACTCTGACCTAGAGTGGTAGTAACTGTTAGAGTACGATCCATGGGTCAAATATATCTGTTTAAAAATCATCCATACTATTTTCTTGAATCCAACTGAAAATTATTAGTATTAAGAATACACTGATTGTATCCCATGAAGAGGGGTAAGACTCCTTAAAAAATGGTGTCCTGGGCATGACACTAAACTGAATCTTATGGTAAGGCTCCAGTTCTCGAGATCTATCTAGGGAATGTGAAGTACCCCTTCATCGCAATTACTCCCAGGTTCACTAACCTGAAGTGATTGTACTTGTTAGGTTGCCATCTATAAGTCAAATAGATATGTTTATAAATTATCAGATACAAATACTTGATACGATGTAACTGTAAATTATTTTTATTAATAATAGTTACTATAAGCTATAATTGTTTATTAAAGATTATTATTAATTACTTAAAACCATATAACTGAGTGCAAACAAATGATTATTATTAAATAGAAATAATTACTTGAAACCATATAAAGTGAGTATTAGATTGGAATACTTGAAACCATACAACTCTCTGCAAATTATTTGTATTAGACAGGAATACTTGATAAATGTTGGTAAAAAAAATCTTATAAAACAACTACACAAAAAATGTAAATATAAATGTACAATTCTTGACATAAAATAACCCTAGACAGGTTGACATACCATTAAAATCAATCAATCAATCAATCAAACTCAAAGGCTATAAAAGTTACTGATTAAAACACAGAGCTGAATATTTGTTTAATTTTATCTTATAAAAGCAGAGCTACCAAGCATTGCTCAGGATTTAAATAGTTAAATATTTTATCCATATTCATATATAGATCAATAAAAATTATTTTTCTATATATTTGTTTTATTATTCGTTATATAATCTTGTTTTTCTTTGTTTTATTATTATTGTTGTTTGTATTTTTTCTTTTATTTGCCTTTTATTGTGTTTTATCCTTAACAATTTTGTTTTATTTTTTAATCAATTTTTTTTATATATCATTTAAACCTTCATTATATTTCTATTTTAGCCTTTCTTATGAAAAATGATCGATAAAAAGTTTTTTTTTTAACCCCCTCTCAGATAAAAATATGTTGTGGATTTTATTGAACTTTGGTCTTTGCTGGTCTCCACCCATTTTCCTTTATAAAATTCACTCAGTCATTGTATAGACATAGATACAGAATCTTCTTATATATATGTTATATGCTCCTAAAACCTGGTCGAGCTCTCTAGGAGGGACTTATAACTGACTTTCCCCATTAGTGTAAAAAAAAACAAACAATGGTTGTCCGTTATTGATCTGAGCTCTCTAAGTGACCATAACTTATATACCTATGTATGTATTCATCAGTTAAAACTCAGCTCCTTACTGGCAGCTGAAGATGGCTGAGGAGTTAAGGAACTGAACTGATGAAAAATC
Source organism: Doryteuthis pealeii (assembly GCA_023376005.1). Taxonomy (NCBI): domain Eukaryota; kingdom Metazoa; phylum Mollusca; class Cephalopoda; order Myopsida; family Loliginidae; genus Doryteuthis; species Doryteuthis pealeii. The sequence continues at coordinate 104,517,336 of CM042143.1, read as the reverse complement.
AGTTCAGTTTCACCCCCAGCTAGAAGTAGTTGCTAAGTCTAGCCACACTGAAGAGACATGAAATGTCGAAACACTGTGTCTGTGGATGACTAAATATATATATTTCTTTGAAATTATTCTTAGAAGGTTTTGTCTCACATAAACAGACAAGTTGTAAAATATACACTAGGAGCTAAGAAAATGAAAGAATATGATCTTGAGTATAAAGTTGCCGAAGATGCACTTGCTGACTTGTATCAAATCTTTGATCTTGCAACAGGTTCCTATTGAAGAGAGATTCTAATCTGTTTACCTAAGAATTATTTTCTCTCTTAGAAACTGAATAACCAGACAGCTTTGTCATCTAACCTAGTAAATCAAAAGGATTGGCAAATTCTCACTATGATGGGTCAACATTGATAATAATGTACCAGCTGTATGCACAGCCTAGACGTACTTCTATGGTGGAGTCACTAAAGTTCAACTCTTACTTTAGGTTAAAATAAAACAAAAGAAATTTGGGTTATTTATGTGATCTCAGAAGTCTTTTATGAATTGAATAAGGTCTGTCTGCAAGAAAATTTTTAAGTATTAGAAGAAATGCAATGTTTCAGCTGATGTGCCTGTTTTTGGGTGTTTCTCAGGAACTTTCTTGTTGAATTTGGGAGCCTTCACGGAACTTTGAACTGAACCCTTTATTCAATCCACTGGGGCATAATGTTCTCATTCCACTAACCATGACGGGTACTAGACTAGGGAGATTGTTTTTGCATCTAAGATTAGTATGTAGATATGTTCCACATATCTAACACCGGTTTTGATCGGGGGTCCAGTGAGCTTCAGCCGCTAGACCTTACAAATTAATAGCATTGATCCCGGGGGCTATCCCCTCAGGCAACACCTGCCCCCTCGATTTAAAGGGGGAATGCCGACGGGATCAACACAATTTTTCCACCCGCCACTCATGAGTCTTGGCTTGTGGGTGGTCCCACGTTAATAGGGCCTTGTACAAGTGGGGTACAAGGTAAATATCTCTAAGGTGGAGTGCCACACCTACAATCAGTACCTACTTTACAACACTGATCTAGGCTATGCTACTCATGTGCTGAATTGGTGAGGACTGGTATCAATCCCAAGACCTAGTGCTTCCAAAGCAGATGCTCTATTGACCGAGCTATTTTTCAGTCCAAAAGTAAGGGATGCATATATACATGAGAACTAAATATTAATTTTCTTTCCTTACCACATGCATCACTAGAGTCAGGACAACATGACAGAATAAGTATATATATATATATATATATATATACCAACCCATCCACACATTGTCAGTTGCTTAAGCAAGTTTAACTGGTTTGAATTCAGTTTTCTTCCTTCTAAACTGTTGCCTAACCATATTTAAAGTGCCTAGTCTGCCCTGAATATTTACCCATATGGAGAGAGAATAGTTGAATGCATACTTTTCCAGGGGTATCAATGCAAATGGCTTCATCCAGGATTTAAACTTGGGTCAGAGAATCCATTTCTTATGATGATAACCATTACACCATGCACCTCTATATAAATGAGTTATATCTATGATTCAATCTAATTAATGTGTAAAACTTCTGTTTTGTATTGCCACAGAGAAATATCTACTGTTTGTATATAATTTATTTCTTCGATTGTATTAAACATATAAGCAATTCTATGTATAATTTTATATTGAAATCCATTTGAATAAATTAAAAATAAGTGTAATCTTTTTGTGTTTTTATTTAATTTTATCAGTCTTCCTAATTCAATATAATATTTAACTATATTGAAATTTAAATACTTGTGCCTGGAGGGTACATTTTTTTGCTAGTATTGAATAATAATAACAATACCACGAACACCCTTAATAGTATTAACAAATTGTAGTGAAGCATTGCTCAGGCAGGGTAAGAGAATGTCTTGTGTTTGATGCAATATGCACATACGTGATTAGTACCACTTCTGTGGATCAAAACTCCTGACCTTTATTTTACAAATAAATGTTTGGAGTCTGCCACTGTAGTAGTCGGACGGATTTGCATAGGAGTGGTTGGAGAACATTTGTGCTGTAGGATCAACTACTTGGATCAACATTACTCTGTCCTAAACAAGGCTAGGTCAAAACAACACCTTTGCACTTTGGTGGTAGTGAGGGGATTAAAATAAAACGAAAATAAAATTAGAATAAAAAAAAACCAAAAACACTCCCATGGGGCCTTCACCAGAAGAACCCTCAGCACATGTCCGAAAAAAGGACTGTCCCCCGAACCCAAAAAGAATCTCTCGCCCATTTCGAGTTGAGTCCTTAACTGGGTCTAGTCACTTCTACTAGACAGGGAGATATTCCTGTGCTACAGGCGACTATGACCTGGTCAATAAAGCCTAAGACATAAAACTACCTCCTGCTTTGTTTCTTTCTTTTTTCGTTTCTTAAATTCCTTCTGTTTCAGCGCAACTGCCAAATGAGATGGAGTTAAGGTAAAAAAAAACCCAAAGAACACACAACCCAGAATATCAGTTACATTGAAACCTTAAAACACCCAAACCTCATTCTATCCCAAAACTTCATCCTGTCCATAGCAGACAACTTTTTTGTACTGCCCATTCTTGTGTTGGCAAAGAAGATTAAAATTCATCAAAAGTTTGTTACATTTTCCTGTGAACATGTCCTTGCCTTAAATACTGTGTAAATTTTGTGTTATGAAACATATCATCATCATCATTTCACGCTAGCAACACAGATATCCATGACCATCCCTATCACTCATCAATCTTGGCAGGTCCTTTATGCAGCATCCAGTGTCTGTGCAGAGCTGATCAATGTAGGTCTTTACTGGGTGGTCTGCCCTAGCATGCCCATGTGCTGGTTTTCATATTTTTATTTTTAGTTGATAAAAACCAGATAAAAAGTTGAACTAATGTTAAATTAGATTTAAATTTAGCTGCTACAGAAATATCAATGTGTATATTTTTATAGCCAAAAGGATGAATATTATATTGTTTATGTTATTACCACAACAGTTCAAGTACGCAGTTTATAAGGAAAGATGAGGTCTCTTTTCTTCTGAGATTGGTGGTAAACAGAAAAAAAAAAATGATGGTTCATTTTCTGTCCAGACCAGATCCTTCCCAGAATGCAACATAGATGGAAAAACAGCTAAATAAGCTTCCAATGAGATTTGATTTTGCATTAAGGATACAAATTCAAATCTTTTAAGAAGTTTATTTTCTGATCCAAGTTGCTTACTCAAGTATTGTTCAGTGCAAAAAAACAATCTGTGCATTGTGAGAGAAAAACAAGAGTTATATACTGATTTATTCAAACTGGTGGCCTCATCTTGATTGTTATAGTCACAATTTTTGTGATATTGTACCCTCCATCTTTCTTTAGGTGCTTGCATATTTTGGTAACCTTCTGAAAAGTTTTAAACTCTTTATTCGGTCAATGGGGTAAAATTTATAAACTTAAACAATGATTATTAGCAAATGAAATTTTTTTTTAAAACTACAATGGCTGAAATGTGTCTTTAATAACCAAGACCAGTTGGTGTAAAGCATAAAGAGAGTACAAATCTAGGCACGACTGGGTGGGAAAGTTGATCCACCGAGAATTGTGCAAGAAATTCAATTTTCACCATGTTACTAAATCGTGTATGCACAAACCAGAATCTGTCCTAAACAATGAGATCCATAATATCCTTTAGGACCTAGAGATAAAGACAGATCACCTAATCCTGGCCAGGTGACCAGACCTAGTATTAATTAACAAGAAGAAGAAAACTTGTCATCTTGTGGATTTTGCCGTCTTGGAAGATCAGAGTGAAGATGAAAGAAAACAAAAAGATAGACAAATACTTGGACTTGGCCAGAGAGCTGAAAAACTATGGAGCATGAAGGTGAGGTCATACCAATCATAATTGGGGCCCTCGGAATGGTTACCAAGGATTTGGTAAAAAGTTTGGAGGAATTGGAAATTCCAAAGAAGAATTGAGTTCATCCAAACAACAGCACTGTTAAGATCAGCTAGAATACGCAGGAAGAGTCTTGGAAACCTGAGGAGACTTGCTGTCACTCAGCATCCAGTGAAACAATAGTTTAAGTGGGTGTGAAAAACAATAATAATAATACTTTCTCATAACAGAAATTCAGACAGTAATTAATTTAAAAAAAAAAGTTAAGATGAAAGAAAAACTATTAAAACATTCACATATATAAAAATAATTGTGTATCACCCCCATCATCACAAACATTTTTGTAACATTTCTGGGTCACCAGAATATTCAATTATAAATAGATTGATAAACTGGGTAATGAGGAAATTTGTTGTTATGGTAACACTATATATATATATATATATATATATATATATACACACACACACACACACACACACACACATTTAAGTTGTCTATTTTATTTTCTAAAAATTTTTTTTTTGAAATCATCTCATAATATTTCAAACATATCTGTAAATGTGAGTCTTCTGGTTTTGACATAGAATCATTTTAACTTTATTTTTGTATTTTTGTAATATCTATGTTTCATATTCGTTTTTTTTTGTGTCTAATAGCATATGAACCTATTTAATGCCAATTCCTAGGCATCCTTTTATGGTGTAATGGTTAGCAAGCTAATCTTGCAGACTCATAACTACTGAATAACAAGTTGATCCTTGCTGGATGCCCCATAAAGAAAAAAACATGTATAAAAAGACCACCTTTGGGCTGTGGGGTTTTAAAGAATAAGAAAAACATTAATTCTTGCTTAATTATTCCAACAAAGAAATGAGTAGACACCCAGCCCAGAAGAAAGAGGAACCAGTCCAGAAAAAAGAAGATGGCCACCGATGAAATAAGAAAAAGCAGAACATGTAAGAGCCTCTTTCCTCTACTCACTCCCAATTGTAAACCCAGCAGATGAACAGATATATCACATTGTAAAAACACACCCCTTCTCTAAAATAAATGTTTTGTTATATAGATAAAAAGTAAAGTCTGTAGGGTGGCTGTTGGTATCAGCCATGCAGTGAGTGAGTCTATCCCCTTTTCATTAGCACTAGACCAAGGAGATTATTTTAGCATCTTAGGTAGAATGCCACACCTACCATCAGCTCCTCACTTTACTGCACATATCCCTATGCTATCAATATGCTGAGTTGGCAAGGGCCAGTATCAAATCAGGAACCTTGTGATTCCTAGGCAGATGATCTACTGACTGAGCTAAAGCATCCTTAGTTCTATAGATAGTGATGATAATTTTTAGATATATCATGGAGATCAGATAAGAGTTGATCTCAAACATACTGAAACAATCATATGAATCTCTGCCATATCTATAGCTGTGAATATATCTTACTTTGTTACTCCATCTTTCAGCATGTCAATCAATGAATTTTATCTCGTTCAAGAAGACACGCTGAGATTGTTGAAGCCAAACAGAATAGCAAAATTCAGAAAACAATATCTTCCAAGATCTTGACATTTCAGGAGATTCTGACAGGCATGAAATCACGATTCTGAGAAAATAATTTTCTTTTTAATAAAAAAAAAAAAAAAAATTGAATTAAGAAAAACCTGGTAAATTATTAGAGAGAATGACAAGAAAATTATGAGAAAAAAGGAGGATTGAAAAAAGAATAAAGGAAAAAAAAAACATTTAAAAAAAATGGCAAAAAAAGTGGAAAGCCTTTGAAAGCAAATAAAACTGTTGGATGTTTGCAAGAAGGTCAAGATATTGTTTAGATGATAGCTAAGGGGTTAAGACTATAAAATTAAAGTGACAAGATCTCAGGTTCAATTCTTTTTATTATTAAGTATGGAATACTCAAAGTGTAATGGTTATCATCATCATAAGAAATGGTCTTAACTACCTAAGTTCAAATCCTAAACAAAATTATCTCAATTTGAAAGTTTCATATTGTACCTAAATAATTTGATTTCCGCCTTTGCCGAGAACAAAGAAATCAAACGTTCTTATTTATAGGACAAAGCAAGTGTTAGCGCTAAGTCCACCAAGTACTAAGTGAACACTTTACAGTCTGTTAGGTAATCAGAAAAATTGTACCAGAATGATATATGTAGCATGGGGACCCAACGTCAGGTTGAAGCAGTAGTTGTTTAGCAGCAGTAGTAGTGGTCGTTAGTTCAGAAACAACACACGCAGGTTGTATAGTCACAGGGGGCTGTTTATTTCTTTCACGCACGTGGGTTCTTTTTCAGAGAGAGAAAGAGAGAAAGAGAGAGAGAGAGAGAAGGAGAAAGAGAGAAAGAGAGAGAAGGAGAAAGAGAGAAAGAGAAAGAGTATATAGTCACATTAGTCTATCTTTTAACATAGTATCATGTACTGTACTAATATCCCTAAACCCATACAGGGAAACCGGGAGCTATGTCTCAATCCCACCAGAGCCTGGCTGACAAAAACATTCTTCCTCCCCTCCCATTTCTCGTCCCGTCGTCACATCCGTATCCGGTCAAAACCCGGAACTTCCGTTTTTGTTTGTAAATCTATTTCCGAGGACATTGGTTGCTCAGTTGAGTTCAAACTTTAACCTCTGTTTTTATTTCTTTTTCTTCTCTTTCTCCAGAAATCCAATTACCGTTTTATTTTTCAATTCCCGAATTCCATAATAATTCCGCTACAAAATTCCGAATCTCCAGAAGAGAAAGAATGAAGATCTCATGGGACTTGTTAATTCAACATAGCAAATGCTAATTACTCTGTTCACCTTGTATCTGTGCTTAGTAAACCTTTTCCACTCTCCTTAATACATGTTGTATTTCTTCCTATTATTTCTCTGTTGATGGATACTCAAGTTACAATAGAAAGTGATAAAGGGTTTTGGTTCAATTCCTTCTTATCATTAAGTATAAAGTGCATGTGCATAATGGTTATCATAGTAGAAAGTAGACTCATCTACCAGAGTTCAAATCCTGAAAAAAGTATCTCAATTTTAAATATGCTGGTTAACATTGGAGGTATTGGATACAGCTACCAGAGTTCTAATCCTCGAAGAGGCGGTTTGCATTTCACATTGCACAAAAAGGTACAATGCAACTATTCTCATTCATATTATGGGTAAATATTAGGGCAGACTGATATCTTTAAACTTGGTATGTATGAAATAAAACTTTGAATTCAAATTGTTGTGTAATGGTTAACGTTGTAGGAAGTGGATATGGCTACCAGAGTTCTAATCCTGGAAGAGGCTGTTGCATTTCACATAGCGCCTATACCTTTAGAAAAGATATGTATCAAACTGTTCTTTCTTCAGGTATGGGTAGATAAGGCAGACTGGACTTCTTAAACTTGATATGGTAACTGGTCTAGTAGTAAGAAAACTCTAGAATCAAATCAGTTGTAGACCTGGAGATGGATGGGCTCTGCCAGGCTATTCCTGCCCATAAGTAGTACACCCACAACCAGGATATGGGACCAGTAATGAGGAGTATATATGTAGGTATATCAAGGTGTCATATCGTGGTGTAATATTTGTCAGGCTAGTTTCACAGATTAATTACTACTGAATAGAAAATTTGATCCTTGCTGGATGTCCATACTTGTGATCTTGTGTCACATCCTACTCATGATGAGTTGAGTAAATGCCTAAGATGTCCGTCCCATTGTGGTATACTGGTTAGCAAGCTAGTCTAGCAGATCTTTTAATACTGAGTTTGATCCTAGCTTTATGCCCATACTGGCAACCATGTGTCATATCCTGCATGTGGTGAATGGGTTATGATAAATGTCTAGGTTAATATAGTAAAAGTAAAGTTGTCGGGGTGGTCTAAAGTTGGTATCAGCCAGACAGCAAGAGAGTCTATCCCTTATATGTTGAGTTGATGAGGGTCAGTATCAAACTCAGAATCTTGTGGTTCCTCGTCTGACACTCTAATAACTGAGCTAAACCAGCCCTAAGCTCAGCTTGCAGATCAATTACTACTGAACAGAGAGTCTGATCCATGCTGCATACCCATACTTACAACTGTGAGTCATCGTACCAGTTGTGAATGTATCAACATAGGTATATCAATAAATCTGTATGCTAATCCAGAAAAAAGTAATTTGTTTTACACATTTAAAAAAATTTTTTTTTCTTAAACATAATCTCCTTCCTTGTAAGTTCAGTGGTTATTATTACTAACAGAGATTAAACATTGTACAATGAAAAGTTCAGTTCAAAATTTATCTAGTAACTATGTGTCAGATTGTAGATTTATTGATTCAACCTCATATGCTCAAAGTAGGAGGATTCATGAATTTAAAAATCATCTCCACAACTGAACTTTGTGCATTTATGCATGTCTCTCCAAGGATTGCAGCCAAACAGACAGTCACGGGGATCTGATTTACTGCTGGGATATTGACTTAACTTTGAGCTTCGACATAGACGATGCCAGGTTGACCACCAAGATCAACTAGAAGTCATCAGATGGAAAGATATGCTATTTCTTGCCAAATGGAGTAAGAAATTTATATGAGGCACAAAAATGTTTTCTGACCCCAGAAAATGGTGGGAATAGAGAAACATGGCTGGGAGAAATGCATTTATACCTTTCCAGTTGGTTGAGGCTTTAGAATACACCAACTGCACCTCTGCAGAGGGGTAAGGCCCACCACCCCCTATGGGGCCACCTGTTGGCTGTGGGTGTCGACCCATGATGCTTAAGGATGGAATCTTGGTGGACCAGCAGTCCATGACATGTAACACTCCATGTTGGTCCTTACGTAGGCTAGACATGCAGTCAAGACATGTCAAGCCCTAGCCCTATATAATTGTCCCAACCCTATTTGCTCTTACGGCACCCCCAGCCCTTTTTATCATATATATGCTAGAAGGTGATAGCTGAGGGTTTTCATGTCCTGGGAATGACGTTAAACTATTTGATGGTGAGGTTCCAGTTCTGGAGGTTTGGGGAATGTAGAGCACCCTTTCATCACCATTGCTCCCTGGTTCACTCTGACCTGAAGTGGTAGTACCAGTTAGGGTCCCATCTATGGGTTAAATAGAAAAATGTGTACATAAAAAAATTATGTATCCATTAAGAATGAATTTATTTCAAAACTGTCAGCATTAAATGACCCACTGAGGTTGATATGCCATAAAAACAAAACCAAACCTACAATGACAACTGTTAAGTCATAACTGATAGGAAGTATTCCTATTGAATACAAATAATTTTTAAACAGATTTATTTGACCCATAGATGGGACCCTAACAGGGAGTAATGGCAATGAATTGATACTCCACATTCCCTAGATTTCCAGAAGTGGAGCCTCACCATCAGATGCAGTTTAGTGTCCTACCCATGACACCTTTTCTTTTTTTTTGGGGGGGGGGAGGAGTTACACTTTATAAGCCCAAGATTTGCAAAATATGATCTAAGTTCATCAGATATCTTACATTATTATAAGAAACTGAAGCCTAAATGGTGTAAATCTTATAGTGGTTATTTACTACACTTTTCTTAGTTGAGGCACAAGGCCAGATGTATGGAGCACCCATGGTGGAAACCTAAGGGTATTGATAATTGTGTTAGGAAGAGATTCAATACCAAATATTGCTTAGGGTGCTATGTATTTACCAATCTCTCCTAAAAGGAGCAGGATGTCACACAATATCAATTTTTAAGTGAACTTTAACATGTTTGAATTCAGAGTTTTCCTTTTCCTTCACTGGCTATCATATCAAGGTTAAAGAGCCCAGTCAGCTCTACTATTCACATATAGCTAGAGGGAGATTTGTTGGATTTGTACCTTTCCCAGTGGGATAGGCATTAGGTGAAATGCAAACAGCTTTGTCCAGGATATGAACTCAGGTCACTGTGTCCATTTCCTACGATGATAGCCATTACACCATGGTAAAGGTTAGGGTTCTATAAAAAACAAAAACAAACACATGTTTCCTGATGGCTTAAATTCCTTGTACACAATGTTTGAGAATTGGAGATTCTTATGATGCAAAGCCGAGTTTATACTGCTGAGATTTTATGTTAAAAAAAAAAAAAAGAATAGGCCAATGGCAAAGAGGGGTGAACTAACATTGTGCCATGTGTGACTATAGTGAAATTTTTAGACTCCATTCTCATCCATATTTTACACCCCCAAGGGGACATTTGTGGGGATTAAAAATATACAAAAATAAAAATAAAATAAAAAAGAACAAATTCCCATGAGGCCTTTCACCGGAAACACCATCTGTGCATGTCTGACAAAAGGGACTGACCCCCAAACCCTAAAATAATCCCTCGATCATTCAAACTGAGACTGTAATTGGGTCTAGTTGGTCCTTTTAACCTGGGTGATTTTCCCTTGCTACAGGCCACTATGACCCCATTCAATAAAGCCTGTAAAACTACCTCTTGCCTTTGTCTTTCATTTTCTTTCCTCTTTCGTGCCTTTTCATTCCTAAGTTCCATTTCAGCATACCAGCCAAGAAGGACAAAGAGCCAAGCTTTTATTGGGGCTAAGCTACTAGCACAAACGACCTTAATATAGCCCCATAAATCTTTCAGAAGAATGTCTTATTTTGTTTTGAAGGTCGATTATTTTTGTCATAACTTTTATTCAGACTGTTGACATAAACTCACACAAGTAAATGAAATCAGTCACTACAGATCAAACTAAAAATTGAATGGAATTAGCAATTATGAATTTGGTTGGTTAGTTTTTATGGAATTTAAACTTTATGTCGAATATTTTCTTTTCTTCATTCTTGTTGGGTATTCAATTTTTTAACACTTATTTTTAAACAGATTTTTAAAAGTCATTTTTATCTATTTAACCCATAGATGCGTTTGGAAAGTTTAAAAAAGAATTATTGTGGTAACTAATTACAATGTTTCTCTTAAAACTCATTTGGTTGTCTATTTATCATGTTGATAATTCTGTTATTCAGAGAATCTAGATAAAATATATAAGAATTCTTTCAACAAAACTTTTTCTCTCTCTTTTTTTATTTTTTTACCCCAAGCAATAGTGCAAGGTAAAATATTGCCAAAGCACAGATTTATATCCTATTAGAAGAGCAATTTGGCACTTGGTCAGCAATTAACATACACTCAGGCCATGAAAAGAGCTCAAATATAATGAAGGAAAAATGATAAGATACAGATTACAACATCTGAATATTAGAGAATATGCCAATTGAACAAAAGACAAAAATAAAGAAAAAGAAAATGAAAAAGAAAATGAAAAAGACCAAAAAATAGAAAAAGACCAAAAACAAAATAAAAAAAAAAAAATAAATAAATAAAAACAACAAAAAGACAAAAATAAAACAAACAAAAACCCTAAAAAAAACCTAACTTGCTAACAATTGCACCATGCAAGACATCCAAAATGAAGAAAAATATGGTGAAAACCTGAAGTTTTACTAACAAGTCATTGAGATAAACTTTTTTTTGTATTGTACAAACTGGAACTCATGAGTAAGTTTATATATTTAATGAATGAAAGTAAATCGAGGGAAAAGTAAAGGTGAGAAAAGTATTTATATATTACACATGAGTATCTTAAAAAAAAAATTGAAAATTAAAAAAAAGGTGGGAAAAACTTGTTTTCTGGCAAAAATATATTCTTAAAAAAAAAAAAAAAAAAATAAAAAAATAGCAAAATATTAACAAGAAACAATTCAGTGAAGATCTGTCATGTTGAAATGCCATTTTTAACATCTTCCTTGTGAATCAGCAAATTCACAAATTTGTTTTCAAGAAGTGTGCCAACAGAGGAAAAAAAGATATATATATATATTACACACACATTTATATATGTTTTTACATTTTCTCTCTGTGAGAGATTTACACAAGTCTGTTGTAATGTTCAACTAATGCTATTACTTACTTGAACCAATAAGTAAGGATACCATTGACAAACACAATATAGATACTTGACTGGCCTGTGCCAACATTTTAATAAAGGAAAAGAAAAGATATATTCTCCATTACACTTAAGAACCCAGACAGAGAGAAAGAAAAAAAATTGAATAGGTGAAGAAATATAAAGCCAAGAGATTCCCCTAACAACAACAGCAACAAAAAAATTAATATGAAAATGAAGCTCTTACCTAAAGAAAATCTATTTTTGCTGTGTTTATTTTTTGTTGAATTTCTGTTATTTTGTAGTGAAGAATTTTTCTATCGTTACACTGTATTATATCTTAAAAACTTTTTGCACCAGGAAATAATTCAGTTGATTGAGAATTTGAATAAATATGAAGTCTGGAGTATAAACCTTTAACCTCCTTCATCAGATATTTCTATTGCTATGGTAACTAATGAAACAAGAGAGAGGGGGGAGGAAGAGAGAGAGAGGGAGAGAGGGGAGGAGAGAGAGAGAGGGGAGAGAGGGGGAAAGAGAGAGAGAGAGAGAGGGGAGGAAAGAGAGAGAGAGGGAGGGAAAGAGAGGAGAGAGGGGAGGAAAGAGAGAGAGAGAGGGGAGGAAAGAGAGAGAGAGAGGGAGGAAAGAGAGAGAGAGAGGGGAGGAAAAGAGAGAGAGAGAGAGAGAGGAGAGAGAAAGAGAGAGAGAGAGAGGAGAGAGAGAGAGAGGGGGAGGAAAAGAGAGAGAGAGAGGGAGGAAAGAGAGAGAAGGGGAGGAAAGGAGAGAGAGAGGAGGAGGAAAGGAGAGAGAGAGAGGAGAGAGAGAGGAAGAGAGAGAGAGAAGGGGAGGAAAAGAGAAGAGGAAAGAGAGAGAGAGAGAGAGGAGAGAGAGAGAGAGAGATAGAGAGAGGAAAGAGAGAGAGAAGAGAGAGAGAGAGAGAGAGAGAGAGAGAGAGAGAGAGAGAGAGAGAGAGAGCGAGAGAGATCTGCAGAGGAGTAAGATCTTTCTCCAAAAAGCGGTGTCTTGAATATGACATTAAACTGCATCTGGTGGTGAGGCTCCAGTTTTGGAGCTCTGGGGAGTGTGGAGTACCACTTTATTCCCATTTCTTCCAGATCGACCTTAAACTGGAGTGGTAGTACCTGTTAGGGTCCTATCTATGGGTGAAACAGAATCTTTAATTTATTAGTGCTGAATAGGAATACTTGAAACTATATTTACTAACCCCTCTGCACGAGTAGGATGTGACACGAGGTCAATTTCTTAAGCAGAATCTAACAGGTTTGAATTCAGAGTTTTCCCTCTACAAACTGGTTGCCTAAAGAGCTCAGTCTGCTCTACTATTTTCCCATAGCTAGAGGGAGAATAATTGCCTGCCTACCTTTCCAAGGGTATTAATACTATGTGAAATACAAAGAGCTTTGTCCAGGATTTGAACTCTTCTCGCTGTGTCCATTTCCTGCTATGGTAACCATTACATGAAGTGCCTTGAGACTATATTATTGTGTGCATATTATTTTTTATTAGATAATAATATTTGAAACCATATAACTGTGTACAAATTGGTTGGGTAAATATCTACTCCACAGAGAAACCATAAAGTCTTGTATAGTAGAGCATATAGAAAGAAATGAGAGATTACAATGTGGAAGGAAACCATGGTAATTGATATAGAAACCTGTTGGAGAATAGAGAAACTCAGAGAGAGTCAATATGTATAATGCTATAAAAAAAATCCAATTAGTGAACCGAATGTGGAAATTGATGCCATATTTGAGTCAGTCAAAAAATTCAACAGAATTTACTTTAGAGAAAAAAAAAAAAGGAGGAAAACTACCTAGCCTATCTTTGATATCCCACAATGAACCACAGCTAATGGACCAACTACAGATTTAAGAGCAGACAAAAATTCTACTATAAGATGGTTGAAAATGGAACCAAATAAAAAAAAAAAAAAAAAAAAAAAAAAGAAGAAAGTTCAATAAATATTTAAAAATAAAATAGAAAAAAAAATAAAAAAAGATAAAAATGAACTTTTGAAACTCCAAGGTCTTTTAACTGCATCTACCATTGATTATAAGCTTCAAACCAAATTGTAAAATAAGTTGAGGATGAAAAGAAACATTTTTCTGTATTATTGACAGATGTACTCAGACTGGAGCCACTCGTTGCGGCATAATGATTATGGTTATGGGAAGTGGACTTAGCTACCTCAAGTTCAAATCCTGAACGAAATTGCTAAAAATTTGTGGAGTGGCCTATTGTCGGGTATCAGCCGGCAGCGAGGGAGTCTATCCCCATTTCACTAGCACTAGACCAGGGAGATTGTTATTGCTTAAGCGAAGTGCTACATCTTCTGTCAGTTCTCCAGTTTATTGCACAAATCAGATTACCCAATCTGTGCTACTCATATGCTGAATTGGCATGACCGGTATCGAACCCAGAATGTTGCGATTCCTAGTTGGGTGCTCTACCAATTGAGCTAAATCCGCCCCTTACATTCATATAGAAAGGTATAAATTACATTTAAAAAGATTCATTTTCTGAAAAAGATTTTTTTTAGTTTACGACACTTCAGAAAAAATTTTGTAAGATGAAGTTGGAGGTGCATGGTGTCATAAGAAATGGACGCATTGACCCGAGTTCAAATCCTAGATGAAGCTACAGTTCCATAGCGCTAATACTCTTGGGAAAGGTATGAATCCCACAACTCTCCTTCCAGCTATGGGCAAATAGGACAGACTGGGCTCCTTAACCTTGATTAGTCGACCAGTCTAGGAGAAGAAAAACTCTTAATTCAAACCCATTAAATCCGCTTGGGGTAGTCACTACTAGAATAGGCTCAGTCATAATTAGTTATCTATTTCACTAATATAACCAACAGGAAGACTGCAAAAAGTCTGACACAACACAGAACAAAATAAAATTGAAAGAGAGAGAGAGAGAGAAAGAGAAGTGTGTGTGTGTGGGGGGGTGGAAACAGTTTCACTTTTCCTGGCTTGGATGTAAGCTCCAAAAGCTGGAGTTTGTATGTAAATTCTTCCTGTTTAAAGAGACCAGGTCTAAGGGAAGTGATATATAGAGCTTCCAGAATAGCTAGTTGGAAACTAGAATTAGCATAGTCAATCATAGTAAACATTTCAATGTTATATGTCTTGGCACAGTTTGGATTTGCTAACCAATTATTCTCCTTCCAGCTATGGGTAAATGAAGTGAAGAATTGCCAAGGAGTTCTAACGAGTTAGAGTAATTTGTATCTGGTGTAAAATGTAATGGAAAATAATCTTTTCTTACGTTAAAACACACATGCAGCTACAATATTTTTGCCCATGAAAGCTATAATAATCTGGCTTTCATTTTTAATGGAAGCCACATGCATTGATTGGTCAGTTGGCTGTGACTTGTGATAATAAAAAGACTTAAGAGAATAAGTTTGAAGGTGTTACAAGAGTAGCATGTTACAGAGTAGCATGTGTAACAGATTAGTATAATAAGTTACTGTAACAAAGTATAGCTTAATGTTGTAGCAGAGAAATCTTGCTGTCTTTTCAGAGTGTCTGTGCACTTTTTTTGACACCCCACCAGGCCGGATCAATGCAAGATCTTTTTCATGTAGGGATTTTAATTGGATATCCTGCAAGGATCTAACTCATGATTCAGTAATAATGGATCTGTGAGACTAACTTTTTTGCACCCCCACCTTCTACCCAGGCGACATCGAGTAGGCACTTCTAGTTATAGATAAAACAGAAAAAATATCAAGAGGTTGAATTGAACAGACATTGTCTTCATATGAGTGCACAGGTATCTGTGCGGTAAAGTAAGGAGCTGATGGTATGTGTGGCACTCCTTGGTCTAGCTAGTGAAAAGGGGATAGACTCCCTCGCTGATTGGCTGATGCCGACTTTAGGCTACCAACGACATTACTTATTATAATGGAGATTATATGTCTGTAACCAAAACTGCGTCACCCCAATAACATAATTCCTTTAGTTATTTATAATGGAGGTTATGTGTGTCTGTTTTATATACCCTACCTATGAACATTAATGGGTATATCCCAATCCTCTTAAATACGGAAGTATTATACTGATTGAGTGGTTTACTTTTCTTGATGCTGCTGGCGAGTATTGTATTTTGTTAATGTTATAAAGATTCCATTTCATTTCCAACCTCCATTTTGGTTATTTCTAATTTCAAAACCTTAGTTAGGTTATAACAGTCTGTATCCAAAACTATGTCACCATCAATGACACAATTCCTTTAGTTATTTATGTTATATTCTCAATGATTATTTAATAATCTTTATTTAATCTTAATTATTATCTTATGTATTAAATGAAAGTCTAGCTGAGTTAGATTTACCTGAAGTAGTCCATCTATGTTGTATATCATTTAGAAATCAAGGCTTACATAGTATATAGTGTGGATAATTTGCATACTGGTTTTAACAAAAACAGGTTTAATAAATAATTAATTGGATTTATTGTATTATCAAACATATCAATAGCAATCCTATGTATACTTTTAAAAAGAAAATCATAAAATAAAAATAAGTGATATGTTATTTAGTTTCATTAGTCTTTCTAATATTTGATTATATCAAAACTTAAATACTTGCAAGGGTGAACTATTTTTGCTGGTTTTTGGAAATAAGCAATAACTTAAAAAAAAGAATTATTGTGTGCATTAAATTTGTATGTGTAGAGTGTACATAAAATTTTTAGTATCCTTTTATTTAATTGCTTACTTGTGTGTCAGTCTTGAATTCCTTTGAGAATAAAACTTTATCTTCTTCACGAAATTCAGAATCAATATTTTGGTTCAGGGGTTGTAGTAGTAGGAAAATATATTAACTCTATTCTCTTTGAATACCGGACATCTACAATGGTCTAGCATGGCAGAGTTATTCCACACCCACTAGATTTTGGTGGCAAAATAGTGAAAAGTTATTTTTAGGAAATGATGACGCACTTAGGGCTTTTTCTAGGACAAGGTAATTCTGTTTTAAGATGTCATGTTAGAGACTGTTACAAAAGAAAGAGAATTCTAAAAAGAGAGAACAACAAAAAAAAAGAGAGAATATTGAAGTATCATTATTCATCAGGAATTATGGCATGGTTTCCCTTGACACTCTTTCACCACCCATCCCTATTAGCTATCACTCTTGGCAGGTCCTCTACATGGCACCCAGTTTCTGCACAGAGACATTAATTAGTGTAGTCTACCAAGTTATTACCCATGAAAAAAAAATCAAGGATACATTTGAATTTCTAAAATGCCTTGCATTGCCATAATATAGAATTTCTCAGTGCTTTGTAGTGAGACCAGGTTGTGATATATATATGTATAGAAAGACAGTGAGGAAATTAATCCGACAATATGAGAAGAAAATATTTGAAAAATATAACAAACACAGGATGTTATGATTAGGGGAAACAATTTTATGTGTCAATACTTAAGCATTTCAGTATATTGTACCATCTTCAGGACACTGTTAAGTAATGTTTATGTGAGGGACAAAATGAAAGATGTTAAGTTATACACTTAACATCTTTCATTTTGTCCCTCACATAAACAGTATACACTTCCGTCGTTTCCTTGCTCACCCGGTGAAAAAGAGGACGGGTCGCTCGGTGGCCCTCTTGCTAGCACCAAGGGCTTGCGGGCTCCCCCCGATTGGGGGCCCGTGCTCGACCCTTAGCCAGGGACCATGCCGGGCGGGGAGTTTGACTAATGTTGAGTAATGTTTATGTGAGGGACAAAAGGAAAGATGTTAAGTGTATACACTTAACATCTTTCATTTTGTCCCTCATATAAACATTACTTAACAGTGTCCTGTAACCTTCCCCCATCTCCCACAAACTAAAATAACTATAACAGGAAAATAAAAAAGCAAATTGATACAGTAGTAGATTAGAATGTCCTCCCCTAAATTCCCCACAGCCTCCCCACCATATCCCACAAACTAAACTAGAATCAAGTGGTTGCCCCATCACATATTTCTTGAGTTTCTTTAGCCCTTAAAAAAATCTTACTACTTTTATGGCCGAGTCATGAACTTTTCAACTTCACTTTTTGTGTATAAGTCATTTTATTTCATATACAAGTAGAGGGCACATTTAAAAAAAAAAAATGATTAAATACAAAATTTCCTGTCTTAAATATTTTTAAAAAGTTTTCAGTATAACAGATTGATACTAAAAGATGATGACATTTATGTCAAACATATTTTAGTCGAATGTGACAAACTTGATTTTTATTTTGGCTAGAAAAGAAAAAAAAATTTAGTGCCAGTATGTAATTTGCATATGTGGATTCCTTAAACTATAAGTCAGCAGGTGTCTTCCCCATTCTTCTTCTTGTGTCCCATTTTTCTAGTAGTACTAGGATCCTTTGCATTTGGCCTGATACCATCTTTACTCTTAAAAATGGCAACTATTAAAGCCCCTAAGCTAACTGGCGGCAGAACTTATATTATGTTCTGACCCTAGATCCAAACTTTGTGCCCTTCTTGGTACCACAAGCCAAGTGGCTTAAATAGTCAAAGCCCACCCCCAGTATTATAAAATGGGGAATTTTAAAAATATTTAAATAAATAAATTCACTTATAGGTAAATGTATATCACAGTTGTGTAGATTTTATAATTTTTTTTCTTTTTGAAAACTATTATCCACTGGTCTTAAATATTGAATTTTTTGCTTATAACATTTGCTATTTTGAAATATGCTTAGTGGCTACATGTAAGTTTATCTCTTAAATAAAAAAAGAGACTATTATTATCCCTTACTGTACTAAAACTGACATACAAAGTCAGCTCAATTAGTTGAGCACCTGCCTAGGAATTGCAAGGTTCCGGGTTCAACACCGGTTTCTGCCAGCTCAATACAAGGGTAGCACAGATCGGGGAATCTGATATATGCAGTAAAGTGGGGAGCTGACGGTAGGTGTGGCGCTCCACCTAAGCAAACCAAGAAAAAAAAACCCCCTGGTTTAGCTCTAGTGAAAAGGGGACAGACTCCCTTACAGTCCAGCTGATACCAACAATAGGCCACTCCACAAACTTTACTTATATATATATATATATATATATATATGTATAAATTTACCAATTTCTACCTCTCCCATGAGCAGGATGTGACAAGTTCAATTTCTTAAGTAGAGTTTAACAGGTTTGAATTCAAAGTTTTCCTTCTCTTAGAGTTGTTGCATACCAGGTTAAAGAACCAGCCTGTCCTAAAAAATAACTTTCCTAAGGTATTAGCAATATATGAACTGCTCATCCAGGATTTTAGCTCAAGTCGCCGAGTCCATTTCCTTCAATGATAACCATTACACAACAGGCGCCTCAACTGATATCCCTAAATTATGTAAACAATTTTTTATCTATATTCACTATTTCTGGTAACCAAATCTATCTTGGTTCACATACAATCAAACATTTTCATGTCATTGAAGAAATAATATTTTTAACTGAATATTAAAATTGAGTTGCAATTGTTTTCAGGGCCAAACCATTCAAATCCGCCATCAGAATCAGAAATGGTGAAGTAGAAATAAAAGAAATTAACTTCCCTTGTCTTGCTTTGTTATTGAAATTGAAGTTCTACTCTTGTTCTAAATTTAAAAATATGCCCCATCAGCTGTCGATGTGCCATGTTAATCATATGCAAACCAGTTCTTGAAACGTCTTTTTATTGGCCAATAAAATGTGTATACCATGTCATGTGAAATGTGGAGAATTCTAGAAAGTAACACATTATCAAAAACAAATTAACAATGTTCCTATGTCTAAAGTGGCACATACACAGAACCAATTGTAAAATAAGTATATTTTGGCAGCATTTTTTTCTTTTAAAAATGTTTTGTTGAACTCAATGGAGAATTCTTGTCTGATGAGTTTTTGTTCAATCTTTTCTAATTGTATGTCCATCTTTTTAGTATTCAGGTGGAATTGGTGTATAAATTCCCCAAAGGTTTTAACAAGAGTACTTTCTGCACTATTAAGTGCCATCGTCAGGTGTGGAACGGGTGAGATGTTTCCATTGCTTCTTTTGAAACAAACAGTAGCAGTAGGAATAAGTAGGAGGAGGGGCTCACAAATTTATAAGAATATTATAGGTAATGGTGGGAGGAGAATTGGTGGGAAATTATAGGCATTTGAGAACATGTTGACTGGTTTTGAAGTTTATCTTGTTTAAGGAGGGTTTTTTTTCTGCTTAATGTATAGGGCTTCGATTATTTGATTTTTTTTTTCTTTGTGTATTATAAGTGTGTTTTCAGTTAGAACCAATTTTACTTGATTCCCATGCATTTTTTTTCTGAAAAGGAAAAATATTTTATAAATCTCATGTCTTACCTGACAGATGCTTTTAAAACAAATCAACCAGATTTACTTACCTACAAATAAAAAAGAAAATTCATAATTAAATAAAATGAAAAGCAGTGATATTTTTATTTAATTAATTTGAAATGATAACATTCTAAATCAATATGCAGTAGGTGTTAACACTTATCCTAAATAACTATACTACTATTTTAGCTCAGTCGGTAGAGTATCCACCTACTAACCACAAGATTCCTGGTTCGATTCTGGCACTCATACATGAGTAGCACACCTTGGATCTATGCGGTAAATTGGGCATACATGTATAAAATAGAAAAAAAAGTATTAAAAAAAGAAAAAAAAAAAAAAGAAAAGAAGATTGATTTATTCTTGATGGTGAAGTTGACGTTTAAATGTTTCAGTTTATATCAAACCTTCATCAGGACAATATGACAGGAAGGAAAAAATTGTTGTCTGAACAGTGATGAAGGTTTTTTTAAAAACAGGTTGAAATATACTCTTTCACTCATTGGTGAAAAATACAAAATTTCATGAGTAATGTCTTAAATATTTTTTTTTTTTAAAAGTTTTCATTATAACAGATTGATACTAAAAAATGATGACATTTATGTCAAACATATTTTAGTCGAATGTGACAAACTTCGTTTTTGTTAGAAAAAAAAAAAATCTGAAAAAACATGAGAAAATTTTCAAAATTATATTATATGAATAAATAAATTCACTCTAGATAGATGTACATCACAGTTGTGTAGATTTTATAATTTTTTTTCAAGCAAAAAAAAAAAAAAAAAAAAAAAAAAAAAAAAGAAAAAAATCGGTGGCAAGGAGGACTGCTATATTTGTCTTCAATGAAACTATTATTTTATAATTCATAATTTGAAGTATCATTTTATTTCTAATGTTCTGGCATTTAAAGATTCAGAGTATGGTTTTCAGCCCTATATGTCTGGTTGTAGGGGCATATTCATTCTTGATGATGAAGTAGATTTTTAAACGTTTCAGTTTATATTAGACCTTCATCAAGACAACAGGAAGGAAAAAATGCTTGTCAAAACAGTGATGGTATGTAAAAAGTAATTTTTAACTACAATTTCATTCCCCTGTAAAAAATATTACTATAGTAACCATGTACAATTGCAACAACCAGGCAGCTCCAAAGACAACTTTGGATAAGCTTAATGCTTGCTACTGCAAATATCTGAGACCTATCACTGGACACTGGTGGCCAAACAGCCTAATCTCCAAATTTCTGTAAAAGATGTGCAACACCATTCCACTATTAACAAGGTTGGTGCGACTACGATGGTCTATGTTTGGTCACGTGCTACGGATCCCTAAAGAAGCACAAAAATCCCTGGAGTTTGTAATGGGGTCAAACAACTACCAAGGGGCCATCACTACACACACTTGCTTGGTACGCTGCAGGCAGACCAAATGCAGAACTGGGAGCCCGGAGATCTAGCAAGTGACTGAAAGTAAGGACCCTTGTAAAGGAAAGGACAGAGTGGTTTTAAATAAGGAAGGATTGAATGTTACTGACTGATGTTCTAAACTATTAGAGTAGCAGAATACAGTGCCATCATTACTAGAGGAACTATAATAAGTTCACAGGTCATCTGGTTTATAAGTTTTCACTGTTTTTTTGTTTAGTCAAGACATAAATATTCTTTTTCTGTTTTGAAGTGAGATGAGTAGGCAATAATGAATATTTATTACTTGCAAACAGAAACAAGATTAAAGAAATACTAGCCAAAAATTATTAATGACAATGCTTCATCTAAGGAATGCAAATAATATTATGATTAATACTATTACTGTATATATATATATATCTCAAAACCAACTCATGCACATAAATTTACAATTTAAAGATTCAAGTCAGTGAGCAAAAAATTGGCAAAAGATGTTTTACTTGTTTTCGGGTCCCCTGACCAACAATCTCTTTCTCTCTCTTTATATATATATATATATATATATATATTCTCTGTTGAAACAAATTTTTCCTTTTATATCAAGATCCAATTTCTTTTTTTCTTTTATAATGATATCTAAACTTAGATTTATCAATCTGTCTTTGTTTATCAAGTTTGACAGATCACAAAATTATATTGCGGCAAAGACAAGACATCATGTTAAAGTAATTACTGTCCAGGCTTAGTGAGAACAAATCATCTTGAGAAAAATCTATTGTGCTAAACAAACAATTTCTTTTTCAGCCAGTGAGATGGTGTACATTTAATTTGACATAAATTAGAATATTGCTAGTAATGTTCAACGTGTAAATGTTATTCTACTGCAAATGATGATGAGATTTTCGAAAACTATTATATAACTATAGGAATGTAGCTATATAAAAGCCATTGTCAGCAAATTTGCATCAGTGTAATGCTTTTGATGTAAACAAATGAATCAATAGAAAGTGGGGTGGGGGGGAGTGTACTCAACTATGTGTTGAGTAAGAGAAAGGCTCTATTTTTCTATATTTTACTGATACAGGGAGACAAAGATAATTGTCTTCCATTGGATTGGGAGTTGGAGATGTCTTTCCAGATCATGTGAAAAACCAGAACTCTTTATTTTCTTTTGATTTCTGTTCTTCAAACAGATCAGACCTTTTTTTCAGCTCTGTTTATATATATTTACCAACCCATCTGCACGAACAGGATGTGACACAAGGTCAATTTCTTAAGCGGAGTTTAACAGGTTTGATTTCAGAGTTTTCCTTTCTCCTAGACTGGTTACCTAGCCAAGGTTAAATAGCCCAGTGTCCTACTATTTACCCATACCTGGAGGGAGGATAGTTGGATTCATACCTTTCCCAAGGGTATTACCGCTATGTGAAATCCAAATTGCTTCGTCCAGGATTTGAACTCAGATTGATGAGTCTATTTCCTAAAACTCTAACCATTAAACCACGCGCCTTAAAGAACAGATTTGGTCTCACCACTTGTTGATTGCCAAAGTCCTTTGTCTTACTATTGAGATGAAAGTTATTTGGTTTAGTTTGGTTTCTTTAATGGAATATCAACCTTTGTGGGTTATTTAATACCAAAGGCATCCTTGTAGAAGAACAGTAGTGTTACTATTTAATCCATAGCTGGTGTGATGAGGGAGTGTTGCAAGATGGGTATATTATCCTGACTTTTGTGAGCTAGGACTACTAATGGAAGGGGGAGGAAGAAATAAATAAATAAGAGATGATAAAGGTTTAAAAAATAGTGATGAGCCAAAACAGGATGAACGATGATTTGACTGTAGCGTGACCCCGAACAGAGAATTGAGTGGCAACCAGAAGTTGGGTGTTGACCGCAACCGGAAGTCGGGTGTTGACCGGAAGTCACGTGGTGACGTGGAACAACGAAGAAATGTATCAGTCTCTTTTTGCTTTCGGACGCCTAGGGGAATGGACGGGTCTGTGGACACTAGCATGGGGTCACAGTAGTTTAACAGTTTCTCTCTCTTTCTCTTGCCTTTCCTCCTCTCTGGTTACGAGCCCACTAGACGAGCACGATAATAAAGCCTAGCAGTTGTAACGACATACTTCTCGTGTTATAATTTCTATCAACACCATTTTAGCACTGTGAATTTGGCGGCACGTGGACGAGACCTGCTATATAATATATACACCCGCCACCTTACAGTTATCGTTTCAGTACACCAGAAAAAAGGACAACATTACTTATATCATTTTGGTACCGTGAAAATATACCACAACGGTACAGGAGTTCATATCTTTACCATGGATATTGATCCAAAAGTGAACATAATAGCATGACTGGAGTTCAAACTTACCTACTATGGTGTCTCAGTTAAGTACGCTACCCTTTACCCCCCCCGCCCCAAGTAATTTGGTATGCCTTCTTTCTGTACTGCTCATCATGGAACATAGTGCACATTTAATCTGTTAGGTACATGTATATTTATTACTATGATATTCCTATAATACTTATGTTTTTATATATGTATGCATTAAATGACGTATATGTTTATATGAGTTTATCTCATCTTTCTTTTCTGTTTATTCAGTTTAGTTTATTAATGGATGGATATATATATATATATATATATTATATATATATATATATATATTGGACCTTGGTGAGTATAAACACAACTAAATGTCCTAACACGAAATATCAGTAATGACTCCAATAACCAGTAATAATTCTGATACTAGTAAAGCACAATTTATTAAATATTATGAATTTTAAATAATGTTAATCTTAAAAGAATAAATTTTGAATATTGCTAATTTTTACCTTTTATCAATTTTCTACATGACTGAAAAAAAGATTCCTCTTTTTGTTAATAGTTGTTCAAGAGTCTTGTCAGCCTTATATATCATTTTAACTTTCATTATTTTTTGTTTTCATAATATAATATATAAGTTAATAAAAAAAAAAATGAACTTCGGTCGACAAGTCCATATTTCCTACAACTAACCAATGTGCCTCCATATATGAATATAAAAATTATAATTATTACTACTGCTATTTTCTTTTTCTTTTTGTAACAGGCAGATATGTTTTTTTCTTTTTTGAATTTAGTTTAAATTTACATATTAAAAGGGAACAAAAATCCATTGTATTAGTACTTTTTATTTTTTCCTTTAGTAATGATAATGTGTTCAAGTATATATTCATCAAACCCCTCCACATGAGCAGGATATGACACAAAGTCAAGTTTTAAGTGGAGTTTAACAGGTTTTCAATTCAATAGTTTTCCTTCTAGACTGGTTGACATGCCAAGGTTAAAGAGCTCAGTCTTATCTACTATTTACTCATAGCTGAAGCAAGGATAGTTGATGTTACATGGCGGGGCTTGTGACCGTGCCTCAAAATGCACGGCACTAAAAATGTATTTGTAGTATAACAAAGTACCAATGTGTATTTGTGGCAAACACCGGAATGATATATGTAGCCAAATCAAGCCCCAGCAGCAGTCGTCATTAGTAGATAAAGAAGGCACAACAGACACGTAAGTTGGATAGTAACAAGGGGCTTAGCATTTATTTACAGGCTCGTGTCGTGGGCTCTGTTTCGGAGAGAAGGAGACAAAGAGAGAGAGAGAGAGAGAGAGAGAGAGAGAGAGAGAGAGAGAGAGGAACACTGTTTATTACTCTACCTTCTAACATGGTACCAACTATATCGCTGTCCCAACACTAGGGATCTGCAGCCCCGTCTGAACCCTGCTACGGCCAAAAGCGAAAAGAGAGACAATCTCCTTCTTGCTCGTTCCTTGTCACCCGTCACGTCACTTCCGCTTCCGGTCAACACCCGGAACTTCCGGCTTTTACTTTCCTCTTCCGGGGTCATACCTCAGTTAAGTTACCGGCAACCCGTTGTGTGTCCACTCCTCCTTTTCTTCTCTTTCTCTAGCAGTCCACACACAGCTTTATTTTTATTCTCGAATTCTGCTAGACCCTAATAATTATGCTATATTGGATTCATACCTTTTTCAGAGGTACTAGCACTATGTGAAATGCACATAGCCTCGTTCAGGATTTGATCTGTTTGTCATATCCATTTTCTACAATGATAACCATTACACTACAAGCGCCTTGCTAATGTGTTCAAGTATTCCAAATTACTGAGCATGGAAGATCTAAATGAAAGATGACATTGACTAGCAAGAGAAAGAAAGGACAGGTAATGAGGCTGAGGCTGAGACAGAGAAGAAGAACAAAAAGCAAGATATAATTCAGACTTTTTGAATAGGAAACAGAGAACTAGAGATGAAACAGCAGAAAGATGACAGTTAAGCTAAGAAGAAATCAATGCCAGATGTGATTTAGACAGAAGAACTGATGTAAGATGACAACAAGAGAGACAAGAAGAAACCGCAGCAAGATTTGAAACAGACAGATTAGGAATTACTCAATGGCAATGGAGTGAATCAAAAGTAGAAACTGAAGTCAGCCACTAAGTAGAAAGAAGATGATGATCTCAAAGAAGGTAAAAATGAAAGTACAGAGGAAGCCAACAGAAGGATGTTAGTTGCAAGAGGTCGATATATTGATGTGAAAACTGAGGAAAATTATATGAAGAGAATACAAAGAAATGTAGTAGTTCAAAATAACAGAATTAAGAACAATACTATTTCTGAAAAAAAAAAAAAAATTATTATTACCTCACTGAAATGGGTTTTGTAGAAGCAATATTCCAATTATTGTCGAATTGGAAGACAAAGCAACAAGCAAGCCATAACTCAATACAGATCCTGCATTGTTGAAAAGCCTGTAGAATTGTAGATCATTTATCTGGCATCATAATATCATTGAAATAAAAGAGCCAATCAGGACTCAAGGAATGGGATCACCCAAATGTACGAATGGAATATTCCTGAGGACCATAAATACCAGCTGCTTTGGGCACCAGTTCAGTTGTGCTTAGTATACTGTTGTTTTGAACAACAAGTAACTAACTCCAACTGGTTTAAGAATATTGCTTGCCAAGTTTTGCAATGTCTGTTATTTTTCATGAGTGCCCATGTAATGGTTACATCCAGTCCCCTCTCCAGATCTAACATATTTCCTTCTTTCTTTTTATAATATCCATGTGAACTTCTTTCTTTCTTTCTTTCTTTTTATAATATCCATGTGAACTTCTTTCTTTCCTTTCTTTTTATAATATCCATGTGAACTTCTTTCTTTCTTTCTTTTTTATAACTTCATGTGAACTTCTTTCTTTCTTTCTTTATAATATCCATGTGAACTTCTTTCTTTCTTTCTTTTTATAATATCCATGTGAACTTCTTTCTTTCTTTCTTTTTATAATATCCATGTGAACTTCTTTCTTTCTTCTTTATAATATCCATGTGAACTTCTTCTTTCTTTCTTTTTATAATATCCATGTGAACTTCTTTCTTTCTTATAATATCCATGTGAACTTCTTTCTTTCTTTTTATAATATCCATGTGAACTTCTTTCTTTCTTTCTCTTCTTTCTTTATAACTTCTTTCTTTCTATAATATTTATGTGAACTTCTTTCTTTCTTTTTTCTATAATATTTATGTGAACTTCTTTCTTTCTTTCTATAATATTATGTGAACTTCTTTCTTTCTTTCTTTCTATAAATTTATGTGAACTTCTTTCTTTCTTTCTATAATATTTATGTGAACTTCTTTCTTTCTTCTCTCTTCTTTCTTTCTTTCTATAATATTTATGTGAACTTCTTTCTTTCTTTATAATATTTATGTGAACTTCTTTCTTTCTTTCTATAATATTTTGTGAACTTCTTTCTTTCATAATTTTTATGTGAGCATATTGCCTGTGCTGTGCATCTGAGAGTTATCCGGCATGAGTTGTAAAATTTGCATAGTGACTCCACCAATCACCATAAAAACAGGTAGTAATTTGTACCAACACTTAGAGTGTCACAGTCACTGAGATTTGCAAACAGATTCAAAGACAGTCAGTATTAGAAAGAAGAAGAAAAAGAAGCCCTGAACAGAATTACTGATGTGCTGTGTGTTGGAATATTTTGGATATATAAGGTGTGCTGGAGTCCACCACTTAACCTTATAGACTGAGTGGGCATGTGGATTAAAGCCAGCCAATCAACACACTCAAATATGTGATTAGTTAACTACTTAATCGCCGATCTTGAAAGCGGTTCATTTGTACGTATTCAACATGGATGAGCGGATAAGCCTCTGCTGAACAACCAAAGGATTCTTCACTAAGGAACAACCAAAGGATTCTACCTAACAGTGAGGAACAACCAAGGATTCTTCACTAAGAAACGCAAGGGATCTCCATGGTAAAGTGCTCTCACTTGAAGCCTAAAAATAGTCACAAAATCATAAGACTGTGACAAGAACAAGGTCAATAGAATGAGGGAGATGCAGAGATGGAAGGACTGAGATAGTTGTAAACCAAATGAGCAATGAGGCAGTCATACATTTAACTGATCCATTAGATGATGAATTTGATAATTACTGTCATAAAAGTAACATGCTACTGTTTAACCAAAGTAAACCACCAACATATACTTTTGTGATGAATAACTAATCCAAATTACAAACATTTTGAAAGAGATCTTCAGGTGTTACTATTCAGTACTTTCTTTTATTTCAATGAGAAAACAAACATCAAATACTCCTGATAAATAAATAATCCTGACGTTTTTTTACAGGTACTATACTAAATCTGAAAGATATTGTTATTAAATAACAAATTAGTACAACAAATATTATAAATGTATATAGAATATGTATAGAAAAAAAAAGAGAAATGTATATATGAGATGAATATAAATAGGCAGATTTTTAATGTGTATCTACTTAGAGATAAAGTACAATATGATCTTATATTGTATTTTATCTATCTATCTATCTATCTATCTCTCTCTCTATATATATATATATGGAAAGTAAATAATGATACTGGAAGATATCTCCTGACAATAAAAAAACTAGTTGAAAAACAAAAGAAATATTCCTATTTATATAATCTATATTAAAATCTATTTATATTAAATATTGCTATTTATATTATCAATGTAAAATCTAAAATCAATTTATCAATATTAAAATCCATTATTATCTATATTATCACTTTCATTTATATATATATATATATATAATATATATATATGCTGTTATAGTTTTTAAATTTGAATTTCATATCTTGGGAAGAAGGTAGAAAAAAAAACACTGAGATCCCATCCGAAAGGTCAGAGGTTTATGATCTGATCCCAAGTAAAATTGCTAGGGGGTAAAGACTTTGAATCGAGGAGTGACCTTAAGTAGAATTGCTGATTCATACCTAAATAATCCATCATTTTAATGGAAATTATTCTTGTATTTCAATATTTTTGTTTAATATTCTCTTCATAGCACATTATATAAAATGTGATAGACCAGGATTTCTTCATTGTAATCCTCTATATTTAAACAGAATTTGATTTCTCAAAGGATAATGTAGTTTTCACTGACACTAGACATTTGGGAGGATGATGAAGTTCATGTTTGAATGTCATTACAAAGTGTTACATCAAGTAAGGCAAAGAGGCAAGTAAATATCAAATGATGAAAGTGGGTGGAGCCAAAAAATGACAAAGTGAAAGTGAAACTAGAAAGGAAAAGACAATAATAAAAGTAAAGAAAAAATAAGATAGGAGAAAAAAAAAAGAGAGTGAGAAGAAGTAAAGGCCAAGAAAGGAGCTAAACTAGAAAAAGACAAAATGGAAGATGTACAACTGAATGAAACTGTTAATGAGTTAAAGAAAATCAATATTAAATTTAAACCCTGAAATGAAAATAAGAAACCTTTAAAAATTTAAATGTCACTGAAAGAAAAAAAAAAAGAAAAGATAAATAAAGAAAAGAAGTTTTATTTTTAAGAGACACCAGGAAAGAAGGTCTTCTTGTCTATTTTATCAGCATTCTAATCTCAGAGAGATTAGCTAGCATTCACGTTGGCAATAAACACCTGTTGTTCCTGTGAATCTCTCTCTATATGTATTTCTCTCTCCTATTTTAACTAATCAATATAAAGAGGGAAAAAGTTAGACAGAAATAAAAGGTCTTATCTTTACAAGACTTGTTAAATATCTTGACTTTCAGCTTTTGTTTTTTCCCCTCTGCTAATTACATGATAAATTAAAGCCAACAGTTCATGTAAAACTGTTTCTGATAACATAAGTGATTTTTCTTTTTTTTTTTTCTTCTGATATTGTATTTTGGTAACACCTTAAAGAAATCACTAAGATCATAAAAAAGGCAGCCATTTTGTGGCTGAACAAAAATATCTAAGTAGAGACAAACAGACAGACAGACGAAAGAAATTCTTATAATAAATACAGAAAACGTAAAGCATTACTTTATTATGTCTACAAACTTTGATTTTGAGATTTCTGGAGAAAAAAAAACTTGAAAGGGGATTATCCTTAATAAAGACCATAGTTCTTGTAAGAAATTCAGACAACATGAAGGGGAGATTTGCTAAGTCACATGACCTACTTATAAATGAGATAAACAAGATTTTTTTTTTGAATTAGGAACTTTTAGTTTTTCAGTATTATCAAAATTCATTTTTTTAATAGATTTTTTTTATGAAGAAAAAAAAAGTAAAGAAAAAATGCTGCCATATATGGTTGGTGTGCTAGAGTAGTAGACGATTGTTAGTTTGTTCAAATCTCATTGAGTGCCTCGTATTTCTAGCCTTGTACCAAACTAGGTTTCCTTTGTAAATATCCATCCATCCCAGTCTGTTCGTATCCATCCATCCATCCATCCATCCATCCTCCGTGTTCGCATCCATCCATCCATCCAGTCTGTTCGCATCCATCCATCCATCCATCCATCCAGTCTGTTCGCATCCATCCATCCATCATCCATCCCGTCTGTTCGCATCCATCCATCCATCCATCCATCCCAGTCTGTTCGCATCCATCCATCCATCCATCCATCCATCCAGTCTGTTCGCATCCATCCATCCATCCCCAGTCTGTTCGCATCCATCCATCCATCCCATCCATCCATCCATCCAGTCTGTTCGCATCCATCCATCCATCCCAGTCTGTTCGCATCCATCCATCCATCCCAGTCTGTTCCATCCATCCATCCATCCATCCATCCCAGTCTGTTCGTATCCATCCATCCATCCATCCATCCCAGTCTGTTCGTATCCATCCATCCATCCATCCATCCATCTCTGTTCGTATCCATCCATCCATCCAGTCTGTTCGTATCCATCCATCCATCCCAGTCTGTTCGTATCCATCCATCCATCCAAGTCTGTTCGTATCCATCCATCCATCCCAGTCTGTTCGCATCCATCCATCCATCCAAGTCTGTTCGTATCCATCCTCCATCCAGTCTGTTCGTATCCATCCATCCTTCCATCCATCCCAGTCTGTTCGTATCCATCCATGTATCCATCCTTCCATCCATCCCAGTCTGTTCGCATCCATCCATCCATCCATCCCAGTCTGTTCATATCCATCAATATATCTATGCTCATATCCATCTATCTATATAGTGGCTGTGAGAGGAACTAAGAGCATCCTCATGTAGTATTACTTGACTAATTATAACCAAAGAGTTTGATCATGACTGATAATAAAAGCCTTTTTAATCAAATATAGCAATTCTACTAAAAACATCAATTAAGTATAATACCAATTAATACCATTATTTCTAAACTGTTTCTTCATTTGAACTGAATGTCTAAAATAAAAAGATTTTATTCTTTTATATGTTAATTAAACTAACCTTGAACACTGAACTTCCCTAAAGAATTTTTGATAAGTTTTAATTGACACAACATAAAGGCAACAAAGAAGAACATTGCTTAACCTTATATTTTTTTTATTGTGATGATGCTTTTCCTTGACTTTCTTTCTCCACTCTGGCTTCTTTCTTACTAGCATGGCCTCTTTTTTTTTCTTCTTCTTGACCTGTTTTGCTTTTTCTTCATCATTTCATCCTATCATCTAAAATCAGACTTAAAGTTTCCTCCTCCCCCGTCCTCCCACTTCATCCTTCTTTATCCTACATCTTCCTTCTGACTTCAAAATCTCTAGTCTTTGAAAAGATTACTACATACTGTCTTTGTAAGAAAAAAAAAAAATTATTTATTTATTTAAGTGTGTATGTGTGTATAGAAATTAATGAGTTATTTTTTATTTTTCAGGTTAGCAACCCTGACTGAAAATCTGCTGATTAATACTGAACTTGAATACATGTGAAAACATTCAGTTCATTATTACCAGTGTGTTTAATTAAGTACATTACAAAAATGGAACACAAAAACAAAACATGACTTTTTGTTCAAAAAGACTAATCCTATGGTATCACATCTCCTGATCTGAGTTCTTGGGACTATTTCCTATTTAAAAAAAATCAAAACTCTGTGCTCACTATTTCGCTGAATTTTTGAGATGAGGCTTGATAATTTGCATTATTTGGATTATTCGGACTATTGTCCTCATCTTTATTGTTATCTGCACAATGTTATGGTCAATGTGCCCTCTGGCCTTCTTCAAGTATTTTTCCAATTGGACACATGACATGGTAGATAATAGGTGTCGAGATAATACATTTCTAAGTAACAGTTATCTCTGGGCTGCAGATTCAATCCTGGTCAGGGTGACAGCTTAACACTTGTACTGAGTCATGGTTAGCATAATGAGAATAGTCTACCTGCATGGATTAAAAGAGAGAGAGAAAGAGAGAGAGAAAGAGCGAGAGAGAGAAAGAAGAAAGAGAGAGAGAAAGAGCGAAAGAGAGAGAGAAAGAGAGAGAAAGAGCGAGAGAAAGAGAGAGAGAGAAAGAGCGAGAAGAGAGAGAGAGAGAAAGAGAGAAAAGCGAGAAAGAGGAGAGAGAAGAGGAGAAAAGAGAGAGAGAGAAAGAGCGAGAAAGAGAGAGAAGAGAAGAAGAGCGAGAAAGAAGAGAGAGAGAAAGAAGAAAGAGAGAGAGAGAAGAGAAAGAGAGCGAGAGAGAGAGCGAGAGAGAAGAAGAGAAAGAGCGAGAAAGAGAGCGAGAAAGAGAGAGAGAAAGAGAGAGCGAGAGAAAGAGAGAGAAAAAGAGCGAGAGAAAGAGAGAGAAAAAGAGCGAGAGAAAGAGAGAGAAAAAGAGCGAGAGAAAGAGAGAGAGAGAGAGAGAGAGAGAGAGGAGAGAGAGAGAAAGAGAGAGAGAGAGAGAGAGAGAGAGAGAGAGAGAGAGAGAAAGAGAGAGAGAGAGAGAAAGAGCGAGAAAAAGTTCCATGAAGGTTACCGAGTTTGAAGAGATGGTTCCCAACTTTGAGGTGAAGGTTACCGAGTTTGAGAAGGTTCTCGAGTCTGTCAAGAAATACCTGAAGAAGGCTGGAGGACATATCAACCAAAACGTTGTGTAGATAACAGTAACGATGAGGACAATAGTCTGAATAATTCAAATAAAGCAAACTGGGAAGTGTTGAGAATATGCAAAAGATTATAATGAACCAACTAAAGTAAAAAAAAAAGTAAAGTCATCGGGGTGGCCTAATGTCGGTATGAGCCATACAGCGAGGGAGTCTATTCCATTTTCACTAGCGCTAGACCAAGGAAATTGTTTTTTTGTGTCTAAGGTGGAGCGTCCCACCTACCATCAGCTCCTTACTTTACCGCACAGATCCCTGTGCTACTCATACACTAAGTTGGCAAGGGCCGGTATCGAACTAGGAACCTTGTGGTTTCAAGGAAGTGTCAGTTAAGGACTTCCTAACCGTTTCCATATTGAAGAACAATATCTTCGTTGGTAGATTTGGTTTGGTTTGTTTTATGGCATATCAACCTTTTTTGACACACCTTATATATATATATATATATATATATTATATATATATAAATATGAAAATATAAATATACAAATGACCAGAAAAGTTGGTGCTGGGAATGATTCTAATCAGGACCCTTTTTTTTTAATATATAAATGTGTATAAATTTTTGTTTTTTTTTTTGTTTTTAATCTTTTTCCTCAGACACATTATAAATTTTTTTAGGTTACTTGGAGAGCTCAGTGCATGGAGATCTGAAAATTATATACAGTGCAAAGCATATAAACTTAAAAGACAAACTTATAACTTTGTCATGTTAGCAATTATAGCCTAAACGATAAATAATAATAAAAGTAAAAAGAAAAAAAAATTATAATTGCGAACATGACCAAGTTATAAGTTTTTCTTCTTTCAAGTTATCTATTATCATACTAAAGCTGAGAAAATCAATATTTGTTTCCAAAAGGCTTTTTTACTGCTTAGTTTAATGACAAGAAAGTTATACTAAAATATTCTTTAGTTTTAGAACTGAGTTATGTTTGAAAAAAAAATTCCATTTTAATTGGTTCTAATTTGCAATTAAGTCAAAAACTGACCCATCTCTTACCTCACATTCTGCCTGTCTCTTTCCCACCTCTCTATGTATATCTTGATTACCTCCTTGTTATATAAGTTAGTTTCTCAGTGAGTATAGAGAGTGAGATTGGAGAGTTTGAAATGTATGTTAAGTTTCTGAAGCAGCCAGCCCATAGCTTTAACATCTTGGTGCTTAATAAATTTAAATTAGGTCAAATGTTCCCTTTCTTAGAAATCTTACATAATGATTTTAATGTTTTTTTTTAATTCTCCGGACATTTAAAAAAAAATTAATTCACTTAGCAAAATCACTTTCCCTTAATCCCAATTATCTACCCAGAGATCAATGGATGACCCAGGTGGGGGGTCATGTTTTGTCTAGTATATATATATATGTGTGTGTGTGTGTGTGTAATAAGAATATAAAAAAAGTAAAAGAAACCAGTCTACTTTCCCTTTAAAACAACAACATTTGGGTTGTTGTTTTTGCTAGTTGTGTATGTATTTGAAAAAAAGGTTATTATTAAAGAAAGAAAGACGAAAAAAAATGACAAAGCTAAAAAGCGAAAAGAAGTTAAAAACGGAAGAGAGGGTTTCCAGTCAAGGAAGCAGGGAGGGATAAAGAAAATATATAACAAAGGTCCGTTATCAGATCAAAAATAAAGATGATGCGTAGGCGTGTCGTCATTACAAAAGCCAGAGAAATCGAGTCGTCAGAGTCAGTCAGTACAGGCAGCAACGAACACATGAGCCGTCGACCGTCGCTGGCGCAGTGAGGATCGTCCACCCCTTTACCTCAACAGTAGTAGCATAACCATCCAATATGTCAGTAGTAGTCAGTCGTCAAACGTGGACATTAATCCTCTGGTGCGCTTAAGGCTATGACAATGAGAAGATTCAACATAGCTTATAAATAGGTAAAATGACAAAGAAATTTCTTTTTCCCTAAAAATTTGAAAATCAAAGTTAAGTTACTTTTACATAATACTTCTTCTGTGATACAATTAATAGGAGAATGTACAAATTACAGACAGTTAAAATAGAAGAATAAAAATCTGTGAAAAGAATTGAAGATCTTTCCTGGTTCATTATTTAACCCTTCAAAACATGGTATAATATTCCTAATGTATGAATAAGATGCTGTGGTGAATTTTATGAGATATTGTCTTCAATCAGACTTCTACACAATCAGATATCCAAGTTACAAAAAAATAATAAAACAATAAGAAAAAAAAAAAAAAAAACATACTTTGGTTCTGGATGGGAGCAATTGAAATTGCTACCCTACAATATCTTTATAAGCTAATTCTAATTAACGAGAAAAATTGAAATCAAGACTATAAGTAAATTTTAAAACAAAATCAAATCAATCATGCTAGGGCCTTTTTTCTTCTATTCACATATTTCCTTTTTTATTTCTTATTTCTCCAAGAAAACTCACAGTAACATAATGTCACATACAAAACACAAATATTCGGGATATGGAAAGAAGTATTGGTAAGACAAACACCTGCTTTATAACAGACTTATACCAACAAAAAAAGGAAAAAAAAAAGGAAAATAAAAAAAAGAAAGATCCGCACTATTTTAGGGGAGGGGCACCCCCAAAAAATTTAAGTAGAGTTGCCATTTTTGCGTCTCTTCATGCATACAATGCTAATACAGCATCTTTTTTTTTTTAATACAGATGTGCTTAATCTTTGTTCAGCTCGAAAAAAAAGAAAAAAAAAAAGAAAAAGAAAAAAAAAGAAAAAAGAAAAAAAGAAAAGAAAAAGAAAAAAAAAAAAAAAAAAAAGGATGGTGTTTCAGTTGTTTTTTAAAAACACAATCTGCAGAAAGAAATTAAAAACAACTTTCACTTTGTTATATGTTATTTACCCAACCCCTTCACATGAGCAGGACTTGACACAGGGTCAATTTCTTAAGGAGAGCATAACTGGTTTGAATTCAGAGTTTTCCTTCTCCAAGCTGCATATTGGGTACACCCACATCCCCCACCTTTTAAAAAGGGAGGATGCCCCAGTATGCCCAATATGCAAGGTACAGCTCACTATTAAACACATCCTTCTAAACTGCAACAGTCTCAGACAAACCTGCTCCTGATATTATCAGACAAAAAACTTAAAAGACATCTTTAAAAATATAAACCCAGGAGACATTTTAATTTTTCTAAAAACAAGAAAAAAAAAAAAAACCTTTTCAACAAGATATAACCAAACATAGCCTAATACCAACATAAAACCTCTACATTAAAGACTGAAATCCATATGTAAAAACATAGTAAAAGGTATTTCTTGTCGTAATCGGGAACCATCACAGAACTTTGAACCCAACCCTTTATTCAGTCCATGGGGCATCCTGTTCTCATTCTGCTAATCATAGCTGGGGTACAGCTGTTAAACTGTTAATTATTATTCTATGTTACTGTTGCCCCTGACCAGGATTGAACCTGCAGCCTAGAGATAACTGTCACTTAAAACTGTCTTAACTCAACGCCTTTATCCACTATACTACGTGTCCAATTGAAAAAAAAAGGGGGTAATTTTCTTCTTGTTTAAGCTGATAACTTTCTAGTACATCCCCTGTACTTGGATTTGCTACTGCATGAGTGCTTATATATTATGTATGAGTTAATCTATTAAATGTATTTATGCAACCGACTATAAATGAGTGCATAGACAAGATTCATGACCTAAGGTGCATTTCTTGACAGTCACTCATTTTTCCATGTCACTGACAAGTTGATTTGGAGTCAGCACAAAATCACATCAAGATTTACTTAGAATAAATTGGTAACAGCAAGATAAAAAGATCTATTATTTCTATTATTATTATAATCATCTTTATCATCAATGTGAGTTTTTACACATCTCTAATTGGGGGGTTTTTCACTGAAGACTGAGTGACAGCAAGTCGCCTGAAGTCTCTAGGACTCTTCTAAGTATCCTAGCTGATCTTAACAAATCTGTGGTTTGCATAGTCTTCATTCTTCCATTGTTCCTCCAGTCTATTTTGCAGGCCTTTGGGGACTATTCCTATTCATGATATATAGTAAAATAGTACTGGGCTCATGATATATAGTAAAATAGCACTGGGCTCAGGATACATAGTAAAATAGCACTGGTTTCATGATAATAGTAAAATAGCACTGGTCTCATAATATCTAGTAAGATAGTGCTAAGAATATGATATTGGGCTTATGGTGTATATATAAATACTGCTAAGCTTGGGTTTGAAGAGTTAAAATTATTTCTATTTAAAAATACTTTCCTTTGTTAATCAAGATTTCTTTTATGGCTTTAAAAGGTTTTTCTAAATATCAAGAGAGAGATAGAAACTTATAGAGAATTATATTTATAAGTGCATACACATAATAAATTTCTAGTTATGTTCATTTGATTTTATGCCATTTTATCTTTACATTAGTTATGTATCATTGATCAGACGGCTAGATTTCAAAATGTTCTTCTATTGCCTGTGATAAAAATCCTTGCAATACCAAATTGATAGATAAACATCATCCTAAATATACATTTTGAAAATATCTATGATTCTTGAAACTCAATTCTGGCACTGAAAATCTATTTTTCCTCTTTGGCTTCTCCCCCAGGGAAATAAATGATGTCATTTTGATAGTGAAACATTAAATTTTTGTTTACTCATGCATATAAGGTAGATCTCAAATATAACATCAGTATAAATTAGCAACACTATTTGGAGGTTTGTTAAATTCCGATTTATTGGAGACTTAGTGATCTGTTGAACATATAAATCAACAAGTTAATGTCAGAAAAATTATGAAATAAACAATCATTTTTAGATAGTGGGATGTATGCGTGTATGTGTGTGTGAGTCTATATGAAGAATAAGCGCGTGGTGTAATGGTTAAAGTCATGGGAAATGGACTCGTCGCCTCGAGTTCAAATCCTGGACGTGGTAATTGCATTTCACTTAGCGATAATACCCTTGGGAAAGGTATGAATGCTACTCTCCCTCCAGCTATGGGTAAATAGTAAGGCAGACTGGGCTCTTTAACCTTGGTTAGGCAACCGGTCTAGGAGAAGGAAAACTCTGAATTCAAACCTGGTAAACTCCGCTTAAGAAATTGACCTTGTGTCGTATCCTGCTCGTGCGGAGGGGTTGGTATAATATATATATGAATAATAAGGGCCTGCTGATTTTATAGTGTATGTATATATGTAAAATACATTTCCATGTATATTGGGTGCATTTCAATGACTTGGGTGTTGTGGAGTAGCCTACCTTGTGTAGAAAGTAAATGTGCTGGTCCAGGACTATTTATACACAGCTGTCTGAGAACATTGGGATGATTACCGAGACTGCAATGGTTATGCAAACTGTCTACCTTAAGGTTTTAGCACTCTGTTGTAAGTTAATATGTTTGGTGCCCATGTAGTTTGAATTTACTAATATACTGAATACTGTATGAACCAGTATACAACATTGGTCACATGTTTTGATTTCATTGGCTTTTTGCATCTGTAGCGGACCGGAAGTTCATACTTCGACAGAAAGAGATCGAATGACAAAAATGATTGTTTTGCGCATGGGATTGCATATGTTAGAAAAAAGAGAATAAAAAAAATAAAATTCGTAAAATTCAACCAATCAGAGGGGTTCCCGCTTAAAAAGAAAAATTATCAAATAGAGCCTTGCGGAGCCTACCAAAATTCTATTTAAACCCAAACTTTTTCATTTTCAACCAGAAAGATTTTGCCTGCCTAAGAAAATCCTTGTCACCTGTTTTAAGAACTTTTAATGCAGAAGGTACAAACTATCTCTCTCTCTAAATAATTATCGCTTTCAGAGACAAACTAAATATCAGTTCAACTATTGCCTGACTGCTGATTGTTGTGACTTAAAAAACTTTACATTTTCTTTCTCACTTTGTGAATTATGAAATATCAGCTTACATTTTACATTGAACTTTAAAAAAAAGAACTTTTGGCTGAACCTCGCCCAGTATTCAATGCTGCCTTTTTGTATATATTCTGTTAATACAATTTTGTTTGTTTAATCAAGAGTTTTGTCTTCTATACCATGTGCTTGATTGTTTTATGGTTTTTTAAAATGTTTCAACACTTTTATTAAATATTGACATCAAACAGCCCATACTTAACACCATACATCTATATAGTTTGAACTTCAATCATGCCATTATGTTCACTTTCAGACTAATACCCTCGAGCAAGGTATGAATACCCTCATTTCTCCCAGATAAGAGTTAAATAATAAAGGGCCGGTTTAGTTCAGTTGGTAGAGTATCTGGTTCAGAACCACAAGGTTCTGGGTTTAATACTGGCTCTCACAAACTCAACATCAAAGTAGCACAGCTTAGAGCTGTCCAGTAAAGTGGGGAGCTGATGGTAGATGTGGCACTCTACCTGAGATGCAGAAACAATCTCCTTGGTCTAGCACTAGCCAAAAAGTGATTGAGTCCCTTGCTGTCCATCAGATACCGACAATTGGCCACTCCATCTACTTCACTTTAGTATTCTTCTACAAGGATGGATTTGGCATTAAACAACCCACAAAGGTTGATATGTCATCAGACAAATAAAACAAAAACAAAACATTCTTGTCAATGCACTTGATTCAGTATGAATATTAATCAGCTAGATTGGACATTATAAAATGAAAGTCTCAAATCAAACATTTGCTAAGCATTACATGTCAGATTACAGACTTATTGATACATAAAACTTTGCTAGTTCACATACTCCTATTTGTCTTATCACTTTTATTCACCCTTTTTATATATATATATATATATATATATATATATATATATATATATATATATAATATGGGTGCTATAATATTCAACTTTGTATACAGATAATATGGGTGCTATGGGTGCTATATTTATATGTATACAGGGGTGCTATATTTATATGTATACAGATAATATGGGTGCTATATTATATTCAACTTTTGTATACAATAATATGGGTGCTATATTTATATTTGTATATAATATGTGCTTAATATCATGGATAGAGCATCTATATTTAAATAAGGATAGCGTGGACATGAATCAATGGCACCTGGTTACTGACAGTAATATATATATATATATATATATATATATACACAATTACATATGTTATGGTCAAGTCACACTGAAAGCACCAGATTCCACTAGGTCACAAAAGTTATGCAGCAATAAGTATGTTCAATGCTTAGTTGAGTGACCAGGTAGTGTAAGCAGCCTGAGGCCTGTATACCATATCTAATCAAATACACATGAAGTTAAATCATTTATCAAAATGACTTGATTTTGCATTAAA
This sequence comes from Doryteuthis pealeii, assembly GCA_023376005.1. Classification (NCBI taxonomy): domain Eukaryota; kingdom Metazoa; phylum Mollusca; class Cephalopoda; order Myopsida; family Loliginidae; genus Doryteuthis; species Doryteuthis pealeii. The sequence goes on along the minus strand of CM042143.1, from coordinate 104,477,050 downwards.
TGACTTGAAAAGAGTTGATATGTCATAAAACAAAAAAGAAAAAACCCAAAACAACAATCACATGCCTTCATACCTACATACATACAACTAAAAAATCGAATAAGAATATCAGGTGAGGCAGTCGTTGACACTTCAATATTGGCTCACCTGGGGATCAGCAATGTTAAACATAAGTTTTTATTGATATTCTATTTTATATAATGTTGATTTTTTAAACTGTTGTCATCATCTTTATTGTGGTATGTAAAAACGTTTTAGCTGCTGTATCCTCTGGCCTTCCTCAGGTGTTCCCTGTCTATCTATGCATACCAATAACCCAACCTGGGAAAACTTTTTGAATAGTTTGACAGTTGATCAAACAAGGCATTGAAGATCTCATTCAAATAATGATGTCATTGTATTTGCACAGTTATCAATCAGAAATGTGTTGTGAGAATATACAGGAACACCTGAGGAAAGTTGGAGGATACTGCATCTGAAACGTTGTTTTTAAATACCACAATAAAGATAAAGACAAAAGACAAAAAAAAAAATGAATCAAAATTATACACATATAAAAATTCTATTTTATAGTTGAAAATATTGTGATACTGCTGTGTTGTTTTATATAGAACCCTGTAAGGATTTTACTGATTAAAAGTGCTTTTAGCATTAAATTTTAATTATAACTGCATATATTTACAATCATATATTTATATATATATATTCTGTTAGAAAACTTATATTAAAATTATACAAAAGTAGAGAATGCATATCCCAAAATTTTACTCACTAAAATACCTAAAAATGAAAACAATTTTGAGTTTAGTTCAGTGATTTACATACCAATGATTAATCAAAGAACTAAGGATGGAAGAAAATGTATGAAAAATAAAAGTGTAGCTCTCTCTCTCTCTCTCATAAATAAAGAGAGAAGGGCTTATATATATAGAAATGGTTAATCACAGATGTGTAGGTTGTTGGAAAAAGTGTTTTTCTCATTACTTTATCATGTGTCTCTTAAAGTAAACTTTATCATTCAGAAGCCAAGGTCTGCATTGGCAGAACTTTATTTAAACCAAGCTTATCTGCTAGTGTTGAACTAGATGGGTGATGCACCAGTTTGTTTTCTTTTATGGCATATCAACCTCAGTGGGTCATTTAATGCTGATAAAGTTTTGAAATAAATTCATTTTTAATGGATACCACTCTGAGTCAGAGTGGACCAGGCAGCAATGGTGATGAAATGATGCTCCACATTCCCCAAACCTCCAAAACTGGAACCTCACCATCAGATAGAGCTTAATGTCATTCACATGACATGAAGACCCTCAATCACAGCCCTCTAGCACCCATTAGACAAAAAGGGTTGGGGGTTGTCATAAGGACAATAGGATTAGGGCAATCATATAGGTGCTAGGGCTTGACCAGCTGATTGATCGGAGAGGGCCTCTCCGACCAACCGTCTAGCCTAAGTAAGGGTCTAAATGGAGTGTTGCAGGTCATGGACTGCTCATTCCCCAGGATGCTGTCCTTAATCATCTCGGGTTGCGACCCACATCTAACAGGTGGCCCCAATTCGAGGGTTATTATCCCTCTGCAGAGGTGCAGTCAGTGTATTCTAAAACCCCAGCTGACACGGCTGGAGTGATACACTAGGGTTTGATCATCTCTAGTGGTGTCTAACTGGTGTGTGGGAGTATGTTGAAAGATGTGAAACCCCCCCAATGAACCAGTTATAACATAACTGATGTTGCCACCCAGAGTTGTTTAATTGTACCGGTGTATCTCAAACAGCAGAGGAGTTTTCTTAGTTATATTGATACAGGACCAAGTTTACATTTTTGAGAAGGGTGAAGCTGAGTAACAATAGTTTTCAAGATCAGCAAATTAACTTGAGCTCTTCACACAAATGTCAACATAAGACTGAATTTTTTTTTCAAACATTTCATTTTTTTATGTTGATAGCAAAACAAAAACAAAGTTCTAGTTTTCGTCAATTTTATAGGGGAAAAATATCTAAGAAGAAAGAAAAGAAACTTCAAGCAACTAAAAAAAAAAAAAAAAAAAAAAAAAAAAATAGAATTTAGGTTTAATCTCAAGTGAATATATCTATGTAACTTGTAAATTTTTTTTCATGCATGCAGGGAAAAAAAAAAAAAAAAAAAAAAATGGAGAAAAAAATGATTTACTATGTGGCAGCTGGCTGGATTCAAGTTGTCAGTTACCTATGGCAACTAATCGATTATATGATGACAACTGACTTTTCAAAAGAGGAAGCTAATATAATAAATGTCTTTTAGATGGTGAAAAAGCTATATATTATTATATAAAGTATTTCTGGTAAGTAAATGATTATTTTACATTGACATAATATATACATATAAGTACCAAGTAATATATCTAATACTGAAACATGTCCTAAATAAATCAAGTCTAGAAATAACATATACTAGTTGACCTATTGGGATCCCATTCTAACAGTAAAAGAGGATATTCATATTTCTATTTAGAAGGAATAAACGATTCAAATTATTATTTTATAGTTATCTCCGTTATATATATTGTTTATGATTCATGTGGCCATTTTAGAGCTGTAGTTGAAGGAAGTATTAAAGTGGAGATTATTTGTGGCATAAAATTTGATCCTTTCTTCTAGTAGAAAGATGTATCAGTTTTAATCCTTGGCAGGATCAACTTCTACTTTGAGACCAGATCAACAGGATCCTGTCTCATTCCTTTAAGGAGTCCTTCCAGCGAGTAATTCTAGGACAATTCATCAACACCTTTAAGTAGTAAATTAAATACATTTTTGGGCATTTTCGATTGGCCAATTCAGCCACTGCTGTTTTGGAACAGTCCATAAATATAAGTTGTGGTCTTTAGCACCTAAAAATAATCAAACATATTATGAATTTGGACAATGAAAAAATGAAATTCAATATAAATGCAGTTTGCAGCTGGATGATAATTTGTGGTAGTGGGGTCTGCATTTATACTGGACAGGAAAATGCTTTATTCTAAAAGAAAATTATTCCAGTCTGTGCAGGTTCTGGATGCCACATGGACGACCCCCCCCCCCAGGGCTGAGGACTGATAGAAACAGTTGGAGAGAAAGATAGAGGTATGGATATTTGTGTTGCTACCTGATAGTGATGATGATTGTGTTAATAAAAATCTTGATATGATGTGCTGTTTTTTTTTTCTAGGTTATGGTTATATATAAATATAATGATCATTTTCAATTTCTCAGAATTTTTAAAATGAGGTTGATAATTTGTACTATTTGGACTATTGTACTCATCTTTATTGTTATCTACATAACGTTTCGACCAATGTGCCTTCTAGCCCTCTTCAGGTGTTTCTTGTTGGATTCGAGAAGATTCCCATGTCAAAAAAGAGGATACATTGGTCAAAATGTTGTGTAGATAACAAAGATTCAACCCTTCTGCATAAGTAAGATGTGACACATGTTCAATTTCTTAAGCAGAGTTTAACAGGTTTGAATTCAGAATTTTCCTTCACCTAGACTGGTTTCCTAAACAAAGTTAAGGAGCCCAGTACACTCTACTATTGACCCATTGCTGGATGGAGAATAGTTGGATGCATACCTTTCCTAAGGATATTAGATCTAAGTGAAATACAAACAACTTCAATCAGGATTTGAACTCGTGTCGCTGAGTCCATTTCCTATGATGATAACCATTATACCATGAGCAGCACCAAACTGGCAATATGATTAAATAAAAAAAAAAAAGAAAACAAAGAAAAGAAAACACAATTTCAAGTTACCATTAGATATAGATATAATATTGATATATCTATCAGATTTCTTATCCTAGTGGAACTGAACATTAAAAAAGGAAAAAAAATCATACTGGAATTTCGCTTACAGTTTTCAATGGCCAGGAAAGTTTATATATTTTAAATTCAATTAAGTCACTATCTTAAATCAGTACATTTCAATCAATTTCAGGCTCTTGATTCCCAAGCACTTCTTGGCCCACACTCATACAAAGATAAGAGTATTAAATCTGGTGTAAATTAAAAATAACAGCAACTCTCTAAGTTTGTGATCATATCAACCTAAAAGAACGTTGGCCTTGCAAATGTGAAAAATTCAATGATCACCATTCATCATGGCATCTGTTGTCTGATCTGGTTAACATGTGGTGCATGTCCTATTCAGATCATGTTACCAAGATATAAACAAACATTTCAGCTTATAATTCAGTCTTTAAAACCAAGCTTAATTTTAAAAGAGTTTTATAATTTGCTCGAGGCATTGTATTTATATTAGTTTGGTGGTTGGTTTTGAAGGATACCACAATGCAAGTGTAAAGAAAAATAAGGTAACTATGTTTGTTTACCTTTGATTTATTCTTAATATTTTGTGGTAAAGATCTCTTCGTCAGAAGATTTCTGAAAGTCTGGAGCTGTCGCTAGGAATTGTTGTGTGTTACCTAAGTGTTTTTCCATAGAGTTTATTAAAAAGAAAAAAAAAGGAACTTTCTTTGTTTTGATGGTACCCTATTGCTCCCCACTCTTTTGTCTCACTGCCCTGAGAATTGTACAGTGCACATTTGGGAATAACTGCTCAAAATAAACTTTGAGATTTGGCATCAGTATTTTGAATAGATACATTTTTTTTTAGCACATTCTGATTTCTTTTTATTGGTTTGTTTTCTTTATTTAATGACATATCAACCTTCACAGATGCCATTTCCTATGGTGATAACCGTTACGCTAAACATTGCCTCCTCATATACATCTTGTAGCTCTTTTTTAATATTTTTCCTTCTCTATATACACATGCACAAGTTTTTCTTCATAAAAGCAATATAAAAAGTTATTGGTGTTGTAATGATTATCATTGTAAGAAATGGACATGTTGAACCGAGTTCAAATCCTGGATGAGGCTGTAATATCTTTGAGAAATAAATCCAACTAGTCTCCCTGTAGCTATGAGTAAATAAAGCTCTTTAACCTTGGTATGGCAACAGGTCTAGAAGAAGGGAAACTGAATTCAATCCTGTTAAACTTTGCTTAAAAACTGACATCTAGTTGGTGTGGAGAGTTTGAGTAAATACATAAAAGCAATATAAAAATTTCTGTAATTTTTATGCATTAATGGATTTTTTAAGAATTCTAATTTAGTTGATTATGTAGCATTAGAAATAAAAGATCAAAATAACATTCAGAAAATAAAAAATGAATTAAAAAAAAAAACAAAAAATAAACACTTTTAAACAAAGCACAAAAAACCTCTCATCTTTGTATTAAATAAATTGAAACAAGCATCACATTTAGATAAATGTAATTTAAATTAATTTTGTTTGTTTGAAGTGGCAGGCCTTATTGCTGGAAAAGTGTGTAAACATGGATGCACTTGTTCAGATCAACTGATCTTTACAGCCAAAAATCTGACAAATAGTCTCATAAATCATTTCCAAGAAACAATCCTTTGGTAAGTTGAAGAAGTATAGTGCTACTGTACACATGAGAAGGCAGTCAACCATGAAGTTACTGTTGACTAATTGAAAGGGCAGTCAACCATGAGGCTATTTTTGACCGGTTAAGAGGGCAGTAGAACCACTGAGATTACTGTTGACCGGTTGAGAGGGCCATAGAAGCATTGAGATTACTGTTGACCGGTTGAGAGGGCAGTAGAACCATAGAGGTTACTGTTGACCGGTTGAGAGGGCAGTAGAACCATAGAGGTTACTGTTGACCGGTTGAGAGGGCAGTAGAACCATAGAGACTGTTGACCAGTTGAGAGGACAGTCAACCATGAGGCTACTGTTGACCAGTTGAGAGGAGTCAATGAGGCTACTGTTGACCAGTTGAGAGGACAGTCAACCTGTTGACCAGTTGAGAGGACAGTCAACCATGAGGCTACTGTTGACAGTTGAGTTGAGTTGAGAGACAGTCAACCATGAGGCTACTGTTGACCAGTTGAGAGGACAGTCATGAGGCTACTGTTGACCAGTTGAGAGGACAGTCAACCATGAGGCTACTACAGAGACAGCACTTGAAACATTAAGTGAAATTAGGATGATTCAATTTCAACAACAGATGAAAATTCCAGTTGCAAGACCAAAAATTATGAATATGAAAATTGAATATATATTTGTGGACGGTATCTTTTACATAAACTTTGTTGGCAACAACTACATTTTGTGATGGCTGTAGCTTTGCTGCTTGATCTAAAGCAGGGATCAACTACCACAAATGTATTTATTTCACATTTACTGAAAACTTGGATGTCATACTTAAAGAGGTGTATATATATATATATATATATATAAATATAATAAAAAGGCACAAAAAACGAAGACATTATATATATATATATATATATATATATATAATATATATATAAATAAAAAGGCACTAACACACATATATAGGTAGAGAAAGAGAGACACACACATATATATATTTAAAGACACACACATATGTATAAATATATAAAAAGAATAAACAGGATAACAAACAAATGCATTTCCACAAGACAACACAAAGAATTATTATATATCTATATATATTAAATAGGTATTTGATACTTCAGTCTAGCATAAAAGACCAGTGACCTCTTACTGTTGTGGAATGTATAGAATATATTTTATAAGATAAATCACATATTCCAAAGTAAAAAATCAGCCTATATTTTTGGCAAACAAACTGATAAAAATATGTTCGTTTTGGTTTAAACTTAGTTTGGGATGGTCAAGATTACCATTTTCCGCAGATAAAAGATTCTTTTTAGATTTAACAATGATTTACATTGTCAGATTATGTTTTCTATTTTTTTAACCTCCAAACATTTTAGTTTAGAAAAGATATGATATCAAGAATAACCTTTTGCCTAGAATTATGGATTTATCTCACCGAGCCAACTGATGATTAATGACATTTATAACCATTTGGCAACAGCCAGTGATATCTTATACCTTTATATATCTTTTTATAAATATACATGGAAAGTAAAAAGTTTAACAATGGATGTGTATCTTACATGGGGAATTGAACCTGTCCTTTCAGGTAGTGAGACTTACCTCTACATTACCAAGCACTGAAATAATTTCAGTTACAATATCGTATTATGATGGTGGGGTGGGGTACTGAAAAGATATTGGCACAACCAAGATGGGAATTTTTAGAACTTTTTTTGAAAGGGTGAAACTGATGAAACTATATACTAATGATTGATGGATATATATTTACCAATTCAATTGAATTCAGTTTTCCTTCTCTCACCACCAGATGCAGTTTAGTGTCACACTTTAATTTAGTATATATATGAATGAATATATATATATATGAAAAGTAAATGGAAGTGAATCCGACAGTATGAATTGAACATTTTTAGAAAATCAAACAAATGATGTTATAGTTCGCTGTGAGAAATCTGTTTCGACCTTTTATTAAAGCGGTCTTCATCAAGAGAGGAATATTTGTGATGGAAAGACGGGGTAAGTAAACCGTTACAAAACAGGAGGGGTACAAACGAACGTTCATGTTCGGAGTCGGAATTTTTTTAAATTTTGAAAATGCATATTCTGTTTTAAAAATAAGAGAAATTTCATTTTAAAAAAAATCAGAAGCATTATAATCCACAAGAAAACTCAAAAGAGTTTGTTATAAAAATATATAAAAAATGTATAAAAAAGTATCAAAAATGTTCCTGACACCAGCCACAAAAAAGCAAGTTAAAAGTCCACAGCACAATTGAAGAAGGTGGAAAATTTTTCAAAGGATTTGTAATATGCATATGCATTTTCAAAATTAAAAAAAATTCCGGCTCTGAACATGAATGTTCGTTTGTTCACCTCCTGTTTTGTAACGGTTTACTTACCCCGTCTTTCCATCCCAAATATTTTGCTCTTGATGAAGACCGCTTTAATAAAAGGTCGAAACAGATTTCTGTCAGCGAACTATAACCTAATTTGTTTGTTTTTTCTAAAAATGTTCAATTCATATATATGAAATACACATAGACGAGCAGATACACATGTGTACATATAGAGCTGGGGAAGTGTGTTTGAGATTAGCAATACACATCTGAGTTCAATGCTTGTAAAAGAGACAGAATGCACACAGTGACAAGAAGTAATGAGAAGATCATATAGGAATAAAAAGAGAAGCCATCAACTACAGATAGATATTGCAGAAGTTTGGGAAATTAGATTAAGGAACATTTTGTTTCTTGATTAAATTGAAAATAAAAATCTTAATCCAGAGTAATGAACAATTACTCAATTAGAATAAACAATTTTATTTCTTTTTTTTTTTACAATTTTATTTTTACAATTTCATTTTATCTTTTTCAGTTTTTTTTTTTCCAATTTTTTTTTTTTACAACTTTTTAAAATTTTATTTTTTACAATTAAAATAAACAATTTTAATTCAGAATAATTAACACTGATTCTTTGCTACAGTATCTAAATTGAAAACTGGATATTAACTATTTCTCTGAATTTTTTAAATGAGACTTGATAATTAGTATTATTTGGATAACAATAAAAATGAGGACAATAGTCCGAATAATCCAAATAATACTGGATATTAACTATTTCTACCAGAATGGAATCAGTAATAACACTTTAAATATAGAAAGATGAAATCAGAATGAGCAGTTGACTATAAAAAAAGTTTTCATAAAAAACAAAACTGAATATAGACCTACAGATATTGATTAGGGAAAACAATCGCATTAACTTGGAAGACTGATCCTCAGAAATTTTTTTTCCTTTTATTAGAATTGTATAATCCAGTAGTGTGTGTGTGTCACATGATACTTGAAAATGAGATGGAAACCACCAAGTAACTTCCTTTGACAACTGAACTTCCATGAAGGACAAAATGTCAGGTGTTGGTAGTTCATCTTGTACTCTATGACATCCTGTCAAAATTCTACTTTGGTTCTAACCAAGCAAATAAAAGATACAAACTCTTTATGTAAATCAAAATATATGATCATATATATGTTTATCCATATCAACATATATACAGTTTACATTTTATACACATATGACATGTATTCGAAAGTTATTATTATAAGTACAACACTAAATTATTTAACATGCATTGGTTATTTTTTTTACACAAACTATGGTCATAACCATTGTCTTGAGGTGAGTTACTACTGCTACAACCGATTGTTATGTTTATGATACTTAATAGATATGTTCCTTATGATTAAGTGGAGTATTATTCCTTACCTACTGCCATCGATCATTCTACGGTTGAGCGAAATTATATGACCAGATATGTAGAAGATTATCTTTTAAAGAATTCTAGACACAACACAGGTATATGTTTCATGATAGGGAGACACACTTTTTAATGTTACTTTCTAAATAACTTTGTTATCTGTTATTACTTCATTCATAGAATCAAGTGTGCTTAACGGTGAATATGTGGCACGCACCTCGTTGCTGGTGCGGATCAAACAGCTGGTTACGTCATGTGTATTCTATATTTCACTTTTATATCTTTATTCATCTCTCTACTATTCCACGAATATGATAAGTGTCATCCATAAGATAAGAGGCAATCTGTCATCTATGGGAAGAGAGATGGGAGTGAATCGGGCAGACCTAGGCCCTACACTTTGAGACTCGGTAGGATCTTTAGGGTTAATTTTCACTGAATTAATATGAGGTCAATTAATTTTAGTGGTACTTTAACTTCTGACGATCCTAATTAGTGTTGGAATGAGGATGAACTCGGATGTAGTGTATCCTAGCTTGTATCCATTCTCTCTACATACTATTAACTAGTGAAATAAATGAGTTATCTAAAAGATAAAAATTGTGACTATACTTATTTGACATATTCTCTACTCTATTTCTTTGTGGAGGATATTTCTTAGTTGCTGCAATCACATAACATGTGTGCTAGTAGTACGGCACATCATACAACGTACATAGCCAAATTCCGGTAGTGGTGTGGTGGGGGGAATTATTCACCATCAATATATATTAAATGACATAAGATTTTATTTTATCAGTCAATGCATTATAATTCAATGGTGATATATAATCAATTTACAGTATTGAAAATTGATAATGTATTTGAGATCTTAGATGTTAAAAGTAGTCTATGAAATGAATAAGGAAAGTAAAATATCACAACAACGAAATATGAATACTTTCCAATATTGGGAAATAAGATGGACAAGTTCACTTCCCATTGTCAAGATGCCAAGTTTAATACTACTCATTGGCTACCTTAGAATCTGGTATATAAATACACATCGACACTGTACAAGTTTTCTTCAAATGATATTAATTAATTCCTGATGAGTATTTAACAACTTACCGAAAATAGTGCAACAACTTTTATATAGAATAATTCTAGGGGGATTATAAAAAAAAAAAAGCAAATCTATATTTCATCTTGGGTGTTAGCTATTTTTGTGCAGCTTGGTTATTTGTGTATGAACATTGTGTTCTTCATTAATCTTAGAATATTTTCATTATAAGAGTTGTTTGGTGTTTCTTTTTTGTTTATTGATTCGGTAAAAGTAATCAATTCTAAATCTACTCTTTCTGTGTGATGAAAAATAATGGCTGATTAATTATAATACTGCGGTAATTTATTCAAATATTAATTAATTTTACTTAAATTACTTCAAGATTTAAAGGCATATTTAAAGTTTGTGTACAGATTATAATATATAAGAAAAGACAAGTCTATCTGAGCATGGCTACAAAAAACAATAGTGATTTTGGATAGATAGAAATTAGATGTATTGAATCATGGAAAGATTTAATAAATGGCCACAGGTCAAATTCTCGGATGGTCCAAGTGTTATCCCCTATTATGCCACATGCAAACGAAAAGTTATTTTAAAAACCAAAATCTGGTAAGGGAGATTACTGTTTCAGCATTATTTTTTCGTTATTTTTGTTTTTGCCAAGGAAATTTTAAGTTTCGTATAATTTTTTTGACTAGTGGTTGTGATGTAAGTGGTCTTTTAGTTTTGTCATAAAATATAGATTTGAGTTGAATATTTGCCTCATTAGGAGAAGATGTAGTACTGGTGTAAAGTTAATGTTTAAATTTTGCTCTATACAGTGTTGGGTATGGATGAATATTATTATTAGCTTTAACATTTGAGTAAAGAATTGAAATATTCACATTAATAATAAACGAAAGAAATGATAAGCTTGAAAGAAAGAAAGAGAATATGATACTATTAGTCGCTTGTATATAGGAAGAATGATGAAGGAGATTGACATTTTGTTTGTTAACGCGATAATGAATCTAGAAACTGAATTTTGAAAATAGATAAGTTCTTATAAAGCATAAGTGTCGTGTTCTATATATAAGAATATATAGAATAATATAGAGGTGTTGCTCTCTCTTCGAATAGACACAGATCAAGAAAGAAATAGATAAGTCATTGAAAGGAAGAAACGATGATGATGATAATAGATGACTGTTCGTTATAAATTTAAGAATTTAAGTAAGGTAAATATGATAAATTATAATATATATATATATATATCTTGCAAAGAAGAGTATAAGAATGAAAATTGATAAGTCGTTTGAAACGAAAGAAGAGAAGAGTATGATAATGCCGTAAGTTTAAAGACAATGTAAAGAATATGATTGAGCCTTCTTTTTGTATATAAATATATAGTATTAAGATAATGAAATATAACTTCTGATATAGAATAGAAAGAATGAATAATAATAAGTCACCTTGAAAGTTAAATAGAGTAATAGACGATACCATGATAACGCATTAAGGAATTGAAATGTAACAAGGTTAAAGTGTACGCATAAATAAATGCCTTGATATCGTAGAAGTAGAGAGAAAGTAATGATTAGAAGTCTTGAAAGAACACGTAAGAGACATGACTATTATAAGGCTAAGAACCAGACAAGAAAGGAAAGCATGACATGAATAACGCATTGATAAAGAAATGTAGAGATATAGAAATGATATAGGCCTCTAGAAGACAAGAAAGCGTTATAGAATATTAATGATAGAATGCTGCAGATACGCAAGTATAGAAGTAATACAGATATTAATTCATATGCTTTTAAGAAATGAAGAATGAATATAATAGGTTGTAAGAGAAAGAAATACGATAAGAAATGATAAGCTGAAGTAGAGAATAGAAATGATATTAGCTATACGAAAGAAAGAAATAATAAGCTTGAAAGAAAGAAAGAAAGATAATGAAAGAAAGCTTGAAAGAAAGAAAGAAAAGAAATAATAAGCTTGAAAGAAAGAAAGAATAAGATTGGAAATAAATAAAGAATAAGTTAGAAATAAATAAATAAAGAGTAAGCTGGAAAGAGAAAAGGTTGGAAAGAAAGAAAAAATATGAAGTGCAGCAGAGAAGGTAGAAGGGTAAAGCACAAAAAAGCTTTGGTGAATTTTGCAAACTTTTATATCATATTCCAACACCAGTGAGCAACATCTTTAAAGATATGTTGTACAAACCAGAGCTTCAAACAATAGTCTTATTTATTTATTTATTTATTTATTTGTTGTAACAAAATACTCAACTGATAATGTAATAAATCTATCAATTTCATTGCTTTTGGGGGTCACAGCATGTCAGCCTCAATATTGAAGTCATTCAGTTCAGCATCTGTAGTCTATCATCAATCAATATACAATGTTCTGTTCAAAATATGGATGACCATAAAGAGGACATTTTAAGCAGCTTTCATCAATATCATCCCTCTGGTTACAAATGTTTAAAAAAAAAAAGAAGACCAATTTAGTGAGTTGGGAAAATATGTCAGGTAATAGAAAATATATTGCAGAGTCTTTGGGCAAATTGCTACACTTATTTGGTTGTTTTTTTTTTTCAGCATGCCAGGAGGTTCCGTGATTTCTAGTAGAAACCCTGACTAGCATATAATCTCCAAGACGTCTTCAAGAGTTCTTTGATGTTAGTATTATTTCTATAACTGCTCTAACTAAACATATTTGCACATTTGGAGCCTATTGAGAAACTGATAGTGAAATAAGTAAAGTCGATGGGGCGGCCTAAAGTCGGTATCAGCCAGTCAGCGAGGGAGTCTATCTCCTTTTCAATAGCGCTAGACCAAGGAGATTGTTTTAGCATCTGAGGTGGAGCGCCACACCTACCATCAGCTCCTTACTTTACCGCACACATCCCTGTGCTACTCATACGCTGAGTTGGTGAGGACCGGTATCAAACTAGGAACCTTGTGGTTTCTAGCTGAACACTCTACTGACTGAGCTAACCCGGCCCCATTATGGGGGGGATAGTGAAATACAAAAGCAAAAATAAATAAATAAAAGATTTGATAAACACACACACAGACTTACACACATGTAGAGAATTTGGAAGATATAAGGCACAAAACTGAATAGACAATTCATAGCAGCAGCTCCAGACTTTCAGAAATATTCTGATGAAGAGATCTTTATCTCGAAATATTAAGAATAAATCAAAGGTAAACAAGCAACATCATAATTACTTTATTTTTCTTTACACTTGCCTTCAAAACCAACCACCAAACCAAAAGATTTGAATATCAAATAAAGGTGGCTTCATAACTGTTGTTATATGCAGGAGAAATACATCACTTATTTTAAACTGACACCTGTGTGATGAAAATGAACTAAAGCAAGTAACCATGGTTGCTTCAAATGTCTTAACATTTTCTTCAGGATTTTTGAGATGAGGCTGGATAATTTGGATTATTCAGACTATTGTCCTTATCTTTTAAGAGTATTTACGGGTTCGAAGGAGCCCTTATTTCTCCGTAGTTGAAGGCAAATTGTCGGACAAAGAAGGAACAACACAAAAGTAATGCAGACACCTGTATTGACAAAAAATTACATAAATTGTTGCAAATTTAATGGTATTTGCTAGAAGATTTATCTGTGGAGGAATTTCTTGTAGTACTGGAGATAACACAGTTTTCTCGTCGGTGGGAAATGTAGTTAAGATGCTTCGTCTCGGTGGTTGTTCTCCCTTTGGTCAGTGTGCGGTCGTACCAGCCTTTCTGTAGTATGCTGATACGATGCCTTAGACAGAATCTGGTTGTAAGGTTCAGATATAAGTGGGCCCTGTTTTGGGGCTAAGTAAGTGAAAACGTTTCTTTTGACGTTCCTCTCCAGTAACGGTTCTGCGATAAGTAGCCCTGTTTTGGGGCTAAGTGAGAGAACATTTCTTTTGACGTCTCTCTCCAGTAACGGTTCTGCAATAAGTAGCCCTGTTTTGGGGCTAAATGAGAGAGCGTTTCTTTTGACATCTCCCGTTAACGGTTCCCTGATAAGTGACGTTTTGGTATTTGGCGCCAACATACGCTGTTGGCATTTGACCCCTGGCGGCAGGGGGAGATAATTGGCTATGGAATTTCCAACACTTTATTGTTATTTACACAACATTTCAGCCAATTGGACACATGGTGTAGTAGATAAAGAAGTTGAGTTAGTACAGTTCTAAGTAACAGTTATCTCTAGGCTGATGGTTCAATCATAGTCAAGGGTGATGGTAACAGAATAATTAACACAGCTTAACACTTTACCAGGGATGGTTAATGGAATGAGAACAGTCTACTCCAATGGATTGAATAAAAGGTTAGGTATGAACAGTTATAATCATGGTTTGGACTGGAGCACCCCACACGTTTTCTGTAAGAGATAGCATAACAGATTGTTTTGTTTTATGGCATATCAACCTCAGTGGGTCATTTAATGCCGATAAAGTTTTGAAATAAATCAATTCTTAATGGATAATACAATTTTTTTATAAATACATTTTTCTATTTAACCCATAGATGGGACCCTAACAGGTACTACCACTCCGAGTCAGAGTGGACCAGGGAGCAATGGTGATGAAGGGGTGCTTCACATTCATAACAGATTGTATTCGTTTGGACATTTTCTGGAATTTGAGCTTAGGACCTTTTGAGGCATGAGTCTAACAATTCCTGAAAGTTAGTACTATTACTGTACTTGTACAAATTATGTAACAAATAGTTATATATTTACCAACCCCTCCGCACAAGCAGGATGTTTTCCTTCTCCTAGACTGGTTACCTAGCCATGGTTAAAGAGGCCAATCTGCCCTACAATATGCCCATAGCTGGAGGGAGAGTAGTTGGATTCATACATTTTGCAAGGGTATTGGTGCTATGTAAAATGCTAACAGCTTCGTCCAGGATTTGAACTCTGGTCGACAAATCCATTTCCTATGACTAACCATTACACCAAACACCTCCTGTTTAGGGGAATGAGGGTTTTATACAGTTCCCTAGAATATTAGTCTAAACATGGAAGTAATAGTGCAATTGGAGTTTGAACTCGCTTTCTATGATGTTGTAGTCCAGTATGTTAGCCACTACACCACAGTAATTCCTTTTGACAGGAAGTGTCTTTTGGTAAGACTTCTTTTTTTAAAAATCTGGTAGTAACATAAAATATCAACAGTATTATATAAATAAATGGGGTTAAATCAAATTTAACAGACCTAAATTCCACCATCATATGTCACCCGCCAAAAGAAAAAAAATACCAAAAGTCAGGGAATTAACCGAATTTAATTAAATTTTCAGTGTTGATATATTAATGAATAAAATATATAATGCACCAATTATTTTATTTAAAATTTTTTACATTTTTTCAGGTCAGTTACTTTGAATCCTGTATCTTTGAGGTGTAATACAGATCCCCAAAGATGCATGGTTCAAAGTTAACTGATCTGAAAAAATGTAAAAGTTTTTTAATAAAATAATGGATGCATTATATCTTTTATTCATTAATACATCAACACTGAAAATATCATTATATTCGGTTAATTCTCTGATTTTTAGTTTTTCTTTCTTTCAGCAGGATGACATACGATGGTGGAATTTAGGTCCGTTAAGTTTGATTTAACCAGAAATAGAATATGCTTGTCTTTGTTACTTTGTTTAATAGCATATCAAGCATTGTGGGTTATCTAATACTAAATCCATCCTTGTAGAAGAACAATAGTGTTACTCTTTAGCCCATAGCTGAGGGGAATGAGGGTGTTCATACATTTCCCAAAGGTATTAGCTGGAAAGGGAATGTAATAATATAACTCGCTTACTACAATGTTGCAGTCCAGCATCTTAGCCTCTAAGCAATTGGACTATCTCTAAAAGCAAAAATAAAGCTAAAAATTAAATCCAATAATAATACGTATTTATGCATTTCATGCGGTTAATCGAAAAGAAAGAGTGAATATTAAAAACAGACACTTTACAAAGTCCCAGACATAAACACATTAATTCTGAGAGCATGAGTTAAACTGTTGGTATCTGAAATAACTTCATATATAACATCAATAATATTGAGTCATAGGCAGTTTTATATGTTGATTCTGACAGCAGAACTCAGTAGGAAATCCTATTCTTTTTTTTTCATATTTTTTCATACTACATTTTAAAAAATATTCTTGTTTTATTGTATAACCATTTGTGCATTTATATATATGTGTGTGTGTGTCTGTGGATGGTATAAAGTGTTTCCTTGATCAGATTCAACAAAAACTGAGAACTCTAATGTACATATAAAGATTTGCGTATATATTTACATATATGGAGTATTATTAATAAATGGATTCCTTTGATCAGATATAAATTTATTTCGTCATTTTTTTCCTCAGTCAGAAATCAGTGGGGTTAGAAAATCATAATAAAACCGGACATGAAATCTTCAAATTAGTAAAAATAAGACAAAGTGGCACAACATGCCAAAATAAATTTATACCTTAACTAATATATATATATATATATATATATATATATATAGATAGATAGATAGATAGATAGATAGATAGATAATATGGGTGGTATATTTCTAAGTAAACAGAGTTCAATATCATTGATTGAGCATTTCTATCTAAGTTAAAATACTGTGGACATGGAGTCAATGGCATCTAGTTACTGACAGTTTCTTGCCTATGACAGACAAATAAAAGTACTGAATATTAAAAAATGGTGGCTCCCATGGCTGATCACATAATTGAGAAACTTTTGCATATTAATAGATCACAATTCTCCATCCACAACAAATGCAAACAAATAGAAACAAAATGGATTGTCCACTTCTGAACACATACACACATGGGCTAAACTCAGATCTGGGTAACTTAAATGCTTATAAGTATTTTAACCCCACCCCCACTACCACTGACCTACAGACCCACATCCCCTCCAACCTCAGCCACTTCAATCCAGCCAATTATTTACAAGAAGGCAGTGGACAAAGCTGAACATCAAAGACAAGTCCAGACATGGACAACCCCTGATCCATAAAACACTAGTGACTATAGGAGCCAGCCAGTCTAACAAAAACTCTTGTAGAAGAAAGATGGAATCTTTTGAAATATTGGAATAATAAGATGGAACTTAGTACATAATATCCAAATCAGTTTTTAATTTATTTTACTTAGCATTAAAACCCAAAAATTATTTTCCCATATATATATATATATATATATATATATACACACACACACACACACACATAAACACACACACACAGTCACCTTTACAAACTTCTTCCATTAGTGTTACAGTGTATCACATTGGTAAAAAAAAATTGGTCATTGGATTCCATTGGTCAATAAAAGTCATCAGTGCCAGATATGAGATTATTCTATAAACTTTTTAGCCCATATATATATATATATATATATATATATATATATACCATTAGATTATTTACAGAGAACATAGCTTGACTCAGACTACTTAGAAGAGTAAACATTGAAAAACAATTAAAAGTTATTAATTATTAAATATAATTGTTTTGAGTTGTTATAAGTAATAATTTTAATGAGAACTTAAATTATAAATCATTATAACAAGTAATTATTATTAATGTTCATTACAGTTATACATACATAAGTTATAATTGCTAATTGAGTCCTTAACAATAGAAGTATTTGTTAATAGGTATTATAATTAGTTATTACTAGTACATATGAATAATTGTAATTATGAGTACATATACTTATCAGAAGTAGTATTTTTTCTAACTAGATTTAGGGAATGTATTTGTTGAGATTTAAAAAACTGTGTTGATTGATAGAAAGCAGCTAAAATAAGCAGATGCATCATGGGATTTAATCTGTGCTGGGTGCTGTGCCAATATTGATTAATCTGACAATTGAATCATTGCTGACAGACATGCTATGCTGTATATATATATATTATATATATATATATATATATATGAGAGATACATAAATATAGACATACAGAGAAAAGCGGAAATAATCATATATATATATAATATATATATATATATATATATATATATTCTTTCTGCCTTTCTCTATCTGATATATATATATATATATATATATCAGATAGGGAAAGGCAGAAAGAATATATATACATACATATATATATAATGAAAACTTTGGTTTGAAAATTGCATAGGCCAAAAGCTCTCAATTGCTAGTGAGATATATGAACTGAATTAATATTCAGTAACTTGAACACAATTTTGATGAAAATTAATGTGAGAAAGCCTAATATCAGAATATATATTTTTTTAAAACCCCAAGAAACATCAAGAAAATAAACCATGTTTCCTTAGACAAGGTCATCATTTGGATGGTATAAAAGATATTAGCATAGTTTTTCTCATACAATCATCTAATTAGAAGAAAATTATCAGATGCTTAGTTATATTTTTTCTTTGTGTATTTCAATAAAGTTTTAAGTTGTTCCATCAATTAAAAATAAAATACAACTCATTTGTTGAATTGGTGGGGAATGGTATTGAACACAGAATCTTGTGATTCCTAGGCAGGCACTCAACCAACTAAGCTAAAGAAAAAGACTTAAAAATTGGTCATATTAGTAGTTATAGATCTATAAGTTGCATTAGACCTTTAACTTTATCAATAAAAATGTAAATGAAAAATTTTTAAGCATTAATTCTTAACCAAAATATATCTGACCACTAAATTTTATTGAAAAAAATCAATTTTTCAATAAAATTTAGTGATCAGATATATTTTGGTAACAAAAAAGGCTTAAAAATGTTTCATTTACATTGTTTATTGATAATATTAAAGGTCTAATTAATTGATAAAATTGCTTTCTAGAAAACAAAAGTCTATGAGAGTTTATTCTTATCAATTGTAATGATTATTCATTTTGATTTGGTTTTAAATCAAAAACAAAAAAACCCCACAAAACAAACACCAATGATAAAGTGAAAAAAATACACACATCTATGCCCACACCAAGTATAAAAGCACAATGATTAAATGTTCTGTCTTCCAGACTGTGAAAGAGAAACATGCAAACATAAACCAATGTGTGTGTATGATGGCATTCATCCGATGAGGGTTAAGCCAGCTTCTCATGTTGAATTAATGACATCTCAGATCACCATTCTCCATGCTTGATAATTGGCAGTAACGACACTTGCAATGTGTCCATCCTTAACTGACCACCTTGGCATTTTCTCCATTCACAAAGGGGTCTTGGTGAAATTGCTTGTTGATCATTTCTGATCTGTTTGTCACAGGGTGTGTCCAAATCAGTGGAGACTTTTATCAATAATTTATTCATTTTGATTTGTTTTTAAAGCAAAAACAAACAAACAAAAAAACCCCACAAAACTAACAAATACCAATAAAAGATTGATAAAGTGAAAAAAAGAAGTTATAAATTAATGAAACTCAGAGAAAAACAATCTTTAGTTTTACCTCAGAAAATTTTTATTGATTGTTGTTTTTTATTTTTATGGCATATGAACTCTTTGTGGGTTATTTAATGTTGAACCAAGTCATTTTGTTAAATAAATGACTCAGGCTTTTTATAAATTCTTTGTGGCTGTGTGGATTCAATCAGCCAATCAACACACTTGAATAAGTGGTTGGTTAACTATTTAATGGCCTTCAGTGAAAGGCGTTCAAGTTGCTCATATTTGACACAGATGAATGGATCAACAACACAAGGATTCTGCTTAACACTGAGGAACACAAGGATTCCACTCAAAATTGATCAAACTTAATGCCACAAGGGATCTCCTCTGTAAAGTCCTCTCACCTTGAGCCTAAAATTGGTCACAACAGTACTAGATATAAAGGAATAGATTGATGGATAGATACGTAGAGATATGTATATTTACCAACCCCTTCACATGAGCAGGATACAGCATGGCAGATTTCTTAAGCAAAGTTTAACAGGTTTGAATTCAGAGTTTTCCTTCTCCTAGACTGGTTACTTAGCCATGGTTAAAGAGCTCAGTCTGGCCTGCTATTTACCTATAGCTGGAGAGAGAATTGGATGCATACCTTTCCCAAGGGTATTAGCTCCATGTGAAATGCAAATAGCTTCGTCCAGGAATTGAACTCGGGTCAATGAGTCCATTTCCTATGACTAACCATTAGACCATGTGCAGAAATCCATATGTTATAAACTGATAGATAGCTAAATATAAAGGTTGATTGCTGGTTGTTTTTTTTTTTTACAGCATATCAACCGCTTTCAGGTCATTTAATGTCAAATTGTGAGATGGACAAGGCATGCTGGACACTGCTGGAGGAGCAAGGAAGAACTAATAAGTGACGTTTTCCTGTGGAAACCAACACATGGACATGCTAATGTGGGCTGCCCACCAAGGACCTACATTAACCAACTCTGTGAGGATACTGGATATTGTGCAGAGGACCTCCCTGGGACAATGAATGATAGAGAAGTTGGGCGAGAGATTGTCATGGATATCCATGCTACTTGCACAACATGAGAATAATGAAGTCATTTTGATAAACAAAGGATTCAGGTTGTTTACAGTACAGAAATTTTGATTAAAAAAGTTCATAGTCAAATCACACTGGAAAAACATGAATCTATTTCTCCTTTGATAAGGTGTTCTATCATTACCATATTTCAATGATTGATACTTATATAAATACTTTATGTTCAAGGTAGTAGATGCAAAAGGAAGTAATTGGTATGTGTGTGTATATATCAGCTACTGGTCATCCACATCTAACTGAAGAATAATCAAGCTAACTTCCAATTACCATCGAGTTGGTAAGACATGCGGTTGTAACTCAATACAATCCCGTCTTGTCGCAATTCTGCTGCAGACTGACAGGGTATTTGTAAAACTCCACAGTATCATAGAAACCAGTATCATATGGAACTCAGGGAATGGAGTCGCCCAAGTGCATGAATGGACTATTCTTGATTTCTATAAATACCAACCGTCTTGGACACTGCTTCAGTTGTGCTTAGCTAGTTGCTGTTATTCAAACCAACAGTGGACTGTTGTTAACCACTCACAAGCCTAATAAAAAAACTCATTAGCCAGGTGCCTTTACCAAAGAGATATATGTATATATTAAAAAAAAGTGATTGAAGACAATTTAACAAGAAGATGGTTTTTACTCAACAAATGGATATGCCACTTCACCAGTACATTCTTCTGTCACTTATCAATGAATTGAGAACGTTTTTAAAAACTTTGTATAAACATTTTTTTCACAAAAACTTTTTCTCCTGAAAACAACCTAAGGTTAAAACTAGCTGAGAACAATAAAAAATAACTAAAGAAATATTCCTATTTGTCTTACCACTTTCGTTCATATATATATATATACACACACACACGTGCAAACACACAAATCATGATTTACCAATAAAGATATAAACATAGCACAACACTTTCTTAATACTTATGGGACCTATAGAAATCAAACACCAAAAATAACCTGCAAAATAAGAAAAGTAGCACCAGCTTACAACATCTCAAAACACTAATCTTTGTCTAGAAGAAAGTATTACTATAATCACATTCCCAGAACAAAGCAAAATTCTAAATAAACAATCAGAACTTATATCCTAATACAGGCATGAAAATAAATTCCTACAAAGCCACCTGAAAACTAATGACTCCAAAGACTAATAAAAAGATAAATACAAAAATAAGAATAATATGATTATGATAATAATAATAATAATAATACGAGTGAGACAAATAGAGTTTATACTAGAGTAAGTAGACAGTCAAATAGAGTCTATACTAGAGTAAGTAGACAGTCAAATAGAGTCTATGCTAGAGTAAGTAGACAGTCAAATAGAGTCTATGCTAGAGTAAGTAGACAGTCAAATAGAGTCTATGCTAGAGTAAGTAGACAGTCAAATAGAGTCTATGCTAAAGTAAGTAGACAGTCAAATAGAGTCTATGCTAGAGTGAGTAGACAGTCAAATAGAGTCTATGCTAGAGTGAGAAGACAGTCAAATAGAGTTTATACTAGAGTGAGAAGACAGTCAAATAGAGTCTTCAATAGTGAGAAGACAGTCAAATAGAGTCTATGCTAGAGTAAGTAGACAGTCAAATAGAGTCTACAATAGTGAGAAGACAGTCAAATAGAGTCTACAATAACATTAGAAGAGAGACAAAGAGACTATACTAGAGTAAGAAGAGAGTCAAATAGAGTCAACAATAGAGTGAGAAGCTCAACTTTAAGCCCAGTAAGCCAGACAGGAAAGACTCAAAGCAGTAGAAATTTTTAGAAAAGCTGCTGATCTAGCCAGATAACATTCAGCAACCAAGGCATCAGGAGCTCTTTCCAGAAAACAAACAAGACTTGTTCCACAAGAGGTCATTCAGGCAGGAATGAGATTAAGCAAATTGGCAGAGCAAGAGAGTTGTATCTTTTCAATATAACATATTCATCAACTATGAAATGCATCTACTTTACAATAAACAAAATTATATGCGGATTACATTTAAAAAATGCATAAAAAATTGCTATAAGTTATCTATGTGTTGTAAGGGAGGATATTTCCCCTACAAGAAAGTTGGACTCATCTGACAAAAGACATAAAAGATACAGACTAGACAAGGTTAGTCATAGTAGCTAGTCTTGATAACAGAGTAATCATTACTGTTTATAAACCTATTTGTTAATCTTTTTCAGATTCAATGTTGTTTATTGATAAACTGTTGTAACCTAAAAGAGTTTATAAAATGAGGAATAACCAATCGGATGTTGGAAATTAAATGGAATCTTTATAACATTAACAAAATACAATACTCACCAGTGACGTCAAGAAAGGTAAACCACTGTGAGTGGTATCAGACTACTCAGTTTGCATAATATTTTTGTATATAATTATTTAGTAAGCTTAGCTTAGATGTGGCACAAGGCCAGAAGTATGGGGCGCCCAGTGAGAATCAAACTCACTAATAACGGCATCTGTATATATGAGGATTGGTACATACCCATTAATGTTCATCGGTAGGATATATAACAAACTCGGTCACAACACCATATAATTGCAAACAAGTGATATTATTTAATAGAAATAGTTATTTTAAACCATATAATGGTGTATAAATTATTAAAAAGACAAAAAAGAAAAGGTCTTTTGTTTTTTAAATATTTAGAACCTGGTCATCACTGGGTACCTCTGCTAGTAAATAAAAACTAAAAAAGAAAAAAAAACCCCCTATTGTATCGACCTTCATTTTTTTTTTGAATTCAGTTTAATGAAGCATACATAGCCAGCATTTTTATTACTATGGTAAATAAATTGACTGTTAAGTATGGAGTGGCTTTTATTCATCTAGCCTCTCCAATGTGGCAGAATGCAACACAAAGTAAAATTTTCAAGCAGAGACCATCTTGCGCACGGATGCACAGTTGAGAGCAGTACTAAAATTTGCTTTGTCTCTGTACGCATTGCCTCTTTTGGGAGACACATCAGGCCATAAACCTGACCCTTGCTCTTTTCGATGAGGGAGCAGGTGTTGCATGGAAGGATGGGCCCCTGAAGCCAGGCTCTTCAATTTTATCATTCTAGCATGAATGTCAAGGCATATAAAAGAATGAATAAAACAAAAACCAACAAAACAAAAAACAAAACAATAAAACCTACTATATGGTTTATATTATCTATTTAAATGCATATCAACTCTTTTTGGGTTATCTGATGCTGAAATTTGATTATTTTAAAAATGTTTGATTGTATTCATTACTATATTTTCTATGTTACACTGTATTTTTAACTGAACTTGTTAAAATTTGACTATCATCATTTGTTTGCTCACAATTTTATGATATCAAATGATTTTAACTTATACAATTGATTTACACAGTTGTTTAGTTTCAAGTATTCCTAATAATTTATACACAATTATATGCTTTAAAGTAACTATTCCTATTTACTAACATTTACACATAGTTATATAATATCAAACATTCTTATTAAACACCAATAATTTGTAAGCAATTATATGGTTTCAAATAACTAATAATAATAATCCTTAGTACACAATTATACATCCAAGCAACTATTTTTAATAAAAAGAATTAGTACACAATTATACATCCAAGCAACTATTTTTAATAAAAACAATTAGTACACAATTATACATCCAAGTAACTATTTTTAATAGTAGTAACTATTTTTAATAAAAACAAAGTACACAATTATACATCCAAGTAACTATTTTTAATAAAAACAATTAGTACACAATTATACATCCAAGTAACTATTTTTAATAAAAACAATTAGTACACAATTATACATCCAAGTAACTATTTTTAATAAAAACAATTAGTACACAATTATACATCCAAGTAACTATTTTTAATAAAAATAATTAGTACACAGTTAAAGGGATCTAATTATTTTTATCTATCATCAATATTTCTATTTAATAATAATCATTTGTTTGCACAGTTATATGGTCTCAAATGTTCCTATCTAATATTAATCATTTTCAAACAGAGCTGTTTGATTCTTAGTGTGAATCCTGACAGGTACTACCACTATGAGACACAGTAGACCAAGGAGTAATGGCAATGAAGAAGTACTAGAACTCCAGGACTGGAGCCTCACCACACGATGCAGTTAAGTGCTATTCCTAGGACAGCACTTTTAGAGAGGGGTGTCTTACCCCCCATAACAATAGTGTATTCTAAGCTCTGCCAACAAGGCTGAAAACCTCTTGTATCTACCTTTGTTTTCCCATCTTTATGAGTTAGATTTAAGGAACCATATCTAGCCACTATTTTTATTTCTTGGGTATGATGTTGATTGTTAAAGTTTGGAGTGGTTGGGTAGCCAGAGAAAGTTTTTAATGAGGAAAAATAACACTGTGCAGACTGTCTCTTCAAGATATGATTGCAGTCTTCAACTGTTTATTGGTCTCCATCATTACAATAGAAATAATAATAATAATACTATTAATAGTTAATGGTGAGAATTCAAGCTTAAAAATCAAGCAAGAATAATCTTGAGGTTTGTGTTAGTGATTCAGGGCCATTGTTTGTACAAAGAAGCAAAATTAATTGTCTGAATAATCTGAGTCTTTGTTTTCTTTGATGTTGGAAATGTTACAATCAGGAAATGGCAGAATTTAATGGAAATTAAAATCTTCTTGTTAGTTTAGATATGTAAGCTTCAAAGATAAGCTGAACTGGGATGGAATATGAACATTTTTTTTTCTTTCTAACTTGTTTTATTGGTGGCCAGACAGACATAACAAATCTTATGCTCTATATCTCGTTCAGTGGCCTTGGCTTTTTTTAACTGTTATTATTTCTCCTCCTACCCCTTCCTCCTCCTCCTCAGCAATTGATTTAGGTTGGATTTTTATATCTTTTTTTTTATTTGTAGGAATCAAAATAGTAATAGATGAGAAAGCAAGAAAGTGAAAAAAAAGAAAGAAAAAAAAAAAAGAAAAGAAAAAGAAAAGAAAAAAAAAACGAAAAAAAGAAAAAAAAAACAAAAAAGAAAATGAAAAAAAAACAAAAAAAGAAAAAAACGAAAAAAAAACAAAGAAAAAAAAAAAGGAAAGAAAAATGAAAAGAAGGATACACAGAAATGCCAGCAATGCCATCTGTTGGCCTTTGGTAGAGTAAAAGTCTTGCACTGTTAATTTTGTATTCTGGCCTTATCAAGATTCCCCACCCAAGAAGGAATAGCAAAAAGAGACACACACAGAGACAGAAAAAAAAAGAGAGATAAAATTTCAGATCAAATATTGGAATAAATTTTGATTAAATTTTGCTCAAACATTTATTCACAAGTTTCATACTAGAAAAGAAATTTTCAAACCAGATAATTTTAATCATCGTCTGATCATGCTGACAGCATGGATTCCCCTGAGTCTCTCTCACCACACATTGTTATTGGATATTGCTCCTGGCAAGTCTTCTGCATGGCATCCAGTATCTGAACAGAGCTGCTTAATGTAGATTTTTGTTGGTTTACCTACATTGGTGTGTCCATGTATAGGTGTCCACAAGAATTTGTACTTGCTTTTCCAGCAGCAGCCAGCATGTCTTGTTCGATGGGTATGGATGGTGAGAGAGGGTCAAGCAAATCTGTTCTTTTAACATGACTTGATGATGATATATATGTGATCTATCTATCTATATTTCCATGCTCAGCATGGGTATGTGCACGTGGATGTGTTGCCACCATATTGGGAAGTGGTGACTCTGGGAGGTAACTGTGTCCTCTGTCGGGTGTGGATGCAACTACAAGACACAAGGTTATGCAGTGGCACATTTATCATTGACAAGTTAATTTTGCGAGTGTTGTATGCAGCGTGGGCCCGTGACCTAGAGGTAGAGTTTCTAGCTCTGCATTCTGTGGTCACTGGCTTGGTCTCTGTTGGGAGGGAGATCACAGTATACACTGCTGATGAGATCTAATATAGGCCAAAACAGCTGTCCAGTGTTTTGCAGGTTACACGCTGTATTTTCCAAATTTGCTTGTCATGATATATATATATATATATATATATATGAAGGTAATCCTAAATGTAAAGTCTCCAAAATATTTAGAAATCACACAAACATTTACTGGTTATTGTCAATGATGTTTACATCATTTTATAATTTGAACATGTATATTTTCTACATAATCACCATTTTGGTTTGAGTATTTTTGTAGGTGCTCTGGCAGTTTTTGTATGCCCATATCACACCAGCTCGGCGCCAGGTCATTGAGGAAGCCTTAAACCTCATCATTGTTGCAAACTTCCCACAATATTTATAGACATTTTTGACATCCATGCATGACTCACCATCCACTTCCATTATTTGGTAATAAATTTCAATTGGTTTAATGCCTTCTGCATTCTAAACTGTGCAAACTTTACACTTGGCAGTTGTGTCAATCAGGAGCTCCATTAGAAATAATTGCCAAGCCAAGACTAAGCATTGTAGAGAGGCATGTGCATGCACAATAGATAGAGAGATAGACAGATACATCTTAATCACAACATCTTGTCAAATGAATACCACTCCTTTATTCATTGTCCATTCATGGGCTCATTGATGACTTTTCAGTCCTGCCAGTGACTTGCATATCTTAGAGCAAATTTGGCACTCATGACGATTGGTGTTGACCGAGATGATAGGCATGGTGTTCACATCACTGTGAACTCATGTGATGCCAGAGGTCACCGACTTTTTGGTATGCCAGACAGCTGGTAGCGTCACACGAGACTGACATGAGCTAAGACTGAGCATGATAGTGAGGCATATGTATGTACAATAGATAGATAGACAGATACACATATTCATGGTATTTCTAAAAAAAACAGCCACTTTTTAAAAAATTATACAAGGTGTGCTATAAAAGTCTATAGATTGAAGCTGTATTTGCCAAGGTAGAAATGAACAAAGAATGGAACATTAATTTTTTCAGAATACAAGGTGTGTGAAAAAGTACAAAAATCACAATACTTTTTTGACACACCTTGTATTCAAAATAAAATGTTTGTGATTATCAATTTGTCATTCACTTGATGACTATTTATTTCCACTTTTTAGCAAAATATCATTTGCTAAAAAAACAAACCAAATTCAAAAAAATGTTTTTATCATAATTGTAATCATGCAAAATAAAATGCATGAACAACTTTCTATTCAATTATTGTTCATGACAGACAAATTTACATAGAAAATAAAAAATCAAGGTCATTGCACAGTTTATTTAATAAACAAGGAAACATTAAGAGTGTAAGTTATTAATAGAAAGATCTCAGGTTTTGTGACAGATTCTTATTATTTCAATATAAAAACCACATGTCAAATTTATAAACAAGTGACAAATAATTGATTCATTTGTTTTTACATTTGTTGAATTTCTCCGTAAAGAAAATAAAAATTTAGCTGTCAAAAATTGATTGATTACAAATCTTTGTTATGTCATTTTCATCAAATACAGAAAAATAAAATGTATATCATATACACGCACATTATATATATATATTAAAGGGAAGTTGTAATTTTTAGTAAAACAGGACAGAATGAAAATTTTTGTTTGTCTTTAATAAATTGAATTAATGTCTAATTTACAGTTATCTTTTATTTCATCAAATACACAAAAATAAAATGTATATCATATACACACATTTTATATATATATAAGTTGTGTCATAAAAGTGTCGAGATTGGAGTTGTATTTACCAAGACAAAAATGAAGAATGAATGGAACATTATTTTTTTTTCAGAATACAAGGTGTGTCAAAAAGTATAAAAAATCAATACTTTTTTGACACACCTTATATATATTAAAAGGAAGTTGTAATTTTCCATAAAACAGGACAGAATGAGAATCTTTGTTGGCCTTTCACAAATTGAATTAATATGTCTAATCTACAGTTGTCTTTTAAATCAACAATTTCTAAAATCAAATTTACAGTCATTCATAAAGTAATACATTCATCTTTCAGTTGGTTGGTTGTTTGGTTTAATGGCATATCAACCCATGTGGATTATTCAATGCCAAGACTTAGTCAAGTCACATTGAAAGTATTGGTTCCCACTAGGGCACCAAAGTTAAGCAGCTTTGAGCCTAGATAGATAGATGGATGATCATTTCAGCATCAGTAGTTACTATAAACAAACAAATATCAAAATGATTAATTCAGCATTAAATGACCTGAAAATGGTTGATATGCCATAAAACAAAAATAACCAACCATTTTATGCCAAATTTTGTTTTCTTTATATATATATATATGATTCATTTAAAAAATAATTTTCCTTAATTTAATATGTATTAATGAATTGGTAGAAACAATTTTCATAAACTACAACGTGTATTAATGAATTGGTAGAAATAATTTTCATAAACTACATGTGTATTAAGGAATGAGTAGAAATAATTTTCATAAACTACATGTGTTTTAATAAATACTGACGGTTGACCCTCGGCAACTGCTTCTAGTATCTATATGATAAAAAGGTTTGGGTTTTTGTGATAAGAGAAATTTGAAGGATATGGTTGTGACTGAATCGTATAATTGATCAGGATTGACATGACCAGCCAATTTATCTGATGGGGTCTTTACATGAGCTAGAAGAGAAAAGATCTGATGGGGTCTCTTCAACTGCTTGTCTAACTCATGTAAAGGCCAAAGTGCAGTGTTACATGTCACAGGACCTCTTAGTACCCAGTAACATACCACACAGCTATCACAATCCTGTAATCAGGCATTACAGGTTGCCATCCATGGTAAACAGATGCTCGCATTGGGGTGTGGTGGCCTTGGCATATTTTACAGCCCAGCTGACAGGGTGGTTATCTTTCTATATATGTGTCAAGCAGTATATATATCTATGCATCCATCTACTACATATTCAACTCTCTGTCCATATTTTTCTCTTATAGTAATTTTGATAATATCTGTCAATTCATAAAGGAAGGAAGAATTTATGGGATCTGTCAGTTAAACATATTTACCAACCCCTCTGCATGAGCACGATACAAGGTCAATTTCTTAAGTGGAGATAAACAGGTTTGAATTCAGAGTTTTCCTTCTCCTAGACTGGTTACCTAGCCATAGTTAAAGAGCTGGAGAGAGAATTGGATTCATACCTTTCCCAAGGGTATTAGCGCCATGTGAAATGCAAACAGCTTCGTCCAGGAATTGAAGTCGCAGTGACAAGTCCATTTCCTACAACTCTAACCATTACATCACGGATCTGTCAGTTATATGGAGGGATTGGACTATGTAACTCTTCCATGTGTGTTATATAAATTCTAATAGTCTAGACTACTAGACATCATCACTTGATTATATAAGTTTTACACATATCTTCATTTAGATTTTAAAAGTTAAACAATTTAAATCTTCAGTCTTGCTACTTTTTTTTTGATAACACCTCATATATATTTATGTAATACTAATGTTTAGATTAGTGTTTGTTAGTGAAGGTGTGAAATAGGTCTTGGGGTAGATTTAAAGTTGCTTGTATATGTACACAAGATGGAACTACTAAAAAAAACAAAGAAAGAAAAAAAGATGTTGAGTAAGATGAGGGGGAAGTAAAATGCTGTCAAAATCCCCAATGGAAAAAAGAAAAAGAAAATACAGTGTTTCTATTTTTAAAAAGAAAAAGAAAAACTGTCTTCTTGTACAAAGACGACATTTATAAATGTAACTTGTTTTATTTTCTTTAAATGTCTGATTAGACACAAGGATTATGTACCTCTGTCAAAAAACATTTTTTAATTTTTTTTTTTTTTTTTTCTTTGGTTTAAAATTTTTAGTGACATTTTTATATTATTTACTTTTCCTATTTTAAAAGAATAAATATTTGTCTCTGAGTAAAAATCAATCAAAAATATTGTTTTGATATGTTCATTGCTAGCTGTAATAATACCAGGTGGAGTCAAAAGTATTCCAATATGTTGGTATGTGCTAGTGTTTTGTTTGGTTTGTTTTGTTTTGTTTTATGGCATATCAACCTCAGTGGGTCATTTAATGCCAACAAAGATTTGAAATAAATTCATTCTTAATAGATACTCAATTTTTTTTTATAAACGTTACTCACAGATGTGTAGGTTGTTGGAAAAAAGACAATAGTATTTTTCTCATTTTTTCATGTGCTCCTTCAAGTAAACTTTATCATTCAGAATATTTGCAAAACTCTATTTAAAGCAAGTTTGCTAGCGTTGAACAAGATGGGTGATGCACTAGTTTGTTTGTTTTGTTTTATGGCATATCAACCTCAGTGGGTCATTTAATGCCGACAAAGATTTTAAATAAATTAATTCTTAATAGGTACTCAATTTTTTTATAAACATATTTTTCTACTTAACACATAAATGGGACCCTAACAGTCAGAGTGGACCTAGGAGCAATGTTGATAAAGGGGTGCTCCACATTCCCCAAGCCTCCACAACTGGAACCTCACCAGAGTTTAATGTCATACTCAGGACATTAAGACCCTCAGCCATCACCTTCTAGCACATATATGATAAAAAGGGTTGGGGCTTGCCATAGGGGCAATAGTGTTGTGACAATCATATAGGTGCTAGGGCTTGACATAGCCATCCGATTGAGGGGCCTCTCCAGCTGACCGTCTAGCCCAAGTAATGGCCTAAGTGAAGTGTTGCATGTCATGGACTGCTCATCCACCAGGATTCTGTCTTTAAGCATCATGGGTCGAAAAGGGGATATACTCCCTTACAGTCTGACAGATATTGAGAATAGGCCACTCCACTGTCAACTTTTTCTGTATATGGGCAATTCCATTTCAAATCATCCAGAAAAAAGTAAAATTGTCACCCACCTCGTTCAATTTTTCTGAAATGTTGTACAGGTGTGGACTGTGTTAAAGTTAGACAATCTCCAAAATTTGAGTTTCCAATTCCAAGAATTGATGGAGTTACAACATCAGTTCAAATTTCGCAAATCAAAAATCATTAATAATTTAAAACTGATTAACTTTAAGACTTTTTTGATAGCATTATGGATTCCTTGTGCAAAAATACTTTTATAAACCAATTTTAAGGATTAGGGAAGCTCTAGAACTCATTTTACAGGCAAAAATAGATTATTAAAAAAAAAAAAAGAAAGAAAATCGCCATTTTTTGCGATTGACCACCCAAATTTGGAAAGTTAAAAATCAACATAATTCCGCCAATTTTTTTAATTGAAGCTTTTTTGGGGTTGTCTAACTTTAACATAGTCCACACCTGTACAAAATTTCAGAAAAATTGAAGTGGGTGGGTGACATGGCCTGGATAATTTGACATGGAATTAAATGAGAGTAGAAGTTGAAAAGTTCTTGGACAAATCAAAAGAATGACTATTTTTTTAAATTAAATTTTCCTGGAAGGATTTCTTAAGAACTGTGTGCCAATTGTGTTGAACATGTAAAAGGACATATATTAAGTTTTATAACTCCAGGTCATTCCCTTCTTAGTTAGGCTCAGAAGTTTTCAGTGCATTTTCATATATGTTTATATAAGTGTATGTGAGTGCTGACAATTATGTGAAAGGAAAATTTCAGTCTGAATGAAAATTAAGTGAATTAATGTTTGATGTAGATGAAAGTCACTGGTTGTAATTAACATGACAAGATAAAGCTCAAATGCTAAAAGGATCCGAGAGAAATGATTCAGTTTTTAAGTTTTTTTTTTTCTAATTCAGATTTATAATTAACTGGACAAATGCACTGTGACAG
Source organism: Doryteuthis pealeii (assembly GCA_023376005.1). Taxonomy (NCBI): domain Eukaryota; kingdom Metazoa; phylum Mollusca; class Cephalopoda; order Myopsida; family Loliginidae; genus Doryteuthis; species Doryteuthis pealeii. The sequence continues at coordinate 104,444,615 of CM042143.1, read as the reverse complement.
AATTCTGCAGTCCAATGGTTACTTATACACTCATGTGTTGTCAGTACCTTTTCATATATACATACATATACACACATACACACACATGAATATACACACATTAATGAATATACATATATATATGCACACACACAGACACATGTACATATAAATATACATATATACACACATACATATTTATACACATATGCATATATACATATATACACACATATGCATACATATATACACACATATGCATATATATACATATATACACACATATATACACACATATGCATATATATACATATATACACACATATGCATACATATATACACACATACATATTTATACACATATACATATATACATACATACATATTTATACACATATGCATATATACATATATACATACATACATATATATACATACATATATACATACATACATACATATACATACATATACATATATACATACATATACATATATACATACATACATACATATACATATATACATACATATACATATATACATACATACATATACATATATACATACATATACATATATACATACATACATACATACATATTTATATACATACATACATATATGGCAATAGCATAATCTTTACAGATCATTGCCGTCCCTCACAATCCCACAACTCCACCACCAGAACCCTTCCTTGCATGAGCCCTCAAATGACTCATCAAACCTGCTGCAGATCTACAAAGTTTGACGCAAATATGACATTGAAAAGACTTCTTCCCCGTTGAATGAGATGATTCAGATGAATCGGATGAGTCAGATGATAAAATTTGATGCTTATGCACCACCATATGTCTCTTAAGACCAGAAGCCGACTTACAGACCTTGCCACAGATAGCACAAGACACATTATTTACTCCTGGATTCTGCATGGATTGACCCAGGTGAGATTTCCTATGATTGACATAGCCAGCCCTCGAAAGCAAAACTCGACCACATGTCAGACACTTCCAACCCTCCATGTTCTCTCCAATATGACAGGTGTAACCCTTTCGAAGTTGACGCTTTAGGTTTTCATGCACGATTCTTTCACTCTCATAACTGGTACAGCCATCATCCACATGAACTCTCCAGTCAGTTCTCTTTAGTGCCAGCTTTTCCCAGTTGTCAGGACTTATTTTTATTTTTATAAGGTTGTTTTTTAAGCAATCCTTATACCTCTTCTTAGGCTTATGCTGCGGCCTTTTGCCATCACGCAGCTGACCGTAAAAAAGTTGCTTTGGCAATCTAGCATCACCCATACGCACAACATGACCTGCCCAACGCATTTGAGCCGTTATGATAAGAGTTTCAATGCTTGAGCATCCTGCCCTTGCAAGGACTTCTGTGTTAGGCGTTTCGGAATTCCACTTGATGTTTAGAATACGTCTCAAACATTTCTGATGAAAGCGCTCAAGAATTTTTAGATGTCCTCTAAACAATGTCCATGTCTCCGAGGAGTACAATAAAACACTCAACACGCAGGACCTATAAACATTCAATTTTGTTTTATGGGTAATGCCGGTACTAGACCATAACCGTTTTTCGAGCGTTCCATAGGCCACAGATGCCTTCTGGATGCGCTGGTGAATCTCAGCATCCAAAGATCCATCACAAGTTAGTGTACTTCCTAAGTATGTAAAAGACTCAACAACATCCAGACAAGTACCATGAATGGCTATTGTTGGTTTGATATATGGTTCACCCTTTACGGGGGTGAACATTACCTTTGTCTTTGTCAAGCTTATTTTTAATCCAAAAGCAGAGCACGAGGCAGCAAAAAGGTTCACAATATCTTGAACATCCTCCTCAGTGTGAGCCAGAAAGTCAACATCATCGGCGTAAAGGAACTCTCTGATAAGTGCATAGGATGTCTTAGACTTGAAGTTAAATCTTCTCAAGTCAAAAACTCTTCCTGTGGTTCTAAATTCCAAGAGGACGCCTTTCTCACAATGTTGGAATGCATGAGACAATATCACAGAAAAGAATATTGAGAATAGTGTTGGGGCCAAGACATCTCCCTGCTTAACCCCGTTATCCACTGGTATTTCATCCGACAATCTACCACTCATGACAATTTTAGCTTTCATACCATTGTGCAACCGCTTGAGTACACTCACAAATACCGGTGGGCACCCAACTTTACCCAACATTGTCCAAAGTGCATCCCTGTTGACTGTATCAAAAGCCTTCGTCAAATCAACAAAAACCTGATACAGGGGGACCCGTTGCTCTATACACTTCTCTTGCACCTGCCTAGCCGAAAATATCATGTCGTTTGTTCCTCTGCCAGACCTAAAACCACTTTGTGATTCAGGAATGACTACTGGGCAAATGTAAACAAGCAATCGATTCAACAAGATTCTCGAGAGAACCTTGCTAACAGCACTCAGAAGTGTGATTCCACGATAGTTATCGCAACTACCTTTATCTCCTTTGCCCTTATATACACACACCAAAGCACCATCAATCCATTCATTTGGTAGAGGAGAACCGTTCCAACATTGAGTTAAGAGATCAAACAGAGCAAGATTGACATTAAAACTTTTAACCTTCAACAGTTCCACTGGAAGCCCATCCAAACCCGGCGCCCTACCAGAATTAATTTGTTTGATAGCCATTTCAAATTCTGTAAAAGTTGGTAAATGGTCCATCTCATATTTGGTCTCCTGTTGAGGAAGACTCTGCAGAACATCAGCACTGACTACTGAAGGGTTATTAAATAAATCCGTGAAGTGTTGTTGCCATCGTTGAAGGATTTTTTCGGGTTCCTTAATCAAGGTGATGTTGTCCTTTGACCTTAGAGGAGCAATGGAAGAAGTTAATGGACCGAAAACTGTACGCATGAGGCTATAGAACAGCTTTAGGTCCTTTTTATTAAAGGCCTTCTGAATTTCAGAGGAGATTTTAGACCACCACTCATTTTTCATCCTCCTAATTTCACGCTGTATTAGCTGCTTGAACTGAATATATTTCTTCAGAGTAGACGGTTTGAGAGATGACTTACTATGAAGTGTACTTATAAAATAACTTCTTTTTGTTTCAATTAGCTGACTTATGGCAACTACATTGTCATCAAACCAGTCTCGATGTTTCCTAACTCTGAAGCCAAGAACAGCTGCACCAGTGGAATAAACTTGGTCTCTGAAGTTATCCCATGTTCCATCAAATTCCAGACTGTCAAGATGTTCACGCAGTCTTTCCTTCACATCCATTTGCTTGACCTTGCTCAATTCTAGGCGCCTTGGTGTTTTTACTCCAGGCATGCGAGTCTTTTTACGAACACGGAGTTTAAATCTACCCCTCACTAGACTGTGATCTGTGTCGCACTCTGCACTACGCATAACACGCACATTGCAGACATCACCAATGTCACGGCGGCGAGTCAAGATGAAGTCAATCATATGGCCATGTTTTGATCTTGGGTGGGTCCAAGTAATTTTATGGATACGTTTTTGCCGGAAAAGAGTATTACAAATGGTTAAATTGAGCTCAGAACAGAACTCAAGCAATTTAAGTCCATTAGAATTTACCCCACCGATACCATAACGACCAAGTGCATCCCATATTTCAAAATTCCTGCCAACACGTGCATTAAAGTCTCCCAATATAATTAGTTTATCCTCCTTTGGTGTAGAGACAATAGCATTGCGAAGGTCCTCATAAAAAGTCATGGCAGTCTCCTCACTGGCTTGAAGGGTCGGGGCATATATAGAAAATAAGGTCACGTACCGTCCATACTGCAGCTGGATACGCAGTTTCATAATGCGATCACTGATGCTAGTAGGCAACTCCAAAAACTTCAACAGTCTTTTATTCACGGCAAAACCAACACCACCCTCGCGCCGTTCGCCCTTAGGCTTACCAACCCAAAAGAGTTTATAGCCCGTTGATATTTCTGTCAACTGATCTTCATCTGACAATCGGGTTTCCGATAGGGCAGCAATATCAATCTGTAATCTCTGAAGTTCCTTTGTCACAAGTGCTGTTCTTCTTTCCGGGCGATCTGTAGAATTACGGTCTAACAAAGTTCTTACATTCCAGCAAGAAATGTTGAGTTTAATTCGATCAAGTTTATTAATATTTCTTTTCTTCCTGCAAGAAATGAACCACCGTTAGCCGCAGGAAACTAACCAGTGTTGAGGTGACAGGCATTTTTTTTTTACATACATATACATATTTATATACATACACATACACACAGTATATATATATAATTTATATGCACATGCATAAGCACACTCAATTCAGAAATTATCTATTCATTTAGTATTAATGAAAATGTAACTTATCTAGAAAAAAAAATGTCAATTTATTCCTTCGAAATTCTAACACTTTGAGCTTACACACACACACACACACACACACACACACACACACACACACACACACAAATCCCAGTTTTATGGGATTTTCATGAATCTTATCATCCACCAAAATTTAGAGAAATTGTTAGCATCATGATTGTAAAAGTTTTAAACTTCTTTCCACGTGACCATCTCTGATGATAGCCGTGAGCAGAGTTGGAAATTCTGAGAAGTTGCAAATCCTCAAAAAAGGTCAAACGAGAAGGAGAACAAATATATCGCATGCAATGTTGTCTATCCAGAGGATATTTCATAATGAAAATAATCATGATATTAGATTTTCATATTGAGATGCATGTTAGGCAGAAATAAATAAAAGAAACAATTTAACATAAATGAAAATCAGTTACTGTCTTCAAATCTGTAAAATGTAATATAGGTAAATATTACTTGTTTATATAATTATTGGTTTAGCTCAGTCAATAGAACATCCACCTAGGAATCACTATATTCCTGGTTTGATACGGTTTCCTGCCAACTCAGCGTATGAGTAGCACTAATCTGTATGGTAAAGTAGGGGAGCTGACGGTTGGTGTGGCACTCAACTTCAGCAAAAACAATCTCCCTGGTCTAGTGCTAGACTCTCCCACTGTCCGGCTGATGCTGGCAATAGGCCACTTCACCAACTTACTTTTACTTATATGATTATAATACAATGTCACATTTCCTCTTTTAGAATGTAGGTAGATATGTACATACATTTGTATTAATCAGTAATATAAAAATCTACAAATTACTTCATTAGAATATATGTATATGTGTATGTATATATATATATATAAGATTTTTGGATGTTTGTTTTTTAGAAGCATTGTTGAATAAAGTATATACTATATATTTTTGCTTGAAGGCAATTACAATGCATGTATCGCATAAAATTCGATACTTTTTTTTAATAGAAAATGAACTTGACAAGTGTAATCCTGGCAATTGCTCGGTGTGTAGAACATCATACAGACTGTTTCAACTTTATTAAGTCTCATCAGCAATGTATACTAACGACTTCCCTCCGACAGAAATTGAAACTGGGACCTCAGCAGGCATAGTCAAAGACCATATTGCCTCGGCCACAGTACACAGCGAACAATCCCTGCGAAATTAACCTTGTCAATGATACTTACACGCCTCTACCATAATAGGTAAGGGGACATATATATATATTATTTAAGCAGGTTTTGTTTAAGACCACAGAATATTTGTTTTTATGATCTTCAAATGTAGACATTTGAGTCTTGTTGTTTTTCATATATGTGTGTGTTTTATAACCATTAATAGAATTCTATTTCAAAACTATATGACCTAATTTGTGTTTGAAATGAGATTATACATATATATATATAAAGTGTGTATAAAGATATATTTAAGCTGCATTCTTATCAAATACACATTCTGCTCAAAAGGATGAGAATGTTTTTTTTTTTTTAATTATTTTTTCACATTTTCATACAAGACAACAATTGTTATGTTTGATCTTGTGCACCAATTGTCAATTCTATTTTCTCTAAGAGCAGTTTCTACCATTATTGATTATGATCAAGAGTAAAATCTAAATGTATTGTTTCTGAATTGAGAGAAACTTTGATATACTTGGTATTTTGTAGATCAACATTTAGACTTTCACAAGTTCGTGATGTAGCAAACATTAACACATATGTAAGCTGTTTGTGATAATATGTACTTTGAGGGTGGATATTGATTAGCTGTTAAATATATTTAGCATAAAAGTTTTTTGTTTGAAGATTATTTTATTTTTATCTAGTGTTTATAGTCTCTTTTTGCAATTTATACTGCTGCTATTTATCTCTAAGGGTGGTGTCTATTGAGGAGTTAACAGCCATAACAAAAAATAACCATGGCTGAACCCCCCCCCCCCCAAAAAAAAAAAAAAAAAAAAAAAAAAAAATCATACTGGAGAAGCAAGGATGAACTCATAAGTGAAGTTCTCTTGTGGGAACCTACATATGGATACACAAGTGTAGGTCAACCAGCAACCTACATCAATCAGCTCTGTGCAGTCTTGATGCCATGTGGAAGACCTGCCAACTGGTGAGAGAGGGAGTTATTGGAATCCATGCTGTCAGTGTATGATTTGTGATATAATCATCATTTCAATTGATATGAAAATAATGAAATAATGAAATTTATTGTGTACAGTGCTCAGGTGCACCACAACTCATCAAAGTCTCATGTCAAGTACACAGAATAATGTAGTGTCAGGAACATGAACAGTTTACAGTAGTAATATGCATGTATGTGTGCACGTGTGTGCATATGTATGTGGAGAGTGGCATCAGATATAGTGTCGGCGGACTACAGGAAGCATGGAGGCTTTGAAAGACTCAGTGCTTTGAGAGCCACAAAACAAAATCTACATATACATTTTTATTGTCCCATACACATTTTTTTACCCAAATTTTTAATGAATTTTAAGAAAGACATCATCATGTCATGCAATTGGCATGGATATTTGTGACAATCTCTTGCCAACCTTCTATCATTCATCTAACATTGCAGAGCTGGTCAATGTAGGTCCTTACTGGGTGGCCCACATTAATATGTCCACAGGAGAATGTCACATGAGTTTGTCCCTGCTTCTCCAGCAGTGTCCAACATATCTTGTTCATCTCACTCAGATGGATTGTGAGATAGGGGGCAAGTGGCATATTTATTCATGCATACACTTTTTAAATTGTTAATTTGTATTCACAATTTCGTAATCACAAAAACGTGTATAAAAAAAATAATTCAAAAATTGGTAAACCAAAAAATTAGAGATATCTTAATCCAACTTCCATCTTACTTTACCTGCAAATCCATATACTTTTTCAGCACTTCTTACAACAGTAAGTAAATCAAGTCAATCACTAAAACCTACCAAACACCCATGTTGATATTTAGCTCTCCAAATTTGGTGTGAATCAATGGGTTCCTTGAGCAATTTTTTGAGATCCCCCTAGTTTGGAGAGCTAAGAAAATCGACACAATTGTCAAATTTTGGGGATTGTCTAACTTTAATATAGTCCATACCTGCACAAAATTTCAGAAAAATTGAAACAATCAACAATAAAGCAAAATGGCATTATAGATTATTTTTCAATAAAATTGACTCAAAGAGAGTTGATAGGTTACAAAACCAACCAACCAAGAGTTTAGACAGCATAAGAGAAGTCTAAATACATCCAATGTCACATTTAGTAAAAAGTTCTACATTTGATACTGCCAAGAGTAGCCACATATGGTGTAATGGTTAACAAGGGGGCACATGACATGGAGTCACCCAAGTAGTCATTACAACAAGCTGCATATTCCTTACTTTGGGTAAGGGTAAAAATTTCTCAAATATTCAAATTGTCTAGAATTTTCCACAAGCCACATATTAAAATGCCAAATAGCTGCATGTGACTTGCAAGTTGCAGTGAGGTAACCCTTGTTATTTAATATGTTTGTGTTGCTTAGAAGTATTTTCCTAATATTGGTTGGATTAAGATTATTTTCTATGTTGACTGGTTTGGTTTTGCTTCTTTGTTTAATGGCATATCAACCTTTATGGATAATTTAATGCCACAGCCATCTTTGTAGAATAATAGTGATACTATTTAACCCATAACTAGGGAGATGATGGGTTTATAACTTTCCAAAAGGTATTAATCCAAAAGTGAACATAACGGCGAGACTGGGGATTGACCTCAGTTACTACAATGTTGCAGTCTAGGACATTACACCGTGATGACTCCCCCCTTTATATGTTGATTAATACAAGCTTTTTTGGTAGTATTATCTGATAAGTAACAATTTAGTCAACATGAAAGGGTTATAGGGCATATATATATATATATATATATATATATATATATATATATATATGTATGTGTGTGTGTGTGCGTATATATATATATAGGGTAAAGTTTTTTTTTTTTTTTTTTTTTTTTTTTAATCATCAACATTGGAGATGTAATCTCTTAATAGGCAAAACATTTCATATATTACATAGGTCTTATTTAATATATTTTGGGGTGGGGTGGGGTGGGGAGGAGGAAGATTCAATATCATTAATAACTATAGGGTTTGAAGTTTTAGATTTTTTTATAATACATAATTATTTTTGTTACGATATATATCTTTGTAAATGAGTCAGTTACTCTTGGTGGGGTGGGTGGGGGGCAATGATAGAAATAACATTGTGATTTATTTATAGAGACTAAACATAATTGATTTTACCCATATTCAACATCAATAAAGGAACAATTTTTTTTTATATTCAAAAATAGCAACTTGAAATGATTTTCACTTGTGTATTGACTATCAATAAAATCTGTTTGATTCTAAAAAGATTTCACCCCCCACCCCCCAATCCATCATTTTGCCAGCAGAGCAAAAGAGAGAGTCAGGATTTTATATTGCCCTTTGTCTAAGTTTAGCTTTAAATGGTGCAAATATCAAATAAGGGAAAAATGGGATTGGAAGACTGTGTAGCACCAATTTTCAAAAGGTGGAAGGGCCTATTATTTCAACTACAATGCAGGCATATCTTATATTGTACACCTATTTTGTTGAACTCAGTGAACAATTCTTTTTTGATGAGTTTTTGTTTGATCCTTTCTAACTGTCTGGCCATCTTTTTAATATGCGGGTGGAATTAGTGTATGAATCCACCAAAGGTTTTACCATAAGTGCTTTCTGCACTACTAAGTGCCATCATCAGGTGTGGAACTGGTGAGATATTTCCATTGTTTCTTTTTAAACAAACAGTAGCAATAGGAATTAGTAGGAGCTGAGGCTCACAAGCTTCAAAACCAGTCAACATATTTCAAATGCCTATAATTTCCCGCCAATTCCCCTCCCACCATACCCCATAACATTCTTATAAACTCCTAATTCCTACTGCTACTGTTTGTTTACAAAGAAATAATGGAAACATCTAACCATTTCCACACCTGATGATGGCACTTAGTAGTGCAGAAAGCACTCGTGGTAAAAACCTTTGGTGGATTCATACACCAATTCCACCCAGATATTCAAAAGATGGCCAGACAGTTAGAAAGGATCGAACAAAAACTCGTCAGACAAAAATTGTCTGTTGAGTTCAACAAAACATGTTTAAAGGAAAAAATTCTGCTAAAATATACTTATTGGACACATACATATCTACATATATTTACCCAACCCTTCCATATGAGCAGGATGTGACACATGGTCAATTTCTTAAGTAGTGTTGGAGTTCATAATGTTCCTTCTCCTGGACTGATTGCCTAAACAAGATCAAAGTGTCCAGTTTTCCCAACTATTAACCTATAGCTAGAGGGAGAATAGTTGGATGCATACCTTTCCTAAGGGTATTAGCACTATGTGAAATGCAAACAGCCTTGTCCAGGATTTGAACTCATCTCGTCCTGTCCATCTCCTATGATGGCAACAATTACACTATGTGCTTCTAAATCTAAACATAGAAACACACATGAAAATAAAAAAGACTGTTTGGAAAATAAAATGGACATGTTTTGAGATATCGACCTCTAGCTTCATCATCAGAATGTAAATGATTTTACATTAAAGAATTCTGAATGTAGCCATATTATTGCTACTATATGGCTGCACCATTTGGACTCATGAAAGGCTTAAAGAAAAATCTAGATGGGAACTAGAAAATCTTGGAAGCAGAATACAAGAAAAACGTAGCTGTACAGCCACTTACCTCCTATCACACAAACTATCTAAGTAAGGCCAACAAAACATGCTAGACAAATAAAGCCAATCTCATAAGTGATGTTCTTCTGTAGACACCTACACATGGATACAATAGTGTAGGCCAACCATCATCAATCAGTTCTGTGCAGATTCTAGATGCTGTATCGAAAACCTGCCAGAGGTAATTACTGATAGGGACAGGTGGTGAGAGAGATCCATGGAAACTTATGATGTCAGCATGACCTGATGATAATGATGATTAGAGACTACTGCCTCTACTGCCCAGGACTGAACTCTTCCTATTTCTTTATTGAGGGTGTTATTCTTGGTGTTTATTTGTATGTCAAATTTATGCTTATTAATGTCTATGTCATGTTTGGATTTTGGTTTCATTACTTCATCTACTGAATATCATGTGTGGTCAGTTTTAACATATTGATTACCAATACTGTTAATTTGATTTCAACTTTTTCTGAGTCAGAACAT
>CM042143.1:104379059-104424059 GCA_023376005.1 Doryteuthis pealeii | reverse complement strand
TTTGTTGCTACAAGGATATCTTTGATGTTTATTTCAAAGAATCTATTGATTTGTAAACTTAGTAAAGATCTGAGTAACCCACCTCACCCCAAAAGAGAATTGGCAATTTTTTTTAAAGGGTTAAAAGGAATTTTATTAGGCTCACCAATGGTTGATTAAAATTTTCCTTGCCAGTAATGTATTTTTTTTTCTTCATATCTTTTGAAGAAAATGTTTCATTCTTTGTTCATTTTGGTCATGATAGCTGTAGTAGCTTCAATCTCAATTCTGTTTTTTAACACAACCCGTACATAAATAACAAATATTCGATGTAAACAGATGAACAAATATCTATACTACACTTAGTGAATACACCTTGGTGAAGTGGTTAGCAGGCTAGTCTTGCTGATCCATTATGGAGTTTGATCATGAAATACTTATTAACGTTCTTTAAAAATCATTTATACAAAACAAGATGTTTAGAGATGTTCATAGATGTAAAATTAACATCATACTAACCTTCACAGGAAGGCTAGGACTAGCATCCAGTAACCAGGCAAAAAAAGAAAAAAAGAAAAAAAAAGACTGTAACTGAATAACTCTGTAGCAATTGACAGAACACAGTCAAATGTTCAGTATATATGGATAAAATGTCCACACAAAAACCACCAGCCAATCAGAATTCTGGAAACAGACTTGGCCATGCTACATAGTATAATAGCCCAACCTGCTATTTAAACCACTTACCAAGACTGGATTCTCAGAAGCAGATTCAATTTGAAGAAAGGTCAATCTCTACAATAGAAAGGTAATTTTTTACCTTCTCACAGGAGAGTTTTGTAATAGCCTATGCCATGTTTGTATTGATCTTGGTTTAAGTTGAAGATGATTCTCAAAACTATAATCGACTGAAAATAAGCAGAGCTCTTAAAAGTAATCACAACATTTTGCAGTTTTTGAGAAAATTTTGAAATATTCTTTATTTCTTTGAGTTGTGTTCAAAAAGTATTGAGACTGAAATTGTATTTATCAAGACTGAAATTTTAACACACAATCTTTCGGAGATACTTTGGTATGCAATGTATGTGCCAACATGATCGACAAAAGTCAAATTTTATCTTAGTATGCAATCTCAATGTATCATTTGTTCACCATAGCTTGAATAAAACATTATTATATTTTTGTACATTTATTTAAAAAAATAAAATTATATGAATTAGAAAATAATTTATTAAATTTATAGGCAAATTAAATATAAATCAACACCCAAATAAAAAAATTGTTAATAAAAATTATATAATTTATTATCAAATGAAATTAAAATGAAGCGAGTTTGGTAGATTGCATACCAAATTAATTTCATCACAAATTGATTGAATACCAAATTAACACCCAATCATTCTATCTAAATTTTAGTACACAAAATAAAAGGATTATCAGTAACCAGTAATTAATGTAAGTTTTACAGATATAATAGAGTTATTGAATGTACAGGGTGACCAAAAAAAAAAACAGAACCCAAATAAATTTATCAACGTCTATAAAATTTCAAGGTTTTTTTTCTTGGTTGACTATGATATATTGGGGAAAATTATTTTTACAATATTTTAAGCACCAAGTTGACTGTATATTCTGAAAGAAAAAGATAAATTAACAATTTTATTACAAAATTTGTGGGTTCTGTTTTTTTTCTTTGGTCACCCTGTATAATGAAAAAATACACTGTTAATGTCCTATATTCATAAAACACAATGTATGTATTTAGCAAACTCCTCCACACAAGGTCAATTTTTAAGCAGATACAACTGGTTTAAATTCAGAGTTTTCCTTCTTGTAGACTGGTTGCCATACCAGGTTAACAAACTCAGTTTTCCCAACTGTTTACCCATAGCTGAGAAAAAGAGAATTGTTGGATTCATGCCTTTAGCAAAAGTATTAGTGAAATGTGAAATGTAAACAGCCTTGAGCTGCTAAGTCCATTTCCTACAATAGTAAACATTATGCTATGTTGTGTGTAAACCTTTTTACAATATGCACAGATACTACACTCTAATCCTATGCAAAGAGGAACACTAACCAGAGTGCATAGATACTCTCACTTTAAATAGAATTGGTTATCCAGACATAAATAATAAATTATTTATGACTCGTACAATATTACTTTTATAGTAAAAATCTATTGTAAACAAATTTATTAAAAAAATACACTGAGAAAGAGAGTACCGTGATTATTGATTAGACTCTTTCAAAGCATCGAATAACCCACAGGGTTGATATGCCATTAAACTAAATAAACAACTACCAAAATAATATCAGTATTCTGTATTGCTATTTCCAAAAATATATTATTATATCAATTCTCATGACACATTAAAAATAGAATAGGTACACATTAGATATACAATATACAGGACGGGTGAGATGTCATAACTTATTTGATTGTTGATAGACTTATAAACACAAAATCTTATACAACACAAAAATTCATAAACAAAATACTGTAAGGATATAATTTGATTAATGTACTGTTTAGTTAAATCAGTTTTCCATCTCATAGTTATCTGCACCTCCTTTTATTGTAACTTTTTTAAAATCATTTTGACGTGGTTTATGACATGTCTACTGGAATTGCCTCAAATTCTTGGATAATGGTTTGTTTAAGATGTTCTATACTGTTAATTTTGTGACGATAGATATGGTTGTTTAAATAACCCCACAGAAATAAGCACATGTATAAATATGACCATTATTTTTAGCTGTAAAATTTTGCTATAGATTTTATTGTTTAATAAAAGAATAATCTATCCAAGAAGAGAAAAATAAAAAAAAATCCTTTGGAATGCATCATAATAAGCTAGTGGCTAGAAGAAGTTTTCGAAGGTAGATCTTTGAAAAATGTCATTTTAGTTTGGGGATGAACACATTGAAGAATAAGAGATGGCTATATAGAAATGTCAGCATCTTTTTTTTTTTCTTTTTTAATAACCTTATATAGAAACGGGAAATGACAACAATTTAAAATATTTAAAATATTGGCATTTCAGAAAATTGGCAGTTTGTGTAAATAAAATGATTTTGTTTAATTGGACAGATAATTCTCTCTAAGTGTCAAAACAAAACTGAGGTAAATACTTTTGGTGAAATATTTAGAGAAAACAAATATTTGCCGATTTCCTCTTCGTGAAAACCGATCCTATCAGAATTTAGAAAACCATTTTCTCAAACTTGATTTGAATTAAATTTGCTAAAAGCAGATAATTTTTTTTAAATATCTGGTTATCATCCGAAATATTTTTTTATAATATTAAAAGGGTTATTTTCTATAAGTCTAACATAAACAAAGGGGAACCACTCTTGACTGATAAATTATTTATTTATTATTTATTGATTGATTGATCGATCTACTAGGAAAAAAGAAGTTAGGGTTAGGGTTAATTTAATGGGAAAATAAATAATTTTATCAGTTATTTATTAATAACCATTAAAAGTTTGGAAAATGGGTGTGGATATGGAAGAGGGGATCATTTTAGTGATATCTACATTTATATTCAACTTTCACATGTATGTTAGTATCACAGCAAAAGTACAAAGATTTGTATTATTTAGATTAACATTTGTTTTATGGTTTATGGAATGAGAACAATCTAAGGGATTGAATAAAGAGTTCAGTTTTGAATGTTCCTTTTGGTTGTCATTTGATGGGAGATTCTGCTTTTTTTTCAAATCTCTTTTGGAAGATTATGCTAAAATGAAGTGGTTTTTATATGCCAAATGTCTACCGTGACATTCATTGATCAAAATCAGTCCTTTCCTTGGATTCAAATGTCAAAGATGGTGGCCTTAAAAGAATAAGTTGCTACTGATATTCAATGCATAAGCATATTGTAAGCATTTCTGTATCTCTCTTACACATATATATATGTTGTATATTTTGGCAGCAAGTTATTTTATACGCAGGTGTTATTAAACAAAACAGAACATTTCTTCTTCATGATCTTGATTTGTATCTTTTGCAGTCTTCTGACTATCTTTCTAAGGTCAAGATCCAGTTGATCTAGGATTTTTTTCCATACTATCAACCAAGCGCTTTTGACTGTTTTTTCAGTCGTCATCAGGGGTGGGGGTTTATATGTTTTAGTGTTAGTTCTTTTTGTTCTTTTTTTTAATCTATTTTGTTTTTAAATTTGGAGAGTCTATTATTTTTTAGAGGGTTGCAGTGATTAGTGTATTAGTTATTAAAGATTGTTAATATATTATGACCCATGTTGTTTTATTAATGTAGTTTTTTTATGCATATTGCCTCAAAATTTGAGAGCTCAATGTACAATAATTCTGGAATTATATACCTAGGAATATATTTAGTGAAGCAAAAGGCTTAAATACCGGTTATATTAGCAGTTATAAATTTATTCCCACCCATATATATGAGTATATATACATACATATATGTATCTGGGTTTCGTTAGACTTCTTTTTGAAATTTCAATAAAATTAGTAGTGAGGTAGTCCATAATATATATATATATATATATATATATATATATTATATATATTAATATGTGTGTGTGTTGTGTGTGTGTGTGTTGGAAA
The DNA here is from genome assembly GCA_023376005.1 of Doryteuthis pealeii. Classification (NCBI taxonomy): domain Eukaryota; kingdom Metazoa; phylum Mollusca; class Cephalopoda; order Myopsida; family Loliginidae; genus Doryteuthis; species Doryteuthis pealeii. Next base: position 104,419,490 of record CM042143.1, on the reverse strand, counting down.
TAATTCATAACTGCTAATATGACCGGTATTTAAGTCTTTTTCTTTACTAAACATACATAATAGGCAATTCATGAAGCTGTTAGTTTCTGATGTAACAACAGTCTAAGAGGATATTGATGTTTCTATTTTTGTAAGTAATGTAGAATTCTTCTACTTAGTATTCACAGATGTCTTTATCATATCAAGAATTTGGATGACTGAAAGATTCTACAAAATAAACATTTGCAAATTGGATGAGAAATTGCTTTATTCTTTAAGTTAAAAATCTTAAGAGGATCACTTTAAAAATCTTGCTTTGATATACCATTTCTTTTGGATTACATTTATGCACACACTATGTGTGTGTGTGTGTGTGTGTGTGTATACATACAAACATATATACACACACACAATAAATATAAACACTAAAAACATTATATATATATATATAACACACACACACAATAAATATAAACATATATATATATACACACACACACGCACACACAATAAATATAAACACTAAACATTATATATATAACACCACATGCACACAATAAATATAAACACTAAAAACATATATCACACACCACACAATAAATATAAACACTAAAAACACACACATATATATATATATATATATATATATATATACAATAAATATAAACACTAAAACAAACATACACACACACAGGGGCAAGAAATGCTAGTGGTATTGGGCTATTTGTTTTAAACTAACCTTTGTGTCAGATTTGCCAACATGTGGCGGGGGGGCAAATAAATATAACCTTTATTTACAGATGATACATCTAAAGAAAGAATTTGATGAAATGTTGTGCTAACAAAAGACAATGCAAAGAGTGAAAGCTCAAACAAATTTTGGAATGTTCAAAGTGACACTCAGTACAAAATGGCTGGAATTAAATGTCATACAAGTAAAAATTGTCCAGATATTATGGAAAGAGCTTAAAGTGAATCAGCAAAAACATTTTTTGGTTATTATCACTTGTTTTAAGTAGAGAAATCATTGGACATGACCAGATTTTGAGGAGAGATCCTATGTTTTTAAATATCCCAATATTCAATAAATCTTAGAAGAATTTGTAAAGGATTTTAAAAAAGGCGAAAAACAAAGTATTTGAAAAATGATTTTATAGTATAAACACACACACACACAAGAGTAATTAAGTCATATATATATATTTACCAACCCCTCCTCATGAGCAGGATGCGACACAAGGTCAATTTCTTATGTGGAGTTTAACAGGTTTGAATTCAGAGTTTTCCTTCTCCTAGACTGGTTACCTAGCCATGGTTAAAGAGTCCAGTCTGCCCTGCTATTTACTCATAGCTGGAGGGAGAATTAGATTCATACCTTTTCCAAGGGTATTAGCGCCATGTGAAATGCGAACAGCTTCGTCCAGGAATTGAACTCGTGTTGACGTGTCCATTTCCTACAACTCTAACCATTAGACCATGCACCTCCATAATTAAGTCATATACACACACCAGGGTACTTGTCATATTTATTTTTACTTGTTTGAATGATATGGTTATTTAATGCAAAAATCCATTCCTATTTGATAATAATCATTTGCAAACAATTAAAGCTTTAAGAAACTATTCATACTGCAAATAATTTGCACAGTTATATGGTTTTGGGTATTCCTGTCAAATACCAATTTCAGACAAAGATATCTTTATCTCAAAATATTAAGAATAAATCAAAAGGTAAACAAACATTGTTACCTCATTTTTCCTTACACTTTTTTTTTTATTGTGATAGCTTTCAAAACCAACCACCAAACAAATACTAATAATCCTCTAGCAATTGTTGGTTGGATTTGTGGCATATCAACCCGTGTTACATTATGGCATTCAATTATATACAGTCCAAAAATGTACCTTCAAAATCATTTTAAATAGGTAAACACTTCATACTGAGTTGCAATATCAATTTTAGAAAGTTAATGTAATAGAGGGAGTTAAATCACATTTACTATCATGTCACAGTCCAGCACATTAGCCACTGTGGCACTGGAACTCCCTCATCCCAGCTATGGGTAATGTGTCACATCCTGCTCACAGGGAAGAGATTGAGCAAATATAGGGGTCAGTTGAAAAGCTTATTGGCTGACCAAAGTACTCTGATGGAGTAGAAATAATAAGGTTTATTTTTCAACAATCTCCTTTGCGGTCTATACACTTCTTCTATTGTAGTGCTTGGATCCCATTGGTCAAAAAAGTTATTAACAGCAGATGTGACATCATCATAGGAACATTTCTGCCCACCCTAATACATATATTGAATAAGCTTTGGTTTGTGTATGGCTCCCCACATTAAAAAGACCTTGAGTTAATCTGGCCTGGTGGGAGGTCAGGAAAACATCACCCTCATATATACATCAAGATAATGCAATTTATTCTTAGGATATTTGAAAAGGCTATTATAGATTCTCGACAGACATTGTACACTGCTATTTATGTTTGAAATATGTCGACCATTTTGCTGATTTTGTCTTGCAGTGTCACTTCACTATCAAGGGACAAATCTTATAAATAACATTTGTTGAATTCTTCTGATTTTTGTCTTAAAGGGTTACTGGGTTTTCTATGTGAAATTGAATCAATCATTTCAATGTTATCAAGGGACACACACTTTCATAAATAAAATCTCTGTTTCTGCGATTTTTGTCTTGAAGCGCTACTTAAATAACTGAATATGAAATTAAGTCAATTATATGGACTTTATCGGGGGACAAATAAAATCTGTGGAACTTTTCAGTGATTTTTTTTCATCTTGAATGGTGGTTTCTAGAATTAGCAGAGTGAGGTGGTAGGTGGACAAAAATGAAAGAAAAAAATTTAGGAAAAAAAAAAAAAAAAAAAAATTCTGGTGATTTTTTTCTGACTAAAAAAAAAATCATTGAATTTTCAAAAAATGGTTCCTCATAAAATATACAAATTTTTGAAAAGAAATCTAAAAATGTGTCAAAATGTCGTGGTAGGTGGGTGTTGAGAAAGGTGTAGAGATTGTGAAAGTGAATTTAGATCTAATAAGTATGAGAGATGATTAAGCTGATTAAATCATAGGATATAAAGATGTTTAAATGAGTGTGAACAATTTAAAAAATAGGAAAGTGTTGTAACAAACAAATATTCACAAAGAGAAACTGTTTCTTTGCGAATAGATTTTTTTCTTCAACACTTTTCGGTTCTTTAACGTGTAATTCAATAAGTTTCTTTTGTATATTTCAAATCAGCTTCAAGCTAATTTTTTTTCTCTTTCTTAGAAATTCCCTACTCACCTCTTTTAGATTACAATGAAAATTATCAACATCATAATATAACATGATAACATAAAACATTTTATTAACACTTAATCCATTATGTATTATCACTATAATGAAAATATGATCAGCATTAATATTGTCAATATCTATTTATATATATAACATAATGAGGCATCATTGAATAGGCCACATTGTTCGATTGATTTTCGTTGTGGCATTTCTGAAAGCAATTGTTTTAATTTTTTTTAAATTAAATTATTAAATTCTCCAGATAATGCCTCTCAAGTAGTTGAGAAAAAAAATTTTAAATGATTATGAAAAATATTCCTGTTTATCTCGTATGTGAGTGAATGTGTGTATGAGTTGAAACCATTCTCCTAAGGAAAGTTAGCAGAATGGCCTATTGTCAGTATCAGCTAGACAGTGAGGGATTCAATCACCTTTTTGTTAGGGCTAGACCTGGGAGATTGTTTTGCTGAGGTAGACAACACACTACCATCAGCTCCCTATTACCACACTGATCAAGTTACCCATGCTGTGCTACTCATGCACTGAGTTGACGGGGACTGGTATCGAACCTTGTGATCCCCAGGCTGGTGCTCCATTGACAGAGCTAAACTGGCCCCATTTTCTTTACTAAGTAATACAAAAATTCACTTTTTATGGCAACAAAAGACATTTTAATATCTTATCCATAAAAAAGAAATGAAGTAAGAAAGAAAGAAATGCATTTCAGAAATTCAAATGTATCTGATTTTTTTAATGAACAATAATTAGGGAGACTGCATTACTAAATCTTTCTTTTTTATTGTCCTTCCCCCCCCCCGTTTCATTATAAGTTTCTACAGATCCCTCCACATGAACAGGATGCAACACAAGATCAATTTTTAGTCAGAATTTAACAGGTTTGAATTCAGAGTTTTCCTTCCCCCAGAGTGGTTGCCATACCAAGATTCAAGAACCCAGTCTGCCCTACTATTTACCCTTAGCTGGAGGGAGAATATTTAAATTCATAACTTTCACAAGTGTATTAGCAATGTGTGAAATATAGACAGCTTCATTCCGGATTTGAACTCAGGTCGCCATGTCCACTTCCTATGATGATAACTAACACATCCCAAGTAATAAACATAATAAACATATTGTCTTATGTTAATGGAATAAAACTAAATAATTCAGTGAAAAAATAAATATTGGATAGAGCATTGAACTATTGTATGCAGAATATGAGGTTCAAACTTTCAAGCTAGGCTCATGATCAAGAAGCAATGAGGAGACTTAAAACCAATCAAAATTAATGATAAAATTGAACTGAAGCCATAAAATGCAAAACTTTAGTTCAATTTTAAAGTATAAAATAAAAGAATTAAATTAGAAAAAGAAAAAAAAAAAGACATATAAAAAAACATGCTGTAATTTTGTAAATGGAAACATTATAGAATTTCCCCATTTAACTTCAGAAAGAAGAAAAAATAAATTGAAACAAAAGATAATTGAAAAATCAATTGATGTTTTTACAATGAGAAAAGGAAATGCAGGAAACCAATAAAAACGTTATTGATTATAAAAGTATTGACAGATACAAAGTATTGTAATTATCAATGACATAGATGGGGGAACATTTTCTATTTTTACTTACTAAAATAAATAGGAAAAGTAATGAGGGAAAAAAAAAGTGTCAAATCAGATTTTAGGTACTAAAGTTAAAAAAAAAAATGTCTCCAATTTTAAACTTAACTTCAAATTTGGCAGGGGTGGAGATAAAAGATAATCCTTGCATTTATTTTTTTTTTAAGTAAAGAATATCTGAAACTTTTTAAGATTCAATTAAAAAAATGTTCTATCTTCTCATGAGAAAAAATAACCTTTTCATGGAACATGTACATTGTTAATATAATCTCTATATACAGATGAAATTTTGTTAAGTAATTCATTAAATATCCCCCCAAAAAGCATAACAAGACCTCTGTGCTCCTTTATATTTAAACAAAAACAACAACAACAGTATGTAACATATCAAACACCCTGCCACTGTTAAACACTTCCTCATAGAATGTAAAGCTATTTTTCTCATCCGAAAAACGCTTTTTTGATTCAAATAATATGAAATATCTATTTGAAAAAGTCAACATAGATGACATTCTGTTCTTTGTGAGAGAAATAAAACTATACCAACAAATATAAATGTAAACCTGATCAATAACATAAAAAAGTACCCCCTCGATATGATCCCTGTTGATGCTAACATATCCTTAAAACCGTTAACTTCAAAAGTGTAAATATAGAAGAATATTATTCCCTAACCTTTAGCATAAAATAACCTCAGATGGGTTGATATGCAGTTTGAAACCATCAATAAAGCCATCTTAAATCATTTTCCTTACCACTTTTTCTGAAATCATCTAAATTAATATTTTAATTTTTTTCATTATTGCTGTTCTTGTTTCAAAAATATATTACTCAATGAGTAAAAAATTCCAATTGGTGAAGAGAATTAGTTTATTAAATCTGCCTTGACAGTAAGTTTTCAGTTGGAGGAATAATACTAAAAAAAGATGTCTATCATAATTAGAAATTCCTTTTATCATTTTGAAAGCTTTTATTAGATTACCTCTAATTCTTCTTTATAATAATGTAGTTAATCCTAATTCCTTTAATTGCTACCTATAATATTTTACTGATTTTTATTAGTTTTTTCACTCTTCTTTGCGGGTCCTCAAATCTCCAAATTGAATTAAGACTTAACAGCTTTTCTTCAAAATCAGAATTCTCAAATTGTCAACGTCAAAAGTTAAATAACATTTGAATAATTTTTAGAATTTTTTGTTTTATGTTCCTTAGAAACACATGAAAGAATGAAATTTAGGAATTTTTGTGCCTGCACTAGGAATTGAACTCACAGTCTATGGTGTTGAAAAGCAATTTGATATCTGATTATTACATAATTCATGGGTAGCCTATGAACTGTGTAAGTAGTGTAGCTAAATTTTGAATAGAGGTTTGTTGGTTCCAATGACAAGGTTGAATGAAAAGTTACTGTTATTGGCAGCATTTATTCTCACGCTAACTGGCACACTGACTTCAGATTGGCTGAAAGAAGGCGTGAGAAAAGAAATTAGGTTTAGTTAGCAGTTGCTGGAGCTGATATTAAGGATCAACACTCTCAAAATGCCAGCCTCTCAGCCATGCGGTTCAAGAATCCTTTGGGGCTGGAGATGTTTTTTAATAAAGGCTATAAAAAAAAAAAAAAAAAAAAAAAAAAAAAAAAAAAAAATCAAAAAAATTTGAATATTAATTAATCAACAAAAAATGAACTGAAGAGCCCAACAATCCAGAGAAAGAGAAATCAGCCCAAAGGAAAATGGCCACCAAACAAGTAAGAATCCACCTCTCATCTCTCCCCATTATTTACCCAGCAGATTAAAGGGGTATATAACATAATGAGTAGATTAAGAAATTAACATTCCTATAATGGGGAGTGGAGATATCTTTTAAGTTCTTTTATCTTTTTAACAATGATTTCTGGTATATCAGTTTTAGGTGCAAACTCATATATACAAGAATATTTTACAGATTTTTTGGAGCTGGATATGTTACATAATAATGTGGGTAACCCACGAATTATGTATGTAAGTAACTAGATTTTTTAATTGAAATTCATTGAAGACTCAAAATCAGAGGGGGTTAAATGTCCTCATCTTTTCTGTTATCTACACAATGTTTCCAGCCTTTTTCAGGTATTTCTCATTGAACTTGAGCTATCACAGAACTTTGAACAAAACCCTTTATTCAATCCATAGGGGTAGACCATTATCATTCCATTAACCATGACTGGTACAAGTGTTAAGCTGTGTTAATTATTTTATATAACTGTCGCCTTGGCTAGGATTGAACCTGCAGCCCAGTGTTAACTGCCACTTAGAACTGTATTAACTCAATGCCTATATCCGTTATACCATGTGTCCAATTGGACAAGAATATCTGAAGAGGCTGGAGGGCACATTGGCTAAAATGTGCAGATAAAAATAAAGATGAGGAAAATAGTCTGAATAATCCAAATAATACTAATTATCAAGCCTCATCTAAAAAATTCAGAGAAATAGATGAACAACCTATTTAGGCCATTTCATTTATGGTTACAGAGATGTTGCAATCTTATACTTGGTTAAAAGTGTTGCAATTTTTGGATTTAAGACCCCCCCCCAAAAAAAAAACCAACAAAAAACAATGACTAAGAAAAAGAAAAAAAAAAGAAAAAAGAATTGCATTTTAGAACTTCAAATATATCTGATTTTATATGAACAATAACAAGGTAATCTTTATTTTTTTTTTTAATTTTTTTAATTTTTTTTACTTGTTTTTTTTTTCCTCACAACTTTGCAGCATAAGTTAACATACAAAAAAATTGTGTTTTGACTTATGGAGGTGACTGACTTATTAAAATCATGCCCAATTCAATTCCGCTCTCCTTAATTTTGAAAACATAGCCTTTGTTATTTATTAACAAGTTTTTCAAGACATCAAAAAATCATAGTAATGTTTATCTCATTTTTTAATTGAATTATTCTTGCAGTCTATGACACCAATGAGGTCAGTTCTTTTTAACAATGTTTTGATGTTATTGAAAGATAGATAAGCTTTGACAAGTGAAGGGAAAGAAAAATATATTCTATGTATAAAAAGAAAAAAAAAAAAAAGATTTCAACAAGCTGTATCCAACAAACTAGCCATAAAATGTACTGAGTAAAAAATAAAACAGGCATCAATGGTATTGCAGACTGTTAGAAGACAAAGCTGATAGCTTTTTGATTTAGTGCATTCTGGGACGCACATATTTCCTTTGAATGAGTCCTTGGGAAAATTTATGGGTCCCAACTAAAGCCGTCTAACTCCTACCTTGTAACCTATCCTGTGTAATTTGTTGCTAAGAAACTATTGAAATGTATTTACAGTTAGCTTGAAAATATGATAGAAGAAAAAATAAAAACACTGGGATGCATGGATATGATTTTATTGTGTCCTTTAGATTTTTGTGCATCAGGGACACAAGATGCATACCTATCAGTATCTCTGAGAAATGTGGAAGATATCCCCCCAGATATCATAGAAACAATACAATACTCACCGTCACAGTGGGATTCTAACTACTGTCGAGTTAGCAGACAAGAACAACATGCAAGCTGTAACTTAAATACAGTCCTTGCATGCTGCTGGCATAGTGCAGACTGATGGCTGAAGAGTGGGTACTTATCCATATCTTTACTCACCCTGAAAACCATCAGCCAATAAAAACCCAGGAAGTGAACTTGCCCAAGTTCATAGTGGAATAACCCAAAGCTCTATATAAACCACCTACCAACACTCTAGAGTTAGTTTTGCATTCAACTTGTAACAGAGCTGAATACTTAGCACAAAATCCAACAAGAAAATATTAAAGACTTTACTGTTCTACATTTTCTTGTTTATGTTCAATATATTCTGAATATAAAACTGATCATTGAAACTTAATGATAGATAAAAATTAAAGTAGTGCTCTTTTACACTTATATCAAATGGATAGGTAGCACCATTGATTTTGGCAGAATTTTTGGTTTATAAAAGTGTGACCTATCTGCAAGTATATACAGTACATTCATCAGCTCTGTAGGTATATTGAATGCTGCCTCAAAGACCTGCTAATAGGGATGGATGGTGAGAGAGAGTCAAGGTAATCCATGCTGTCAGCATGACTAGATGATATACTAGATGTATCATAAAAGTATCTAGATTGAAGCTGTATTTACCAAGATAGAAATGAACAATGAGCGGAATGTTAATTTTTCAGAATACAAGGTGTGTCATAAAAGTGCTGATAGCATCACACGTGACTGACATGAGCTAAGATTGAGCATGGTAGTGAGGCATGTGCATGCATGATAGATAGACCGATACGTATATTCATGGCATTTCTCAAAAACAGCCACTTTTAAAAAATTATACAAGGTATGTCATAGAAGTATAGAGATTGAAGCTGTATTTAGCTAAGATAGAAATTCACAATGAATGGAACGTTCATTTTTCAGAATACAAGGTATTGTAGCGAGATGGTGATTGTCCTGAGTTTTGTGAGGACTACTATTAGAAAAGGAGGAAGAAGAAATAAGAGGGAGTAAAGGTTTTTAAAAAAGTGATGAACACAAAACGGTTTGTCGGAAACTTGACCAGGGCGTGACCCCCTGAATGGAGAATTGAAAGCCAACCGGAAGTTTCGGGTGTTGACCGGAACCGGAAGTCACGTGGTGACGTGGAACGACAAAGAAAAATACCGGTCTTATTTTGTTTTCCGAGACCTAGGGGATGGACGGGCCTCTGGTCCCTAGTGTGGGATCACAGTAATTTAACAGTGTCCTCTCTCTTCCTCTCTGCCTTTCCATCTCTCCGACACAACCCACGAGCCCTGGAAATAAAAGCTAAGCAGCTTGTGACGATATATTTCTCGCATTGTACTTTTTTTATTGACAAGATGACCGCCACGTGCTGAACACCTTTTTAGTGCCATGAATTTGGAGGCTCATTGACAAGACCCGCTATACAACATATATCGCAATTAGAATGTTACATATATTCGTTTTGGTACCGTGAATATACCGTCATGTAACAGTATGTCAAAAAGTACAAAAAAATTCAATACTTTTTTGATGTACATGATAGGGAACCATATGTTCTCCCCAACTTTTGAATGACATGTGTAGAACCAAAAGAAAACAATTATTGATTTTTTTTACTTACAGTTTATGACACAATTGCTTGTTCCTCTATATATTTTCCTTACTGATTTTTTTTTTAAACTCTGAAACTTACTAATGTTAAATTCAACATTATAGTTTTACTGTGTAGCATAATTTTTTCTTGTACATTAACATGCAGCTGTGTTGCTTCAAGGGAATATTGCAAGAAATATATGATAAATGGAAGTCTTAAAACCCAGTTCCCATATAACCTTAACAACTAAACCTTCATAAAAACATTTGATAGAATAGTAAACAATGAAATATATACATGTTTAAAAAGTGTTTATGTTTAAAATATTTCACTGTTAAGATTGAATTGGAGTATTCTTGCTGATGCTTCTCACTTGAAAGCCGCTCTATAAATCACAAGATTATGGAATACAAGTTAATGTTAATGATTAAATTGTTAAAGTAGCTGTTTTTGAGAAATGCCATGTATATATGTATCTGTCTATCTATCATGCATGCACATGACTCACTACCATGCTCAATCTTAGCTCATGTCAGTCACATGTGATGCTATCAGCACTTTTATGACACACCTTGTATTCTGAAAAAATTAACATTCCGTTCATTGTTCATTTCTATCTTGATAAATACAGCTTCAATCTAGATACTTTTATGATACACCTAGTATATCATCTAGTCATGCTGACAGCATGGATTACCTTGACTCTCCTTCACCATCCATCCCTATTAGCAGGTCTTTGATGCAGCATTCAATATACGTACAGAGCTGATGAATGTACTGTATATACTTGCAGGTAGGTCACACTTTTATAAACCAAAAATTCTGCCAAAATCAATGGTGCTACCTATCCATTTGATATAAGTGTAAAAGAGCACTACTTTAATTTTTATCTATCATTAAGTTTCAATGATCAGTTTAATATTCAGAATATATTGAACATAAACAAGAAAATGTAAAACAGCAAAGTTTTTAATATTTTCTTGTTGGATTTTGAGTCAAGTATTCAGCTCTGTTACAAGTTGAACTCTAAACAACCTCTAGTGTATTGGCAGGTGGTTTATATAGAGCTTTGGGTTATTCCATTATGAAGTCTGGCAAGTTCAATTCCTGGGTTTTGATTGGCTGATGGTATTCAGGGTGAGTAAAGATATGGATAAGTACCCACTCTTCAGCCATCAGTCTGCACTATGCCAGCAGCATGCAAGGACTGTATTTAAGTTACAGCTTGCATGTTGTTCTTGTCTGCTAAATTGACGGTAGTTAGAATCCCACTGCGATGGTGAGTATTGTTTTGTTTCTATATCTGGGGGATAACTTCTACAGTTTTTTTGAAAATTTATATATATGCCGAAAAGATTTTTTGTATGATGAATTAGTAAAAGGTTCCTAATCAGTAGGTAGACCACGTCTACTTTTAAAGATATCTGCGGGAGAGACTTGAGGATATGCACATTGACACAAACACATGGGAAGTAGATGCAGAAAATTGAGTGACGTTAAGCAAGGCACGAAGAAGGGTGAGGTAGAGAGGAGAGTAGCCTCGACAGCAAAGAGAGCCAGAAAGAGGAGAAATCAGCAGCCCCAGAAAGCATCACAGTTTGTGTGCAGTAAGTGCACCAAAGACTGTCACTCAGTGATCGGCCAGCACAGTCACTTGTATAGATGCAGATGATATTTTTTCATTTTGTTTTTTTTGGACACTGTTGCAATATGACCCCTTGTAGCTAGAACTGCTAATGGAAGAAGGAGGAATAATAACAAAGGCTTAAAAAATAGTGATGACCAAAAGAGGAGAGCGATGGTTTTGACGTAGCGTGACCCGAACGAAGAATTGAGGGCAAGCGGAAGTCGGGTGTTGACCGGAAGTCGGGTGTTGACCGAAGTCACGTGGTGACGTGGGGAAGTAAGAAAGGGTTCGTCCTCTTTTTGCCTGCGGATGTCGTAGGGTACGGACATGACATTGGGTCCCCCATGAGAGCCCAGTAATCTAGTAGTGTTCTCTCTCCCTCGTTCTCTTGCTCCCTTCCTCCTGGTAGAAGCCACTAGACGAGCACGTTAATAAAGGCTGGGAGTTGTGACGACATGTTTCTCGGGTTATGATTTTTTTATCGGAGTTTTAGTACCGTGAGTATTGCAACGTAACAGACACTACACCATCGTCCTTAGTGGTGAGGTGCAAATGTTGAAAAGATAATTGGAAGAAAAATATATATTTTTGGTATTTTTGGAGGATATGTGCTTAATTGAAGTCATACCTAATTTTGAAAATTAATTAGTTAATAATTAATGAATTTAGGCGGGCATATATGTTCAAATGTAAGGCTAAACAAATCGAGAAAATGTCAATCTCTGAATGTACATTTCGACCTATTTTGTCTCATCAGCAAGGTTATAGACATGGGAGACTGCTCCGTGTGTGACTCGAAATTCATTAATCATTAACTAATTAATTTTTAAAATTAGGTATGACTTCAATTAAGCACATATCCTCCAAAATTGTCGGCTTAAAGCCATATAAGAGTTAATTTTTAAAAAATTATATTAGTTAATGATTAATGAATTTGTCAGAGTCACGACACGGAGCAGTCTCCCCATGTCTATAACTTGCTGATGAGACCTAATAGGTCGAAATGTACATTCAGGGATTGACATTTTCTTGATTCATTTAGCCTTACATTTGAACATATATGCCCGCTAAATTCATTAATTATAACTAATTAATTTTCAAAATTAGGTATGACTTCAATTAAGCACATATCCTCCAAAAATACCAAAATATATATATTTTTTTCGCAATTATCTTTTCAAACATGTTGGCACCTCACCACTAAAGGACGATGGTGTAGTGTCTGTTACGTTGCAATACTCACGGTACTAAAAACTCCGATAAAAAATCATAAACCCGAGAACATGTCGTCACAACATCCCAGCCTTTATAACGTGCTCGGCTAGTGGCCTTTCTATCCCACCCCAGTTGAGGAAGGGAGGCAGAGAGAACGAGGAGAGGAACACTACTAGATTACTGGGCTCTCATGGGGGACCCAATGTCATGTCGTACCTAACGACATCCCAGGATCAAAAGAGACGAACTTTCTTCTTCCCCACGTCACCGTGACTTCCGGTCAAACACCCGACTTCCGTCCAACACCCGACTTCCGCTTGGCCCCTCAATTCTCGTTCGGGTCACGCTACGGTCAAACCATCGCTCTCCTCTTTTTGGGTCACACTATTTTTAAGCCTTTGTTATTTATTTCCTCCTTCTTCATTAGCAGTTCTTAGCTCAACAAAGGTCATATTGGCAACAGTGTCCAAAAAAAACAAATGAAAAAATAAATCACTGCATCTTACAAGTTGACTGTGCTGGCCGATCACTGAGTGACAGTCTTTGGTGCCTTACTGCACACAAACTGTGTGCTTTCTGGCTGCTGATTTTCTCCCTCTTTCTGGCTCTCTTTGGTGCTGTCGAGGCTACTCTCCTCTCTACCTCACCCTTCTTCGTCCTGGGTGCTTACGCATCAATTTTTCTGCATCTACTTCCCGATGGTTTGTGTCAATGTGGCTATCCTCAGTCCTCTCCCGCAGATATTCTTTAAAAGCGTAGACGTGGTCTCCTACTGATTAGGAATCCTTTTACTAATTCATCATACAAAATCTTAGGCATATATATAAATTTTCAAAAACTGTCCAGAATTATCCCCCAGATATAGACAAAACAATACTCACCATCGCAGTGGGATTCTAACTACCGTCAATTTAGCAGACAAGACACATGCAAGCTGTACTTAAATACAGTCCTTGCATGCTTGCTGGCATAGTGCAGACTGATGGCTTGAAGAGTGGGTACTTATCCATATCTTTACTACCCTGAATACCATAGCCAATCAAAAACCCAGGAATTTGAACTTGCCAGAACTTCATAATGGGAAATAACCCAAAGCTCTATATAAAACCACCTGCCAATACACTAGAGGTTGTTTAGAGTTCAACTTGTAACAGAGCTGAATATTGACTCAAATCCAACAAGAAAATATTAAAAACTTTGCTGTTTTACATTTTCTTTGTTTATGTTTCAATATAATTCTGAATGATAAACTGATCATGGAAACTATGATAGATAAAATTAAAAGTAGTGCTGCTTTTACACTTATATCAAATGGATAGGTAGCACTATTGATTTTGGCAGATTTTTGGTTTATAAAAGGTGTGACCTACCTGCAAGTTATACAGTCATTCATCAGCTCGTACGTATATGAAGCTGCATCAAAGACCTGCTATAGGGATGGATGGTGAAGGAGAGTCAAAGGTAATCCTGCTGTCAGCATGACTAGATGATATACTAAGGTGTATCATAAAGTGATCTAGATTGAAGCTGTATTTATCAAGATAGAATGACAATGAACGGAATGTTAATTTTTTTTTTTTTCAGAATACAAGGTTGTCCATAAAAAGTGCTGAGTAGCACACATGTGACTGACATGAGCTAAGATTGAGCATGGTAGTGAGTCATGTGCATGCATGATAGATAGACAGATACATATTACATGGCCAATTTTCTCAAAAACAGTTCTACTTTAACAATTTAATCATTAACATTTAACTTGTATTCCAATAATCTTGTGATTTATAGAGCGGCTTTCAAGTGGAAGCATCAGGCAAAGAAACTCCAATTCAATCTTACAGTGAAATATTTAAACATAAACACTTTTAAACATGTATAAATTTCATTGTTTACTATTCTATTCAAATGTTTTTATGAAGGTTTAGTTTTGTTAAGGTTATATGGAACTGGGTTTAAGACTTCCATTTATCATAATATTTCTTGCAATTCCCTTGAAGCAAACAGCTGCATGTTTAATGTACAAGAAAATTATGCTACACGTAATATAATGTTGAATTTAACATTAGTAAGTTTCAGAGTTTAAAAAAATCAGTCAGGAAAATATATAAGGGAACAGCAATTGTGTCCATAACCTGTAAGTAAAAAAAATCATAATTGTTTTCTTTGTTTACACATGTAATTCAAAAGTTGGGGGAAGAACATCCTGGTTTTTCCCTATCATGTACATCAAAAAAGTTATTGAATTTTTTTTGTATTTTCTTTTGACATACTGGTTCTGAGGTATATTCACGGTACCAAAACGAATATATGTAACATTCTAATTGCGATATATGTTGTATGGCGGGTCTTGTCAATGAGCCTCCAAATTCAATGGCACTAAAAAGGTGTTCAGCACGTGGCGGCATCTTGTCAATAAAAAGTACAATGCGAGAAATATATCGTCACAAGATGCTTACTTTTTTTCCCAGGGCTCGTGGGTTGTGTCGGAGAGAATGGAAAGCAAGAGAGGAAGAGAGAGGACACTGTAATTCATTGATCCACACTAAGGGACCAAAGAGGCCAAGGTCCATCCCTAGGTCTCGGAAACAAAATAAGACCGGTATTTTTCTTTGTCGTTCCACGTCACCACGTGACTTCCGTTCCGGTCCAACACCCGAAAACTTCCGTTGGCTTTCAATTCTCCATTCAGGGGGTCACGCCCTGGTCAAGTTTCCGACAAACGTTTTGTGGTTCATCCTTTTTAAAAACCTTTACTCCTCTTTATTTCTTCTTCCTCCTTTTCTAATAGTAGTCCTCACAAAAAACCAGGACATCACCATCTCGCTACAATACCTTGTATTCTGAAAAAATGAACGTTCCAATTCATTGTGAATTTCTATCTTAGCTAAATCAGCTTCAATCTCTATACTTCTATGACATACCTTGGTATAAATTTTTAAAAGTGGCTGTTTTTGAGAAATGCCATGAATATACGTTATCGGTCCTATATCTATCATGCATGACAGCCTCACTACCATGCTCAATCTTAGCTCATGTTCAGTCACGTGTGAATGCTATCAGCAACTTTTTAATGACACACCTTGTTACTTCTGAAAAATTAACATTCCGCTCATTGTTCATTTTATCTTGGTAAATACAGCTTCATCTAGATCTTTTATGATACATCTAGTATATCATCTAGTCATGCTGACAGCATGGATTACCTTTGATCTCTCTCACCATCCATCCCTATTAGCAGGTCTTTGAGGCAGCATTCATATACCTACAGAGCTGATGAATGTACTGTATATACTTGCAGATAGGTCACACTTTATAAACCAAAAATTCTGCCAAAATCAATGGTGCTACTACCATTTGATATAAGTGTAAAGAGCACCTACTTTAATTTTTTCTATCATTAAGTTTCAATGATCAGTTTTTATATTCAGAAATATATTGAACATAAACAAGAAATTAGAACAGTAAGTCTTTAATATTTCTTGTTGGATTTTTGTGCTTTAAAAGTTAATTCAAGCTGCTGTTACAAGTTGAATGCAAAACGTAACTCTAGAGTGTTTGGTAGGTGGTTTATATACGAGCCTTTGGGTTATTCTCAACACTATGAACTTGGCAGTTCAAAACATCTTCCCTGGGTTTTTATTGGCTGATGGTTTTCGGGTGATAAGATACTTAATATTGGATAAGTACCCACTCTTCAGCCATCAGTCTGCAAACTATGCCAGCAAGCATGCAACGGACTTGTATTTTTTTTAGTTGACAAGCTGCATGTTGTTTCTTTGTTTCCTGCTATCGACAGTAGTTAGAATCCCTGTGACGGTTAGTATTTGTATTGTTTCTATGATATCTGGGGGATATTTCCAGCATTTCTCAGAGATACTGATAGGTATGTCATCTTGTGTCCCTGATGCACAAATCTAAAAGGACACAATAAAATCATATCATGCATCCCAGTGGTTTTTTAATTTTTTTCTTCTATCATATTTTCAAGCTAATGTAATAATTTCAATAGTTTTCTTAGCAACAAATTACACAGGATAGGTTAGCAAAGGTAGGAGTTAGCGGCTTTAGTTGGGACCATAAATTTTTCCCAAGGCTCATTCAAGGAAATATGTGCGTGCCCAGAATGCACTAAATCAAAAAGCTATCAGCTTTGTCTTTAACAGTCTGCATACATTGATGCCTGTTTTATTTTTACTCAGTACATTTTATGGCTTAGTTTGTTGGATACAGCTTGTTGAACATCTTTTTTTTTTTTTTTTTTCTTTTATACAATAATATATTTTTTTTCCCTTCACTTGTGCAAAGCTTATCTATCTTTCAATACATCAAAAACATTGTTAAAAAGAACTGAACCTCAATTGGTGTCAATAGACTGCGAAGAATAATTCATTAAAAAATGAGATAAACATTACTATGATTTTTTGATGTCTTGAAACACTTGTTAATACAATAACAAAGCTATGTTTCAAATTAAGGAGAGCGGAATGTGAATTGGGCATGATTTTAATACGTCAGTCCACTCATAAGTCAAAACACAATTTTTTTTGTTGTTAATTATGCTGCAAGTTGTGAGGAAAAAAAAACAAGTAAAAAAAATTAAAAAAATTAAAAAAAAAAATAAAGATTACCTTGTTATGTTCATATAAAATCAGATGTATTTGAAGTTCTAAAATGCAATTCTTTTTTTCTTTTTTTTTCTTTTTCTTAGTCATTGTTTTTTTTGTTGGTTTTTTTTTGGGGGGGGGTCCTTAAATCCAAAAATTGCACACTTTTAACCAAGTATAAGATTGCAACATCTCTGTAACATAAAATGAAATGGCCTAATAGGTTGTTCATCTATTTCTTCTGAATTTTTTAGATGAGGCTTGGATAATTAGTTATTATTTGGATTATTCAGACTATTTTTCCTCATCTTTATTTTTATCTGCACATTTTAGCCATGTGCCCTCCAGCTCTTCAGATATTCTTGTCGCAATTGGACACCATGGTATAACGGATATAGGCAATTGAGTTAATACGTTCTAAGTGGCAGTTAACACTGGCTGCAGGTTCAATCCTAGCCAAGGCGACAGTTATATAAATAATTTAACACAGCTTAACACTTGTACCAGTCATGGTTAATGGAATGATAATGGTCTACCCCTATGGATTGAATAAAGTTTTGTTTCAAAGTTCTGTGATAGCTCAAGTTCAATGAGAATACCTGAAAAAGGCTGAAACATTGTGTGATAAAGAAAGATGAGGACTTTAACCCCCTCTGATTTTGAGTCTTCAATGAATTTCAAATTAAAAATCTAGTTACTTACATACATAATTCGGGGTTACCCACATTATTATGTAACATATCAGCTCCAAAATCTGTAAATATTCTTGTATATATGAGTTTGCACCTAAAACTGATATACCAGAAATCATTGTTAAAAGATAAAAGAACTTAAAGATATCTCCACTCCCCATTATAGGAATGTTAATTTCTTAATCACTCATTATGTTATATACCCCTTAATCTGCTGGGTAAATAATGGAGAGATGAGAGGTGGATTCTTACTTGTTTTGGTGCCATTTCCTTTGGCTGATTTCTCTTTCTCTGGATTGTTGGGCTCTTTCATTCATTTTTTGTTGATTAATTAATATTCAAGAATTTTTTTGATTTTTTTTTTTTTTTTTTTTTTTTTTTTTTTTTTTATAGCCTTTATTAAAAACATCTCCAGCCCCAAAGGATTCTTGAACCGCATGGCTGAGAGGCTGGCATTTTGAGAGTGTTTTCCTTAATATCAGCTCCAGCAACTGCTAACTAAACCTAATTTCTTTTCTCACGCCTTCTTTCAGCCAATCTGAAGTCAGTGTGCCAGTTAGCGTGAGAATAAATGCTGCCAATAACAGTAACTTTTCATTCAACCTTGTCATTGGAACCAAACAAACCTCTATTCAAATTTAGCTACACTACTTACACAGTTCATAGGCTACCCATGAATTATGTATAATCAGATATCAAATGCTTTTCAACACCATAGACTGTGAGTTCAATTCCTAGTGCAGGCACAAAATTCCTAAATTTCATTCTTCATGTGTTTCTAAGGAACATAAACACAAAATTCTAAAAATTATTCAAATGTTATTTAACTTTTGACGTTGACAATTTGAGAATTCTGATTTTGAGAAAAGCTGTTAAGTCTTAATTCAATTTGGAGATTTGAGACCCGCAAAGAAGAGTGAAAAAACTAATAAAATCACATAACATATTATAGGTAGCAATTAAGGAATTAGGATTACTACATTATTTAAAGAAGAATTAGAGGTAATCTAATAAAAGCTTTCAAAAATGATAAAAGGAATTTCTAATTATGATAGACATCTTTTTTTAAGTATTATTCCTCCAACTGAAAACTTACTGTCAAGGCGATTTAATAAACTATTCTCTTCACCAATTGGAATTTTTTACTCATTGAGTAATATATTTTTGAAACAAGAACAGCATAATAAAAAATTAAAATATTAATTTAGATGATTTCAAGAAAAAGTGGTAAGGAAAATGATTTAAGATGGTCTTTATTGATGGTTTCAAACTGCATATCAACCCATCTGAGGTTTTTTATGCTAAGTTAGGGAATAATATCTTCTATATTTACACTTTGAAGTTAACGGTTTTAAAGGATATGTTAGCATCAACAGGGATCATATCGAGGGGGTACTTTTTTATGTTATTGAATCAGGTTTACATTTATATTTTGTTGGTATAGTTTTATTTCTCTCACAAAGAAGAATGTCATCTATGTTGACTTTTTCAAATAGATATTTCATATTTATTGAATCAAAAAAAGCCGTTTTCGGATAAGAAAATAGCTTTACATTCTATGAGGAAGTGTTTAACAGTGCAGTGTTTTGATATGTTACATACTGTTGTTGTTGTTTTTGTTTAAATATAAAGAGCACAGAGGTCTTGTTATGCTTTTTGGGGGATATTTAATGATTACTTAACAAAAATCATCTGTATATAGAGATTATATTAACATGTACATGTTCCATGAAAAGGTTATTTTTTCTCATGAGAAGATAGAACATTTTTTTAAATTGAATCTTAAAAAGTTTCAGATATTCTTTACTTAAAAAAAAAATAAATGCAAGGATTATCTTTTATCTCCACCCCTGCCAAATTTGAAGTTAAGTTTAAAAATTGGGGACATTTTTTTTTTAACTTTAGTACCTAAAATCTGATTTGACACTTTTTTTTCCCTCATTACTTTTCCTATTTATTTTAGTAAGTAAAAATAGAAAATGTTCCCCCATCTATGTCATTGATAATTACAAATACTTTGTATCTGTCAATACTTTTATAATCAATAACGTTTTTATTGGTTTCTGCATTTCCTTTTCTCATTGTAAAAACATCAATTGATTTTTCAATTATCTTTTGTTTCAATTTATTTTTTCTTCTTTCTGAAGTTAAATGGGGAAATTCTAATATGTTCCATTTACAAAATTACAGCATGTTTTTTTTATATGTTCTTTTTTTTTTTTTTTCTAATTTAATTTCTTTTATTTTATACTTTAAATTGAACTAAAGTTTTGCATTTATGGCTTCAGTTCAATTTTATCATTAATTTTGATTGGTTTTTTAAGTCTCCTCATTGCTTCTTGATCATGAGCCTAGCTTGAAAGTTTGAACCTCATATTCTGCTACAATAGTTCAATGCTCTATCCATATTTATTTTTTCACTGAATTATTTAGTTTTATTCCATTAACAAAGACAATATGTTTATTATGTTTATTACTTGGGATGTGTTAGTTATCATCATAGGAAGTGGACATGGCGACCTGAGTTCAAATCCGGAATGAAGCTGTCTATTTTAAACATTGCTAATACACTTGTGAAGTTATGAATTTAAATATTCTCCCTCCAGCTAAGGTAAATAGTAGGGCAGACTGGGTTCTTGAATCTTGGTATGGCAACCACTCTGGGGGAAGGAAAACTCTGAATTCAAACCTGTTAAATTCTGACTAAAAATTGATCTTGTGTTGCATCTGTTCATGTGGAGGGATCTGTAGAATTATAATGAAACGGGGGGGGGGAAGGACAAGTAAAAAAGAAAGTTTAGTAATGCAGTCTCCCTAATTATTGTTCATTAAAAAAATCAGATACATTTGAATTTCTGAAATGCATTTCTTTCTTTCTTACTTCATTTCTTTTTTATGGATAAGATATTAAAATGTCTTTTGTTGCCATAAAAAGTGAATTTTTGTATTACTTAGAAAGAAAATGGGGCCAGTTTAGCTCTGTCAATGGAGCACCAAGCCTGGGAATCACAAGTTCGATACCAGTCCCGTCAACTCAGTGCATGAGTAGCACAGCATGGGTAACTTGATCAGTGTGGTAAATAGGGAGCTGATGGTAGGTGTTGTGCTCTACCTCAGCAAAACAATCTCCCAGGTTAGCCCTAACAAAAAGGTGATTGAATCCCTCACTGTCTAGCTGATACTGACAATAGGCCATTCTGCTAACTTTCCTTAGGAGAATGGTTTCAACTCATACACACATTCACTACATACGAGATAAACAGGAATATTTTTCATAATCATTTAAATTTTTTTCTCAACTACTTGAGGGCATTATCTGGAGAATTTAATAATTAATTTTAAAAAAAATTAAAAACAATTGCTTTCAGAAATGCCACAAACGAAAATCAATCGAACAATGTGGCCTATTCAATGATGCCTCATTATGTTTATATATAAATAGATATTGACAATATATAATGCTGATCATATTTTCATTATAGTGATAATACATAATGGATTAAGTGTTAATAATGTTTTATGTTATCATGTTATATTATGATGTTGATACTTTCTTGTAATCTAAAAGAGGTGAGTAGGGAATTTCTAAGAAGAGAAAAAAAATTAGCTTGAAGCTGATTTGAAAATATACAAAAGAACTTATTGAATTACACGTTAAAGAACCGAAAAGTGTTGAAGAAAAAAAAATCTATTCGCAAAGAAACAGTTTCTCTTTGTGAATATTTGTTTGTTACTAACACTTTCCTATTTTTTAAATTGTTCACACTCATTTAAACATCTTTATATCCTATGATTTAATCAGCTTAATCATCTCTCATACTTATTAGATCTAAATTCACTTTCACAATCTCTACACCTTCTTCACACCCACCTACCACGACATTTTGACACAATTTTTTAGATTTCTTTCAAAAATTTGTATATTTTATGAGGAACCATTTTTGAAAATTCAATGATTTTTTTTTAGTCAGAAAAAAATCACCAGATTTTTTTTTTTTTTTTTTTTTTTCCTAAATTTTTTTTCTTCATTTTTGTCCACCTACCACCTCACTCTGCTAATTCTAGAAACCACCATTCAAGATGAAAAAAAAATCACTGAAAAGTTCCACAGATTTTATTTGTCCCCCGATAAAGTCCATATAATTGACTTAATTTCATATTCAGTTATTTAAGTAGCGCTTCAAGACAAAAATCGCAGAAACAGAGATTTTATTTATGAAAGTGTGTGTCCCTTGATAACATTGAAATGATGATTCAATTTCACATAGAAAACCCAGTAACCCTTAAGACAAAAATCAGAAGAATTCAACAAATGTTATTTATAAGATTTGTCCCTTGATAGTGAAGTGACACTGCAAGACAAAATCAGCAAAATGGTCGACATATTTTCAAACATAAATAGCAGTGTACAATGTCTGTCGAGAATCTATAATAGCCTTTTCAAATATCCTAAGAATAAATTGCATTATCTTGATGTTATATGAGGGTGATGTTTTCCTGACCTCCCACCAGGCCAGATTAACTCAAGGTCTTTTAATGTGGGAGCCATACACAAACCAAAGCTTATTCAATATATGTATTAGGGTGGGCAGAAATGTTCCTATGATGATGTACATCTGCTGTTAATAACTTTTTTGACCAATGGGATCCAAGCACTACAATAGAAGAAGTGTATAGACCGCAAAGGAGATTGTTGAAAAATAAACCTTATTATTTTCTACTCCATCAGAGTACTTTGGTCAGCCAATAAGCTTTTCAACTGACCCTATATTTGCTCAATCTCTTCCCTGTGAGCAGGATGTGACACATTACCCATAGCTGGGATGAGGGAGTTCCAGTGCCACAGTGGCTAATGTGCTGGACTGTGACATGATAGTAAATGTGATTTAACTCCCTCTATTACATTAACTTTCTAAAATTGATATTGCAACTCAGTATGAAGTGTTTACCTATTTAAAATGATTTTGAAGGTACATTTTTGGACTGTATATAATTGAATGCCATAATGTAACACGGGTTGATATGCCACAAATCCAACCAACAATTGCTAGAGGATTATTAGTATTTGTTTGGTGGTTGGTTTTGAAAGCTATCACAATAAAAAAAAAGTGTAAGGAAAAATGAGGTAACAATGTTTGTTTACCTTTTGATTTATTCTTAATATTTTGAGATAAAGATATCTTTGTCTGAAATTGGTATTTGACAGGAATACCCAAAACCATATAACTGTGCAAATTATTTGCAGTATGAATAGTTCTTAAAGCTTTAATTGTTTGCAAATGATTATTATCAAATAGGAATGGATTTTTGCATTAAATAACCATATCATTCAAACAAGTAAAAAATAAATATGACAAGTACCCTGGTGTGTGTATATGACTTAATTATGGAGGTGCATGGTCTAATGGTTAGAGTTGTAGGAAATGGACACGTCAACACGAGTTCAATTCCTGGACGAAGCTGTTCGCATTTCACATGGCGCTAATACCCTTGGAAAAGGTATGAATCTAATTCTCCCTCCAGCTATGAGTAAATAGCAGGGCAGACTGGACTCTTTAACCATGGCTAGGTAACCAGTCTAGGAGAAGGAAAACTCTGAATTCAAACCTGTTAAACTCCACATAAGAAATTGACCTTGTGTCGCATCCTGCTCATGAGGAGGGGTTGGTAAATATATATATATGACTTAATTACTCTTGTGTGTGTGTGTGTTATACTATAAAAAATTTTTCAAATACTTTGTTTTTCGCCTTTTTTAAAATCCTTTACAAATTCTTCTAAGATTTATTGAATATTGGGATATTTAAAAACATAGGATCTCTCCTCAAAATCTGGTCATGTCCAATGATTTCTCTACTTAAAACAAGTGATAATAACCAAAAAATGTTTTTGCTGATTCACTTTAAGCTCTTTCCATAATATCTGGACAATTTTTACTTGTATGACATTTAATTCCAGCCATTTTGTACTGAGTGTCACTTTGAACATTCCAAAATTTGTTTGAGCTTTCACTCTTTGCATTGTCTTTTGTTAGCACAACATTTCATCAAATTCTTTCTTTAGATGTATCATCTGTAAATAAAGGTTATATTTATTTGCCCCCGCCACATGTTGGCAAATCTGACACAAGGTTAGTTTAAAACAAAGCCCAATACCACTAGCATTTCTTGCCCCTGTGTGTGTGTATGTTTGTTTTTAGTGTTTATATTTATTGTATATATATATATATATATATATTATATATATAGTGTGTGTTTTTTAGTGTTTATATTTATTGTGTGTGTGTGTAATATGTGTTTTTAGTGTTTATATTTATTGTGTGCATGTGTGTGTATATATATATATGTTTTTAGTGTTTATATTTATTGTGTGTGCGTGTGTGTGTGTATATATATATATGTTTTTAGTGTTTATATTTATTGTGTGTGTGTGTGTATATATATATATATATAATGTTTTTAGTGTTTATATTTATTGTGTGTGTGTATATATGTTTGTATGTATACACACACACACACACACACACACATAGTGTGTGCATAAATGTAATCCAAAAGAAATGGTATATCAAAGCAAGATTTTTTAAAGTGATCCTCTTAAGATTGTTTAACTTAAAGAATAAAGCAATTTCTCATCCAATTTGCAAATGTTTATTTTGTAGAATCTTTCAGTCATCCAAATTCTTGATATGATAAAGACATCTGTGAAATACTAAGTAGAATTCTACATTACTTACAAAAATAGAAACATCAATATCCTCTTAGACTGTTGTTACATCAGAAAACTAACAGCTTCATGAATTGCCTATTATGTATGTTTAGTAAAGAAAAAGACTTAAATACCGGTCATATTAGCAGTTATGAATTTATTTCCAACACACACACACACACACACACACACATATATATATATATATATATATATATATATATATATATATATATATATATATATGGACTACCTCACTACTAATTTTATTGAAATTTCAAAAAGAAGTCTAACGAAACCCAGATACATATATGTATGTATATATACTCATATATATGGGTGGGAATAAATTTATAACTGCTAATATAACCGGTATTTAAGCCTTTTGCTTCACTAAATATATTCCTAGGTATATAATTCCAGAATTATTGTACATTGAGCTCTCAAATTCTTGAGGCAATATGCATAAAAAAAACTAACATTAATAAAACAACATGGGTCATAATATATTAACAATCTTTAATAACTAATACACTAATCACTGCAACCCTCTAAAAAAATAATAGACTCTCCAAATTTAAAAACAAAATAGATAAAAGAAAAAGAACAAAAGAACTAACACTAAAACATATAAACCCCCACCCCCTGATGACGACTGAAAAAACAGTCAAAAGCGCTTGGTTTGATAGTATGGAAAAAAATCCTAGATCAACTGGATCTTGACCTTAGAAAGATAGTCAGAAGACTGCAAAAGATACAAATCAAGATCATGAAGAAGAAATGTTCTGTTTTGTTTAATAACACCTGCGTATAAAATAACTTGCTGCCAAAATATACAACATATATATATGTGTAAGAGAGATACAGAAATGCTTACAATATGCTTATGCATTGAATATCAGTAGCAACTTATTCTTTAAGGCCACCATCTTTGACATTTGAATCCAAGGAAAGGACTGATTTTGATCAATGAATGTCACGGTAGACATTTGGGCATATAAAAACCACTTCATTTTAGCATAATCTTCCAAAAGAGATTTGAAAAAAAAAGCAGAATCTCCCATCAAATGACAACCAAAAGGAACATTCAAAACTGAACTCTTTATTCAATCCCTTAGATTGTTCTCATTCCATAAACCATAAAACAAATGTTAATCTAAATAATACAAATCTTTGTACTTTTGCTGTGTGATACTAACATACATGTGAAAGTTGAATATAAATGTAGATATCACTAAATGATCCCCTCTTCCATATCCACACCCATTTTCCAAACTTTTAATGGTTATTAATAAATAACTGATAAATTATTTATTTTCCCATTAAATTAACCCTAACCCTAACTTCTTTTTTCCTAGTAGATCGATCAATCAATCAATAAATAAATAAATAAATAATTTATCAGTCAAGAGTGGTTCCCCTTTGTTTATGTTAGACTTATAGAAAATAACCCTTTTAATATTATAAAAAAATATTTCGGATGATAACCAGATATTTAAAAAAAAATTATCTGCTTTTAGCAAATTTAATTCAAATCAAGTTTTGAGAAAATGGTTTCTAAATTCTGATAGGATCGGTTTTCACGAAGAGAAAATCGGCAAATATTTGTTTTCTCTAAATATTTCACCAAAGTATTTACTCTCAGTTTTGTGTTTTGACACTTAGAGAGAATTATCTGTCCAACTTGTAAACAAATCATTTTATTTACACAAACTGCCAATTTTCTGAAATGCCAATATTTTAAATATTTTTAAATTGTTGTCATTTCCCGTTTCTATATAAGGTTATTAAAAAAGAAAAAAAAAAAGATGGCTGACATTTCTATATAGCCATCTCTTATTCTTCAATGTGTTCATCCCCAAACTAAAATGACATTTTCAAAGATCTACCTTCGAAAACTTCTTCTAGCCACTAGCTTATATTGATGCATTCCAAAGGATTTTTTTTTATTTTTCTCTTCTTGGATAGATTATTCTTTTATTAAACAATAAAATCTATAGCAAAATTTTACAGCTAAAAATAATGGTCATATTTATACATGTGCTTATTTCTGTGGGGTTATTTAAACAACCATATCTATCGTCACAAAATTAACAGTATAGAACATCTTAAACAAACCATTATCCAAGAATTTGAGGCAATTCCAGTAGACATGTCATAAACCACGTCAAAATGATTTTAAAAAAGTTACAATAAAAGGAGGTGCAGATAACTATGAGATGGAAAACTGATTTAACTAAACAGTACATTAATCAAATTATATCCTTACAGTATTTTGTTTATGAATTTTTGTGTTGTATAAGATTTTGTGTTTATAAGTCTATCAACAATCAAATAAGTTATGACATCTCACCCGTCCTGTATATTGTATATCTAATGTGTACCTATTCTATTTTTAATGTGTCATGAGAATTGATATAATAATATATTTTTGGAAATAGCAAATACAGAATACTGATATTATTTTGGTAGTTGTTTATTTAGTTTAATGGCATATCAACCCTTGTGGGTTATTCGATGCTTTGAAAGAGTCTAATCAATAATCACGGTACTCTCTTTCTCAGTGTATTTTTTTAATAAATTTGTTTACAATAGATTTTTACTATAAAAGTAATATTGTACCAGTCATAAATAATTTATTTATTTATGTCTGGATAACCAATTCTATTTAAAGTGAGAGTATCTATGCACTCTGGTTAGTGTTCCTCTTTGCATAGGATTAGAGTGTAGTATCTGTGCATATTGTAAAAAGGTTTACACACAACAAGCATAATGCTTACTATTGTAGGAAATGGACTTAGCAGCTCAAGGCTGTTTACATTTCACATTTCACTAATACTTTTGCTAAAGGCATGAATCCAACAATTCTCTTTTTCTCAGCTATGGGTAAACAGTTGGGAAAACTGAGTTTGTTAACCTGGTATGGCAACCAGTCTACAAGAAGGAAAACTCTGAATTTAAACCAGTTGTATCTGCTTAAAAATTGACCTTGTGGTGGAGGAGTTTGCTAAATACATACACATTGTGTTTTATGAATATAGGACATTAACAGTGTATTTCCATTATACAGGATGACCAAAGAAAAAAAACAGAACCCATAAATTTTGTAATAAAATTGTTAATTTTATCTTTTTATTTTTCTTTCAGAATATACAGTCAACTTGGTGCTTAAAATATTGTAAAAATAATTTTCCCCAATATATCATAGTCAACCAAGAAAAAAACATCTTGAAATTTTATAGACGTTGATAAATTTATTTGGGTTCTGTTTTTTTTTTTGGTCATCCTGTACATTCAATAACTCTATTATATCTGTAAAACTTACATTAATTACTGGTTACTGATAATCCTTTTATTTTGTGTACTAAAATTTAGATAGAATGATTGGGTGTCAATTTGGTATTCAATCAATTTGTGATGAAATTAATTTGGTATGCAATCTACCAAACTCGCTTCATTTTAATTTCATTTGATAATAAATTATATAATTTTTTATTAACAATTTTTTTATTTTTGGGTGTTGATTTATATTTAATTTGCCTATAAATTTAATAAATTATTTTCTAATTCATATAATTTTATTTTTTTAAATAAATGTACAAAAATATAATAATGTTTTATTCAAGCTATGGTGAACAAATGATACATTGAGATTGCATACTAAGATAAAATTTGACTTTTGTCGATCATGTTGGCACATACATTGCATACCAAAGTATCTCCGAAAGATTGTGTGTTAAAATTTCAGTCTTGATAAATACAATTTCAGTCTCAATACTTTTTGAACACAACTCAAAGAAATAAAGAATATTTCAAAATTTTCTCAAAAACTGCAAAATGTTGTGATTACTTTTAAGAGCTCTGCTTATTTTCAGTCGATTATAGTTTTGAGAATCATCTTCAACTTAAACCAAGATCAATACAAACATGGCATAGGCTATTACAAAACTCTCCTGTGAGAAGGTAAAAAATTACCTTTCTATTGTAGAGATTGACCTTTCTTCAAATTGAATCTGCTTCTGAGAATCCAGTCTTGGTAAGTGGTTTAAATAGCAGGTTGGGCTATTATACTATGTAGCATGGCCAAGTCTGTTTCCAGAATTCTGATTGGCTGGTGGTTTTTGTGTGGACATTTTATCCATATATACTGAACATTTGACTGTGTTCTGTCAATTGCTACAGAGTTTATTCAGTTACAGTCTCTTTTTTTTTCTTTTTTTCTTTTTTTGCCTGGTTACTGGATGCTAGTCCTAGCCTTCCTGTGAAGGTTAGTATGATGTTAATTTTACATCTATGAACATCTCTAAACATCTTGTTTTGTATAAATGATTTTTAAAGAACGTTAATAAGTATTTCATGATCAAACTCCATAATGGATCAGCAAGACTAGCCTGCTAACCACTTCACCAAGGTGTATTCACTAAGTGTAGTATAGATATTTGTTCATCTGTTTACATCGAATATTTGTTATTTATGTACGGGTTGTGTTAAAAAACAGAATTGAGATTGAAGCTACTACAGCTATCATGACCAAAATGAACAAAGAATGAAACATTTTCTTCAAAAGATATGAAGAAAAAAAAATACATTACTGGCAAGGAAAATTTTAATCAACCATTGGTGAGCCTAATAAAATTCCTTTTAACCCTTTAAAAAAAATTGCCAATTCTCTTTTGGGGTGAGGTGGGTTACTCAGATCTTTACTAAGTTTACAAATCAATAGATTCTTTGAAATAAACATCAAAGATATCCTTGTAGCAACAAACATCTTATGTTTATTTCACCCTTCAAATAGATGCTAAGAAAACTTATTTTTCTGAAAAATGAATTTAATTTACATGAAAGATGAGTAAAACTAATGATAATTCAAAAAAGGTTTTAATGAAGCAGTGAGTATGCTTGAAAGAGAAAAGCATTTATTGTTAAATTGATTATTAGACAACTTGAACTGGCTTGTGATGTAGCTGAATGCAGGTATGTAGTTGGATGTAGAATTTCCCTACTTCAATTTTTTTGTTGTTTTGTTTTTAACATTTGGCAACCGGACATTGCAATATACAGTGCTGCTGAATATCCAACCAGATTTAAATTCCAGTACATCACAACTGATAATACATAAGTAGGAGAGAAGTGATATGATATAGTCCCTAGTGCAATCACAAAAACAATATATTCATTAAATAATAACAATGAGTGTTGTCAGCTGATTATTTATGTTATACAATAGGGAATACAGTAAATCTGCCAAAATACATAATTCAGCATACATATGGCAAAATTTGATTTCATAGAAAAGATGAATGAGTGAGGTGTAAAAAAAACAACCAACTGATTGCTTTGTAGATCCCATAGGTTCTATATTGCAAAAATATCAGATCAAAATTTAGCTAACAACTATTTCAGTATACAGACCTATTGATTCCCTCTACACATTCACACAAATATCTGTTCTCTCTCTCTGTGTATCTTTTGAAAGAGGAATAGATTATACGTATGTTTATGTACATTAAAAGAGACCTAATGATGTACTTGTGTATGTGAAAAAAAGGATCTGGTAAAAATATATAAATTCTCTTAAAGATGGTTCTCTCTCTCTCTCTCTCTCTCTCTCTCTCTCTCTCTCTCTCTCCATCTATCTATCTATATCTTATATTAATATATATTATATGTGTGTGTAAAGTAAAGTCAATGGGGTGGCCTAATGTTGATATCAGCCATACAGTGAGGGAGTCTATCCCCTTTTCATTAGTGCTAGACCAAGGAAATTATTTTTGCTGAGAAGGAGCACTACATCTACCATCAGCTCCTCACTTTACTGCACAGATCCCTGTGCTACTCATATGGTGAGTTGGCAAGGGCTGGTATCGAACTAGGAATCTTGTGATTCCTAGGCAAGTGCTCTACCAACTGAGCTAAACCGGCCCTATATGTATATATATATATATATATATGTATGTATGTATGTATATATATATATATATGTATGTATGTATATATATATATATGTATATATATATGTTATATATATATAGTGTATGTATATATTATATATATGTATATATATATATATATTATTATATTTATTTATTATTATTATTTTTTAATTGTTTTTATATAATTTTTTTTTTCTTCTCTATACTTGTTCTGATTCATTCAATAGTTTAATTCATAGTTTAATTTTGTCTGACTACCATCCCCCAAGAAGCCAGAACTCGAAAAGTATCCTTTTTTTCTCATTTGACTTCCTGTCACCATGGTGACAGTCTTACAATGTAAAAAAAATTTTTTATTATTATTTTTTTATATTTATTTATTTTTTTTTTTTTTTTTTTTTTTTTTTTTTGAAGTAAAATTTTTCAGTTTATGCAATTTCAAATAACCTGATCTTCCATCTGATGAGACTGGGTTTGGGGAGCTATATTAAATCAACTTAGATTTATATAGCCCCAATTTTGGTCGAAATAAATTATTTAGGAATTACGGTGTTGAGTTTTTTCCTTCCTTTCTAAGATAAATATTGCTCTGTATGTAATCTAAAAAGTTTATTATACATTGAGTTCTCTTTAGAGATTTAAAGATTCACTGTATTTATACATACTGGACCATACAATAATAATACAGTATATCTTAGAAATCACATATAGAATCATCCCTTACTACCAAGTTTTGGATACCACACACACACACACACCACACATATATATATATATATATATTATATATATATATATATATATAATTTTTTTTTTTATTTTTTAAGTTATAAAGAGAGAGATGTAGAATTGCTTACAATATGCTTATGCATTGAATATCAGTAGCAACTTATTCTTTAAGGCATCATCTTTGACATTTGAATCCAAGGAAAGGACTGATTGATCAATGAATGTCACGCTAGACATTTGGGATCTAAAAACCACTTCGTTTTAGCATTACATAATCTTCCAAAGAGATTAACAAAACAAAAAACCTAAACTCCCATCAAATGACAACCAAAAGAAACATCATTGTATCATTTAAGTATCTGTTAACCAACCCCTACACACAAATAGAATGTGACACAAGGTTCCAATTTCTTAAGCAAAGTTTAACTTGCTGAATTTGTGTTGTCCTTCTAGACTTGTTACCTAAACCAATGTTAAAGAGCCCAGTCGACCCTACACCAGCTAAATGTAACGGCTCTGTTGATTGGTTGGTTTATGCATTTTCAACCTTTGTTGGGTTATTAATGCCAAAGCTTGTTTTCACCAAACATGAGCAGGTTGTGACAAATAATAGGTTTTGAATTCAGTTTTTCTTTTTCCTAGACTTGTTGCCATTACTGAAGGTAAAGATTCCAGTCTCTGCAACTATTACCTATAGCTGGTTGGAGGATAGTTTGGATGGATACATTTCCCAAGGTTTAGCACTATATGAAATACAAATTGTCTTTTTAATTTCTTTCTTGTTTTTTTTTTTTACATGCAATTATATTGGTTTCAGGTAACTAAATGATAACCATTTGTAAACAATTATGGCTCCCATAATTATTCTTTATACAATTAATTTGCACACATCTATATGGTTCAAGTATTCTTATCTAATATTAATGATTTTCAAAGATCTTTTGACCAATAGATCATATTTCGTAAGAGGTAACACTCTTGATCAGAGTAGACCAGTGAGTAATGGTAATGAAGTGTGACTCCACACTCAACAGAGCTCCAGAACAGGAGCCTCACCATCAGATTGCAGTTTAGTGTTATATATCTTCTTTTTTTTTCTTTGGTTAGGGTTAATACTCTGTAGAAAATGCATTTAACCCTACTCTCAAGGCTGCTATTGTATTTAGTATTCTGAAGTCTACGGCTTAAAATAAGGAGCAATGATGATAGATAGTTATTGATACTCTGTGAAATTGTGCTTTTTATATATTATATATAATATATATATATATATATTACACACAGACCAACCCTTCGTATGAGCAGGGTTATTTCTTAAGTGGAGTTTAACAAGTTTGAATTAAGAATTTTTTTCTCCCAGACTGGTTGCCTAATCAAGGTAAAGAGACAAGCCTGCCATACTATTTACCCATAGCTGGAGGGAGATTAGTTGGGGGCATTACATTCCAAGAGGATTGCATTATCTTGTCTAGGATTTGAACTTGTCTTGCCATTTTCCATTATACAATTCATTCCTCTGTGGTTGTATAAACCAGTTATTAGATTTGAGTGAAATTTAAGAAAAAGAAAACAAACTCAAATTGAGCAAGATTTTAACAAATATGGTGATGGTTAAATGATTATATTATAAATAGGTATATGAATTATTCAAATGGGTTTGTAGAACAAGTGTCAGTTCAAGCTAATAATAGATTACTAAATGGATAGTTATTCTTTGTGATAGGGGCAATATAGATGGGTGGGTTATTCTATAACTCAACATAAAAAGGGGAACCACTCTGAATGATTTTTATCTGTTAATTAATCTACCCATTATTTTTCCATTTAAACTAACCCTAACCCAGTCTCTTTTTTCTATAGTAGATCAATAATAAATAAATATTATTAGTCGAGTGGTTTCCCCTTTTTATATTGGAGTTATAGGAAATAAACCAATGGGATATAGACCATGAGTACAAATGATGATAAATATAAATAAGTTTTAAAAAGAATAAGATACAGGGTGGTCCACAAAATACCAAAACATTTTTAAAAATTTGAAAATTTGTTTTTAATTTAATTTTTATATATTGTCAGATATTATAAATAACCGAAGCAAATTAAAAATATTGAGTTACAATGTGAACAAATTGAATAATAGAATTTTCTCCCAATTACCTGCATTTGATACTGGCCCTCACCAACTCAGCACATGAGTAGCACCAATATGGATTGTATGGTAAGTGGGGAGCTGATGGTAGGAGTGGTACTCTACCTCACATGCAAAAAAAAACAATCTCTCTGGTCTAACACTAGTGAAAAGGGGAATGGCCTTCCTTAAAGTTTCGGCTGATACTGACAATAGGCCACACCTGATTACTTACAAAATATATAGAGGTTTTAAATTTTTGTATGTGTCGGTCTTTTTTAGGGCCACCCTTTAGGTAAGAAAGATATGAACAAATAGATATAAACATAAAAAACAAAGACAGATATGAAGGAACAGATACAGGAGATTTGAAATAGATATGTGTAATAAGTAATTGAGAGTCTCCTCCCATTTGGAGAACTCTCTTGGGAATACTAGACTTTATAAACTCTTGATAAGTGTACCAATTATTCTAAGTAGAATAAAGCTTTCAAAGTCTATCAGTGTTATCATTTGTCATTACAATATGAATGGATAAAAAAAAATTTAAATATATATATATATATATATATATATATATATATTATATTATATGTTTGGTTTTGAAGGCTAACAATGCAAGTGTAAAGAAAAACAAGATAACTATGATGTTGTTCATTTACCTTTGATTTTGGGATAAAAAAATCCCTTCATCAGATTTTTGAAAGCACAGAGCCCTGAAAAAGGACTATTTCCTAGAATCTGTCCATTTTGTTGGATAGTGATTTTATGTATGCTTGTTGATAAAGTCTTATTCCTCCAAATTCTTTGTGCATGTGTTTATTTGTTTATTAGTCTTAGAATCATTCCAAATCGTTTTCATATGTTGGTGTGTATAATAAAACTCTTATATATAATAAAATAAGCCAAATGAGTAAGAATATCTACTTAGGTTTCTCCTAATGGATCATCAGGACTTATTATTTATTGGCTCTAGTTTATTGTATTGAACATTTTAGTATATTTAACTTAGGCAACTCTTACAGTATTTTTTTTGGCAATTATGATAGTGCGGATGATTATCTACAAGTGTGCCTATGATTTGGTCTTCTTTTTTGATGTATTTTTTTCTTTCAGGTGAAAGTTTGTATGTGTAATTACAAACTATAGAACTGGGATTTTTGTAATACTGTCAGAGTTGTGTGTGTCAAAATTTATAGATTTTTTTTTACTTTTTGACACACTTTGTATTCTGGAAAAAAAAAATATATTCATTAAATTTTTTTTTAGAATACAAGCTGTGTCAAAAAGTACCAAGTTTAAAGCTGTATTTACCAAAATAGAAATGAAGAATGAATGGAAAGTTTGTTGTTTTTTTTTTTTTTTGTTTTTTTTTTCAGAATTACAAAAAGTACAAAAAATGTCAATACTTTTTTGACACACCTTGTATATAAATGTGAAAATATGAAGAGTATAAGATTCACATATAAACATAAGTAAAAACTAAAATAAATGAAGACAGACTGATGAAAAGACATAATTCATTTAACATTCAGTTCTTTTTAATACTGCTTCATAAACCTGCATTAGCAAACAATATGCTATGCTAAACATTTAAATGAATTTCCTGAATTTTAACTTTATATTCCCAAGCTCAGCAATACCTCGTAATGATCCTCCATCTTGTACTGCTCTCAGATACAAGCCAAACTGCCAATACCAAAATTTTTTTAAACTGGAAAAAAAAAATGTTAAAAATAAAAATGACCTCATCAAAATCAAAGGTAAAAAGAAATGTTAACTTTTTGTTCTCATGGAGAATCAATACACTCCATGTAGGAAAATGTTCTTTTGAAAATTATTTTCATTGATTTTATTTTTATTTTAGATTATTGTTTAAATTTTTTCTTGTAAAGTATGAATTGATGAATAGCCCATAAAAATCAATGAAATATATATGTCTGTCTCCTGTGTGTATGCTCAGAAGATATAAAGATATGTATATATATATATTGAGAGAGAGAGACAAAAGTTTCATCATTATGTAGAGTTCATCATTATGTAAGTGTATATATGTATTTATCAAAGTGTGTATGTATATAGTTTATAATAATGTGTATATGTAGTTTTATAATAATGTGTGTTGTATGTATATATATATAATATATATTATAATATATATATATATGAGATAGAATGTATGTATATACGGTTTTATGGAGGTGCGTGGCATTAATGGTTAGCGTCGTAAAACTGGACTTGTCGACCCGAGTTCAAATCCTAGACAAGGCTGTTTGCATTTTCAGATAGTGCTAATACCCTTGGGAAAGGTATGAATCCATATATTCTCCTCAAGCTATGGGTAAAATAGTAGGCAGGACTGGGTCTTTAACCTTGAGTAGTAACAGTCTAGGAAAAGGAAAACTGTGAATTGAAAAATCCTGACGTCAGTCATTGTTGTGTTTGTGTGATTCCTTGTGCACCAATTCTTTCCTATCGTCTGTGTTGCCAAAAAGTGCAGAATAGTCCAAATAAGCCTTCACCACACTTCATTGGATGAATACTCCTGCGTCGAAATGGACGGCAGAGGTCCTTTTTTTTTTTTCATACGGTTTATCACAATGTATATGTGTGTGTGCCTATGTTTTATACCTTTAATAAATTCCATGTATGAGTTATATATATATATATATAATCACTCAAATAGATGCTACAATTCTTAGGTCAGAATCAATTTTGGGAGTAGTAGACATAAAGGGAAGACTCTACACTTCCCAGCTCTCAAGAAATGGAGCCTACCCACTATAATTATATATATAATTAATATATATTATATATATATATATATAATGCATGCACATTAGAGGATGGGAGAGACATGTGGTATAATGGTTTTAGGGTTGTTGGAAATGGGCTCATCACCCCAAGTTCAAATCCTGATGAAGCTGTTTGCATTTTACATAGTGCTAATAATCCTGGGAAAGATATGAATCCAACTTACTCCCCTCCAGCTATGGTAATAGTAGGGCGACTGGGCTTCTACCTTGCAAACCAGTGATAGGTAACCAGTCTAGAGGAGGAAACACTGAATTCAAACCTGTTAAATCTGCTAAGAAATTGACCTTGTCACTTCCTACTCATGCGGGAGGGGGTGGTTAAATATTATATAGGAGAATTCATGTTTATTTAAAGTAACATATACATATGTGTGTCTGTTTGTACGTTATAGGATACATATTTACTAACCCTTATACATGAAAAGGATATGATACAAGGTCAATTTTTAAATAGTTTAATAGGTTTGAATTCAGTATTCCTTTTCTTATACCGTTTGCCATTATAGAAGGAAAAATAGAGGGGTGAAAATAGATATTCGACTCAACAGGTCCCTGCTGAGGGGGGACAAAAAGAAGCGAGCCCACCGTCTTCTCGCAGGCCAAACTTTCTTTTGGTCAACACAGTCTTTGTCTTCGACCAGCAGCTGGAGAAGAGCCGGTTGTCATCAAAAATTTTAGCAGCTGAAAAATCGCAAACTCCCATTTAGTTTGTTTCTTGTTGAATTAAAATCAATTCTTTGTGGGTCGTTCACAAATCACTTTTGTCGCTGATTGCCGTTCTCGCGTCAGCCAACTGCTCTGCGACTGCCCCAGCACTCCACTCACTTGTTTTTTTATGGACACAGTCCCCAACATCAGGCACTGAATTACACCTCGCGTTCCATCCCCAGTGCCTGCAAATCTCATTCTTTGCATTTCTGAGAGGGCGCAGGTCGGACTCTGGCAGGAAAGACAATGTCTTGCCTCTTTTTTCTAATGAGTACTGTAGTTTACTCATTTCTCAAGACCATATCAATTGCTTAAATAGACCCACTCTTTGCCCTACAATTTCACTAGTAGCTGGAGGGAGACTATTTGATTATACCTATCGTAAGAATATTAACGCAATGTGAAATGCAACAATTTGAGTTCATTTCTTACAAACAATAACCATTACACTGCAAGCACCTCCAATCATCTTATCATCATGTTGCACTGTCAGCATGGATTTTTATGACTCTTTCTAACAACCATCCCTATTTGGTCACACTCCAGCAGGTTCTCCACATGATCACAATCTGTGCAGAGCTGTTTGGTGTAGAATTTTGCTGATCGAAAATATTGAGAGTTTTGTGTATGCTTATGGCTTGCCTGTTACTTGCCAAACTTGCTTTATACAGCTTGTATTTCTGCTTTGTGTAATGCACAGCTAGACTGTTTTTCAACAATATATGCTTAAATAAACTAAAAACCTATTTTTTTTTTCCTGAATCTGACCTGCTGAAAAGGGCATGCAATTTTAATATGCCATGTGTCTTATATTGCCGTTCAAAAATACAGTATATATAAGTGTCAAAACAATTTATTCAAGTCTTTTTATGTACCTTTTTGACACCACATTGTATTAAAAAAAATAACGTTCCATTCATTTGTTCATTTCTAATCTTTGGTTAAAATACAAGCTTAAACTTGGACTTTTTGACACACCGTATTCTGAAAAAATTAATAATGCGAACATTACTTTTTTTCTTTTTTTTTATTTTGTTTTTCCCAGAATTTAGCCAAAAAAATATCTTTTGATACCATTCTATACCACACCTGGCTTGCCATGTGGTGATGGATGTTAGTCAGTTCCATAGAAATCGACCTTAACCCTTATTGACCATACAGTAACTTATGCACTTTTTTATGCTCAGCAGTGAGTATATCATAACCATCTAAGCTGTATTATATTGTGTGTGTGGTTGTTGGTGCAGTTATTTTAGCTCATAACATGTATAATAATTAACCACGATTGAAAGCACTCCTTTCTATTCCTTAGTTTTGTGGCAACGTGTGTATAATTCTCAACATTTATTTACATGCTTATTGTCTGAATGTTTTTCACTTTAGAAAAATTGGCTCATGATTTTGTTAAATTTCAACTCCGAAAACTGTCAGTTATACTTCATAGGTATACTCGCTCGCTGTTCTTGCAAATTAATTATATACTAATTGCTTGACTAAAGAAAAGAAATTTAGTTTTTGAGAATTTATCATTAACTTAACAAATGACGTAGATATATACATAACATTCCTGCGTATTGTGCTTAATATCTAATTATGCGCATACAATTTATAGCTCTCTGAATTCCAAAGTTCTGACGAGCTCTATATACAGATAATAACTTGCACTCTCAAATATTCTGTTATTTCTAAAGAATATTTTATTTAGAGTGTTTTGAATTTTGTAGTTGTGCGTTTAAAATCAATCATTTAGATTGCATTGCTGAAAGTGGACACTACATTCACT
Organism: Doryteuthis pealeii; assembly: GCA_023376005.1. NCBI lineage: Eukaryota > Metazoa > Mollusca > Cephalopoda > Myopsida > Loliginidae > Doryteuthis > Doryteuthis pealeii. Next base: position 104,380,537 of record CM042143.1, on the reverse strand, counting down.
GTGGGACTCACTGATCTGAGAAAAACCTGTGGCAAGCAACACCTTATTTATATTACGCTTTCTAAATCGTATTCTTCAACTTGGAAAAAGATTTGTAGTCTATGCTCGAAGACTCAGGGTTAGGGTCAAGGGCTCATCTGATTGAAACACTTCTCTTACTTTTATGTGAATTTCTTGGAGTATGAGAATTTTTCATCATTATTCACTAATTATTCAAAACTAGTATCTTGTATTTTGGGTTGTTAGTATTATGGTACATGTTTCAGCTTGTATTACTTGGTCTTCTTCAAAGTAGTGTTTTGGTATTATTATTTCTCTCTCTCTAAGCTTTGGTTTCTTTACTCTTTTCTTTCTCTTCTCTCTCATACCCTCTCTGACTACATTTAAAGTGGTCGATTCTGGAGTCATAAGCTAAATGGCTGTGTTACGGAACATTTCTACTTTTCGCCTATTATTATTATTCATCATCATTTCACTAGACTACCATCATGCCATTTTTCAATATTAATATAAAAATACACTAGAGTTAACTAATTATTACTCCTTCCCTTGGCGACAGTATACAATAATAAACAGACCGAACACATGTCGCATAAGACTCGTTGCTATGATTAAACACGTAGAATATCTAGCACAACTTAAAATTCATTTTTTGCTACCCATTCATGGTACATTTTCTATTTTCTTTCGATACTCTCATTTAATATAAATTTCTTCACCTTCTCGATATGAATATTGAATTTTAGGTAATTTTAAGCGTATGTTCTTAGTCCTTCGTATGAATTTAAGGAGTATGGTATAGGGTATGGTATAGGATGAATAACAAAGATATATCATAGTTGTGTAAACTTTAGGGAATAGTGTTACTACATTTTTTAAACAACATCTCAAAATATTAGGTATAAATCAAAGGTCAACAAACAACATTCATAGTTACCTCATTTTCTTTACACTTGATTTGTGATAGCGGTAACAAACACAATTAACCAAAACCCAAACCAAAAAGCCAAACTAATTATTTTTCTCTCTTTGGATATTTTATATTAATACACGAAAAAAATGTGATGCGAGAAACCTGAATAACATATTATGGCTTACAATGTAACAAATAATATCTTAAATACAACTATTGTTCATGAATTCGCTCAGAAAAGTTGTGAACAATTCTATGAAGTTTTATTCACCATCAGTATCGGTTATTCACTTCAATATGTTTAAATCGTACTCACTACTTATGATATTCAGTAGTTATATGAGGCCGCAAAGTAATTGAAACCAAAATCCAACCATGACATAGACAATTAATAAGCATAAATCCGTATCTGTTCTACTCATGACGTTCTCTCACCATCAAGGTTCGAAAGCAAAATACACCCTCACATAAAGAAATAGAAGAGTTCAGTTCCTGGCAGTAGAGGCCAGTAGTCTCTAATCCTCGATCAGATTTATCATTACGTTCTCTTCCTATTTCTCTTCTT
>CM042143.1:104372109-104378959 GCA_023376005.1 Doryteuthis pealeii | reverse complement strand
AACTCTGTCGTAACAAACCATCTGAGTAATTCAGTAACCCTATTCAGATTATATATTCATTAACTTCACCCATATTTGTAAATCTGCTTCATTTTGAAGTTTGTTTCATTCTTAAATTTCACTCAAATCTAATAACTGTTTAACAACCAACGAGGAGCATTGAATGTATAATGGAAACATGGCAAGACAGTTTCAATTCTCTAGACAAGATAATGCTAATCCTTCTTGGGAAATGCTATGCCCCCAACTTAACTCCCTCCAGCTATGGCGTAAAATAGTATGGCAAGTGACTCTACCCTTTATTAGCAACCAGTCTGTAGAGACAAAAATTCTATAAGTCAAACTGTTAAACTCCACTTAAGAAATCACCCTGCTCATACAAGGCGATTGGTTCTGTTTAATACCTACTATTATATATATATATATATATAATATATAAAAGCACAATCTTCAGAGTATCCAATAACTATCTATCAATCATTGCTCCTTATTTTAAAGCCGTACACTTCAGCAATACTAATACAATAGCAGCCTTGAGCAGTAGCGGGTCTTAAACAGCATTTTCTATCTCAGAGTATTAAAGACCCAACCAAGAAAAAAAGAAGATTTATATAACACTAAACTGCATCTGATGGCTCGAGGCTCCTTTTGGAGCCTTGCTGAGAGTGTGGAGTCACACCATTCATTACCATTACTCACTGGTGCTACTCTGATCAAGAGTGTTACCTCTTCAGAATATAGACTCTATGGTCCAAATAGATCTTTGAATCATTAGATCTAGATAAGAGATTACTTGAAACCATTATAGATGTGTGCAAATATATTTATAAAGAATAATTATGGGAGCCATAATTGTTTACAAGATTGGTTATCATTAGTTACCTGAAACCAATATTGCATGTACAAAAAAAAAAACAAGAAAGAAATTAAAAAAAGACAATTTTATTTCATTATACGCGCTATACCCCTTGGAATGTATCATACCAAACTATCCTCCAACCAGTATAGCACAGTAAATAGTTTGCAGAGACTGGATCTTTACCTCAGTATGGCAAAAGTCTTTAGGAAAAAGAAAAACTGAATTCAAACCTATTAATCTGTTGTCACATCCTGACTCAATGTTTGGTGAAAAACAAGCTTGGCATTTAAATAACCACAAAGGTTGAATGCCATAAAACCAACCATCAAACAGAGCCGTATAATTTAGCTGGTGTAGGTCGACGGCTCTTAACATTGGTCTAAGTAACACGTCTAGAAGGGACACACAAAATTCAAGCAAGTTCAAAACTCTTGCTTAAGAAATTGACCTTTGTGTACATTCTATTGTGATGTAGGGTTGTTTAAAAACAATGGATACTTAAATGATACAATGATGTTTCTTTGGTCTTGTCATTTGATGGGAGTTTAGGTTTTGTGTTTTTTAATCTCTTGGAAGATTATGTAATGCGTAAAACGAAGTGTTTTATAGATGCCCAAATGTTCGTAGCGTGCATTCATTTTATCAAAATCAGTCCTCTTCCTCTGGATTCAAATGGTCAAAGATGATTGCCTTAAAGAATAAGGTTGTACTGATATTCAAGTGCCATTAAGCATATTGTAAGCAGTTCTACATCTCTCTCTTCATAACTTAAAAATAATAAAAAAAAAATCTACTATATATATATTATATATATATACTATACTATATATACCTATATATGTGTGTGGTGTGTGTGTGTGTGTGTTGGGACTCCAAAACTTAGGAGTAAAGGGATGATTCTAATGTGATTTCTGAACGAGTATACTGTATTATCTATTGAATGCCAGTTGTATAAACAGTGAATCTTTAAATTCTCTAAAGAGAACTCAATGTATAATAAACTTTTAGATCTACATACAGGCAAAATATTAATCTTAGAAAGGAAGGAAAACTCAACACCTAATTCCATAATAAATTTTATTTCGACCAAATTGGGCCCATTATAAATCTAATAATATCACAAAAAAATGTTGATTTAATATTAGGCTCCCAAAAACCCAGTGCTCATCAATGGCACAGAATCAGCGTCTATTTGAATTGGCATAACTGAAAAATTTTACTCGTGCAAAAAAAAAAAAAAAAAAAAAAAAAAAAAATAATAAAATATAAAAAAAATAATTAATAAACAAAAATTTTTTTTACATTGTAAGGACTGTCACCATGGTGACAGGAAGTCCAAATGAGAAAAAGGATACTTTTCGGTCGTGCTTCTTTGGGCGGGGATGGTAGTCGACAAAATTAAACTATGAATTAAAAACTATTGATAGATCAGAAACAAGTATAAGAGAAGAATAAAACAAGAAAATTATATAAAAAAACAAATTAAAAAAAAATTAATATTATAACATGAATGAATAAATATATTATATAATTAATATATATACACCACACACACATACATATATATTATATATATACACACATTATATACACATTACAATATATCATACATACAATATACATATCATATGACCATACATATACATATACATACTATACTATACAATTATTACATTACATACAATTATATATATACATAATAATGTTATACATACATACATATACTTATATATTACATATGATATTATACATAGCATACATATATATTATATACATCTATATATACATACAAAATATTATAATATATCATATATATATACATACAACATACTAATATATATAACCATATATATTATACTACCGATACATATATATATTATATATATATATACATATAGGCCGGTTTAGCTCAGTTGGTAGAGCACTTGCCTTAGGAATCACAAGATTCCTGGTTCGGATACCAGCCCTTGCCAACTCACCATATGAGCAGCACAGGGATCTGTGCAGTTAAAGTGAGGAGCTGATGGTTAGATGGAGTGCTCCTTCTCAGAAGCCAAAAAAATAATTTCCTTGTCTAGCACTAATGAAAAGGGATAGACCTCCCTCACAGCTTATGGCTGATATCAACATTAGCCACCCCATTGACTTACTTTACACACACATATATATATATTATTATATAGATATAGATAGATAGATGGAGAGAGAGAGAGGAGAAGAGAGAAGGAGAGAGGAAGAGAGAGAACCATCTTTAAGAGAATTTATGATATTTTTACCAGATCCTTTTTTCACATACACACAGAACATCATTAGTCTCTTTTTATACATAAACATACGTATAATCTATTCCTCTTTCAAAACGATACCACAGAGAGAGAGAACAGATTATTTGTGTGAATGTGTAGAGGGAATCAATAGGTCGTATATACTGAAATAGTTGTTAGCTAAATTTTTGATCTGATATTTTTGCAATATAGAACCTATGGGATCTACAAAGCAATCAGTTGGTTGTTTTTTTTACACCTCACTCATTCATCTTTTCTATGAAATCAAATTTTTGCCATATGTATGCTGAATTATGTATTTTGGCAGAATTTTACTGTATTCCCTATTGTATAACATAAATAATCAGCTGACAACACTCATTGTTATTATTTAATGAATATATTGTTTTTGTGATTGCACTAGGACTATATCATATCACTTCTCTCCTACTTATGTATTATCAGTTGTGATGTACTGGATTTAAATCTGGTTGGATATTCAGCAGCACTGTATATTGCAATGTCCGGTTGCCAAATGTTAAAAACAAAAACAAACAAAAAAATTGAACTAGGGAAATTCTACATCCAACTACATACCTGCATTCAGCTACATCACAAGCCAGTTCAAGTTGTCTAATAATCAATTTAACAATAAATGCTTTTCTCTTTCAAGCATACTCACTGCTTCATTAAAACCTTTTTTGAATTATCATTAGTTTTTACTCATCTTTCATGTAAATTAAATTCATTTTTCAGAAAAATAAGTTTTCTTAGCATCTATTTGAAGGGTTGAAATAAACATAAGATGTTTGTGCTACAAGGATATCTTTGATGTTTATTTCAAAGAATCTATCTGATTTGTAAACTTAGTAAAGAATCTGAGTAACCCACCTCACCCCAAAAGAGAATTGGCAATTTTTTTTAAAGGGTTAAAAGGAATTTTATTAGGCTCACCAATGGTTGATTAAAATTTTCCTTGCCAGTAATGTATTTTTTTTTTCTTCATATCTTTTGAAGAAAATGTTTCATTCTTTGTTCATTTTGGTCATGATAGCTGTAGTAGCTTCAATCTCAATTCTGTTTTTTAACACAACCCGTACATAAATAACAAATATTCGATGTAAACAGATGAACAAATATCTATACTACACTTAGTGAATACACCTTGGTTGAAGTGTTAGCAGGCTAGTCTTGCTGATCCATTATGGAGTTTGATCAGAAATACTTATTAACGTTCTTTAAAATCATTTATACAAAACAAGATGTTTAGAGATGTTCATAGATGTAAAATTAACATCATACTAACCTTCACAGGAAGGCTAGGACTAGCATCCAGTAACCAGGCAAAAAAAGAAAAAGAAAAAAAAGAGACTGTAACTGAATAACTCTGTAGCAATTGACAGAACACAGTCAAAATGTCAGTATATATGGATAAAATGTCCACACAAAAACCACCAGCCAATCAGAATTCTGGAAACAGACTTGGCCATGCTACATAGTATAATAGCCCAACCTGCTATTTTAAACCACTTACAAAGACTGGATTCTCAGAAGGCAGATTCAATTTGAAGAAAGGTCAATCTCTACAATAGAAAGGTAATTTTTTACCTTCTCACAGGAGAGTTTTGTAATAGCCTATGCCATGTTTGTATTGATCTTGTTTAAAGTTGAAGATGATTCTCAAAACTATAATCGATGAAAATAAGCAGAGCTCTTAAAAGTAATCACAACATTTTGCAGTTTTTTGAGAAAATTTGAAATATTCTTTATTTCTTTGAGTTGTGTTCAAAAAGTATGAGACTGAAATTGTATTTATCAAGACTGAAATTTTAACACACAATCTTTCGGAGATACTTTGGTATGCAATGTATGTGCCAACATGATCGACAAAAGTCAAATTTTATCTTAGTATGCAAATCTCAATGTATCATTTGTTCACCATAGCTTGAATAAAACATTATTATATTTTTGTACATTTATTTAAAAAATAAAATTATATGAATTAGAAAATAATTTATTAAATTTATAGGCAAATTAAATATTAAATCAACACCCAAAAATAAAAAAAATTGTTAATAAAAAATTATATAATTTATTATCAAATGAAATTAAAATGAAGCGAGTTTGGTAGATTGCATACCAAATTAATTTCATCACAAATTGATTGAATACCAAATTAACACCCAATCATTCTATCTAAATTTTAGTACACAAAATAAAAGGATTATCAGTAACCAGTAATTAATGTAAGTTTTACAGATATAATAGAGTTATTGAATGTACAGGGTGACTGAAAAAAAAACAGGAACCCAAATAAATTTATCAACGTCTATAAAATTTCAAGGTTTTTTTTCCTTGGTTGACTATGACATATTGGGGAAAATTATTTTTACAATATTTTAAGCACCAAGTTGACTGTATATTCTGAAAGAAAAAAGATAAAATTAACAGTTTTATTACAAAATTTGTGGGTTCTGTTTTTTTTCTTTGGTCACCCTGTATAATGAAATACACTGTTAATGTCCTATATTCATAAAAACAATGTATATGTATTTAGCAAATCCTCCACCACAAGGTCAATTTTTAAGCAGATACAACTGGTTTAAATTCAGAGTTTTCCTTTTGTAGACTGGTTGCCATACCAGGTTAAACAAACTCAGTTTCCCAACTGTTTACCCATAGCTGAGAAAAGAGAATTGTTGGATTCATGCCTTTAAGCAAAAGTATTAGTGAAATGTGAAATGTAAAACAGCCTTGAGCTGCTAAGTCCATTTTCCTACAATAGTAAACATTATGCTATGTTGTGTGTAAACCTTTTTACAATATGCACAGATACTACACTCTAATCCTATGCAAAGAGGGACACTAACCAGAGTGCATAGATACTCTCACTTTAGGTAGAATTGGTTATCCAGACATAAATAAGGAAATTATTTATGACTCGTACAATATTACTTTTATAGTAAAAATCTATTGTAAACAAATTTATTTAAAAAATACACTGAGAAAGAGAGTACCGTGATTATTGATTAGACTCTTTCAAAGCATTAAATAACCCACAAGGGTTGATATGCCATTAAACTAAATAAACAACTACCGAAATAATATCAGTATTCTGTACTTGCTATTTCCAAAAATATATTATTATATCAATTCTCATGACACATCAAAAATAGAATAGGTACACACTAGATATACAATATACAGGACAGGCGAGATGTCATAACTTATTTGATTGTTGATAGACTTATAAACACAAAATCTTATACAACACAAAAATTCATAAACAAAATACTGTAAGGATATAATTTGATTAATGTACTGTTTAGTTAAATCAGTTTTCCATCTCATGGTTATCTGCACCTCCTTTTATTGTAACTTTTTTTAAATCATTTTGACATGGTTTATGACATGTCTACTGGAATTGCCTCAAATTCTTGGATAATGGTTTGTTTAAGATGTTCTATACTGTTAATTTGTGATGATAGAATGGTGTTTAAATAACCCAACAGAAATAAGCATATGTATAAATATGATCATTATTTTTAGCAGAAAAATTTTGCTATAGATTTTATTGTTTAATAAAAGAAATAATCTATCCAAGAAAGAGAAAAATAAAAAAAATCCTTTGGAATGCATCAATATAAGCTAGTGGCTAGAAGAAATTTTCGAAGGTAGATCTTTGAAAATGTCATTTTAGTTTGGGGATGAACGCATTGAAGAATAA
>CM042143.1:104269609-104367109 GCA_023376005.1 Doryteuthis pealeii | reverse complement strand
GGATATAAAGATGTTTAAATGAGTGTGAACAATTTAAAAAATAGGAAAGTGTTAGTAACAAACAAATATTCACAAAGAGAAACTGTTTCTTTGCGAATAGATTTTTTTCTTCAACACTTTTCGGTTCTTTAACGTGTAATTCAATAAGTTTCTTTTGTATATTTCAAATCAGCTTCAAGCTAATTTTTTTTCTCTTTCTTAGAAATTCCCTACTCACCTCTTTTAGATTACAATGAAAATATCAACATCATAATATAAACATGATAACATAAAACATTTTATTAACACTTAATCCATTATGTATTATCACTATAATGAAAATATGATCAGCATTATATATTGTCAATATCTATTTATATATATAACATAATGAGGCATCATTGAATAGGCCACATTGTTTGATTGGATTTTCGTTTGTGGCATTTCTGAAAGCAATTGTTTTAATTTTTTTTTAAATTAATTATTAAATTCTCCAGATAATGCCCTCAAGTAGTTGAGAAAAAATTTTAAATGATTATGAAAAATATTCCTGTTTATCTCGTATGTGAGTGAATGTGTGTATGAGTTGAAACCATTCTCCTAAGGAAAGTTAGCAGAATGGCCTATTGTCAGTATCAGCTAGACAGTGAGGGATTCAATCACCTTTTTGCTAGGGCTAGACCTGGGAGATTGTTTTGCTGAGGTGGAGCACAACACCTACCATCAGCTCCCTATTTACCACACTGATCAAGTTACCCATGCTGTGCTACTCATGCACTGAGTTGACGGGGACTGGTATCGAACCTTGTGATCCCCAGGCTGGTGCTCCATTGACAGAGCTAAACTGGCCCCATTTTCTTTACTAAGTAATACAAAAATTCACTTTTTATGGCAACAAAAGACATTTTAATTTCTTATCCATAAAAAAGAAATGAAGTAAGAAAGAAAGAAATGCATTTCAGAAATTCAAATGTATCTGATTTTTTTAATGAACAATAATTATGGAGACTACATTACTAAATCTTTCTTTTTTACTTGTCCTTTTCTCCCCTCACCCCGTTTCATTATAAGTTTCTACAGATCCCTCCACATGAACAGCATGCAACACAAGATCAATTTTTAGTCAGAATTTAACAGGTTTGAATTCAGAGTTTTCCTTCCCCCAGAGTGGTTGCCATACCAAGATTCAAGAACCCAGTCTGCCCTACTATTTACCCTTAGCTGGAGGGAGAATATTTAAATTCATAACTTTCACAAGTGTATTAGCAATGTGTGAAATATAGACAGCTTCATTCCGGATTTGAACTCAGGTCGCCATGTCCACTTCCTATGATGATAACTAACACATCCCAAGTAATAAACATAATAAACATATTGTCTTATGTTAATGGAATAAAACTAAATAGTTCAGTGAAAAAATAAATATTGGATAGAGCATTGAACTATTGTATGCAGAATATGAGGTTCAAACTTTCAAGTTAGGCTCATGATCAAGAAGCAATGAGGAGACTTAAAAACCAATCAAAATTAATGATAAAATTGAACTGAAGCCATAAAATGCAAAACTTTAGTTCAATTTTAAAGTATAAAATAAAAGAATTAAATTAGAAAAAAGAAGAAAAAAAAGAACATAATAAAAAAAACATGCTGTAATTTTGTAAATGGAAACATTATAGAATTTCCCCATTTAACTTCAGAAAGAAGAAAAAATAAATTGAAACAAAAGATAATTGAAAAATCAATTGATGTTTTTACAATGAGAAAAGGAAATGCAGGAAACCAATAAAAACGTTATTGATTATAAAAGTATTGACAGATACAAAGTATTGTAATTATCAATGACATAGATGGGGGAACATTTTCTATTTTTACTTACTAAAATAAATAGGAAAAGTAATGAGGAAAAAAAAAAGTGTCAAATCAGATTTTAGGTACTAAAGTTAAAAAAAAAAATGTCTCCAGTTTTAATCTTAACTTCAAATTTGGCAGGGGTGGAGATAAAAGATAATCCTTGCATTTATTTATTTTTTTAAGTAAAGAATATCTGAAACTTTTTAAAATTCAATTAAAAAAATTTTCTATCTTCTCATGAGAAAAAATAACCTTTTCATGGAACATGTACATTGTTAATATAATCTCTATATACAGATGAAATTTTGTTAAGTAATTCATTAAATATCCCCCCAAAAAGCATAACAAGACTTCTGTGCTCCTTTATATTTAAACAAAAACAACAACAACAGTATGTAACATATCAAACACCCTGCCACTGTTAAACACTTCCTCATAGAATGTAAAGCTATTTTTCTCATCAGAAAACGCTTTTTTGATTCAAATAATATGAAATATCTATTTGAAAAAGTCAACATAGATGACATTCTGTTCTTTGTGAGAGAAATAAAACTATACCAAAAAATATAAATGTAAACCTGATCAATAACATAAAAAAGTACCCCCTCGATATGATCCCTGTTGATGCTAACATATCCTTAAAACCGTTAACTACAAAAGTGTAAATATAGAAGAATATTATTCCCTAACCTTTAGGCATAAAATAACCTCAGATGGGTTGATATGCAGTTTGAAACCATCAATAAAGCCATCTTAAATCATTTTCCTTACCACTTTTTCTGAAATCATCTAAATTAATATTTTAATTTTTTTCATTATTGCTGTTCTTGTTTCAAAAATATATTACTCAATGAGTAAAAAATTCCAATTGGTGAAGAGAATTAGTTTATTAAATCTGCCTTGACAGTAAGTTTTCAGTTGGAGGAATAATACTAAAAAAAGATGTCTATCATAATTAGAAATTACTTTTATCATTTTGAAAGCTTTTATTAGATTACCTCTAATTCTTCTTTATAATAATGTAGTTAATCCTAATTCCTTTAATTGCTACCTATAATATTTTACTGATTTTTATTAGTTTTTTCACTCTTCTTTGCGAGTCCTCAAATCTCCAAATTGAATTAAGACTTAACAGCTTTTCTTCAAAATCAGAATTCTCAAATTGTCAACGTCAAAAGTTAAATAACATTTGAATAATTTTTAGAATTTTTTGTTTTATGTTCCTTAGAAACACATGAAAGAATGAAATTTAGGAATTTTTGTGCCTGCACTAGGAATTGAACTCACAGTCTATGGTGTTGAAAAGCAATTTGATATCTGATTATTACATAATTCATGGGTAGCCTATGAACTGTGTAAGTAGTGTAGCTAAATTTTGAATAGAGGTTTGTTGGTTCCAATGACAAGGTTGAATGAAAAGTTACTGTTATTGGCAGCATTTATTCTCACGCTAACTGGCACACTGACTTCAGATTGGCTGAAAGAAGGCGTGAGAAAAGAAATTAGGTTTAGTTAGCAGTTGCTGGAGCTGATATTAAGGATCAACACTCTCAAAATGCCAGCCTCTCAGCCATGCGGTTCAAGAATCCTTTGGGTCTGGAGATGTTTTTAATAAAGGCTACTAAAAAAAAAAAAAAAAAAAAAAAAAAAAAAAAAAAAAAAAATCTTGAATATTAATTAATCAACAAAAAAATGAACAGAAGAGCCCAACAATCCAGAGAAAGAGAAATCAGCCCAAAGGAAAATGGCCACCAAACAAGTAAGAATCCACCTCTCATCTCTCCCCATTATTTACCCAGCAGATTAAGGGGTATATAACATAATGAGCAGATTAAGAAATTAACATTCCTATAATGGGGAGTGGAGATATCTTTTAAGTTCTTTTATCTTTTTTAACAATGATTTCTGGTATATCAGTTTTAGGTGCAAACTCATATATACAAGAATATTTTACAGATTTTTTGGAGCTGGATATGTTACATGATAATGTGGGTAACCCACGAATTATGTATGTAAGTAACTAGATTTTTTAATTGAAATTCATTGAAGACTCAAAATCAGAGGGGGTTAAATGTCCTCATCTTTTCTGTTATCTACACAATGTTTCCAGCCTTTTTCAGGTATTTCTCATTGAACTTGAGCTATCACAGAACTTTGAACAAAACCCTTTATTCAATCCATAGGGGTAGACCATTATCATTCTATTAACCATGACTGGGTACAAGTGTTAAGCGGTGTTAATTATTTTATATAACTGTCGCCCTTGGCTAGGATTGAACCTGCAGCCCAGTGTTAACTGCCACTTAGAACTGTATTAACTCAATGCCTATATCTGTTATACCATGTGTCCAATTGGACAAGAATATCTGAAGAGGCTGGAGGGCACATTGGCTAAAATGTGCAGATAAAAATAAAGATGAGGAAAATAGTCTGAATAATCCAAATAATACTAATTATCAAGCCTCATCTAAAAAATTCAGAGAAATAGATGAACAACCTATTTAGGCCATTTCATTTATGGTTACAGAGATGTTGCAATCTTATACTTGGTTAAAAGTGTTGCAATTTTTGGATTTAAGACCCCCCCCCCCAAAAAAAACAAACAATGACTAAGAAAAAGAAAAAAAAAAAGAATTGCATTTTAGAACTTCAAATATATCTGATTTTATATGAACAATAACAAGGTAATCTTTCTTTTTTTTTTTTTTTTTTTTTTTTTTTTTACTTGTTTTTTTTTCCTCACAACTTTGCAGCATAAGTTAACATAAAAAAAAAATTGTGTTTTGACTTATGGAGGTGACTGACTTATTAAAATCATGCCCAATTCAATTCCGCTCTCCTTAATTTTGAAAACATAGCTTTTGTTATTTATTAACGAGTTTTTCAAGACATCAAAAAATCATAGTAATGTTTATCTCATTTTTTAATTGAATTATTCTTGCAGTCTATGACACCAATGAGGTCAGTTCTTTTTAACAATGTTTTGATGTTATTGAAAGATAGATAAGCTTTGACAAGTGAAGGAAAGAAAAATATCTTCTATGTATAAAAAAAAAAAAAAAAAAAAAAAAAAGGAGAAAATTTCAACAAGCTGTATCCAACAAACTAGCCATAAAATGTACTGAGTAAAAAATAAAACAGTCATCAATGGTATTGCAGACTGTTAGAAGACAAAGCTGATAGCTTTTTGATTTAGTGCATCCTGGGATGCACATATTTCCTTTGAATTAGTCCTTGGGAAAATTTATGGGTCCCAACTAAAGCCGTCTAACTCCTACCTTGTAACCTATCCTGTGTAATTCGTTTCTAAGAAACTATTGAAATGTATTTATAGTTAGCTTGAAATTATGACAGAAGAAAAAGAAAAACACTGGGATGCATGGATATGATTTTACTGTGTCCTTTAGGTTTTTGTGCATCAGGGACACTGGATGCATACCTATCAGTATCTCTGAGAAATGTGAAAGTTATCCCCCATATATCATAGAAACAATATAATACTCACCATCACAGTGGGATTCTAACTACTGCCGAGTTAGCAGATAAGAACAACATGCAAGCTTTAACTTAAATACAGTCCTTGCATGCTGCTGGCATAGTGCAGACTGATGGCTGAAGAGTGGGTACTTATCCATATCTTTACTCACCCTGAAAACGATCAGTCAATCAAAACCCAGGAAGTGAACTTGCCAGACTTCATAGTAGAATAACCCAAAGCTCTATATAAACCACCTGCCAACACTCTAGAGTTAGTTTTGCATTCAACTTGTAACAGAGCTGAATACTTGACACAAAATCCAACAAGAAAATATTAAAAACTTTACTGTTCTACATTTTCTTAAATTAAAGTAGTGCTGTTTTACATTTATGTCAAATGGATAGGTAGCACCATTGATTTTGGCAGAATTTTTGGTTTAAAGAGTGTGACCTATCTGCAAGTATATTCAGTACACTCATCAGCTCTGTAGGTATATTGAATGCTGCCTCAAAGACCTGCTGATAGGGATGGATGGTGAAGGAGAGTCAAGGTAATCCATGCTGTCAGCATGACTAGATGATATACTAGATGTATCATAAAAGTATCTAGATTGAAGCTGTATTTACCAAGATAGAAATGAACAATGAGCGGAATATTAATTTTTTCAGAATACAAGGTGTGTCATAAAAGTGCTGATAGCATCACACGAGACGGACATGAGCTAAAATTGAGCATGGTAGTGAGGCATGTGCATGCATGATAGATAGACAGATACATATATTCATGGCATTTCTCAAAAACAGCCACTTTTAAAAAATTATACAAGGTGTGTCATAGAAGTCTAGAGATTGAACCTTTATTTAGCTAAGATAGAAATTCACAATGAATGGAACGTTAATTTTTTCAGAATACAAGGTATTGTAGCGAGATGGTGATTGTCCTGAGTTTTGCGAGGACTACTATTAGAAAAGAAGGAAGAAGAAATAAGAGGGAGTAATGGTTTTTAAAAAAGTGATGAACACAAAACGGTTTGTCGGGAACTTGACCAGGGCATGACCCCCCGAATGGAGAATTGAAAGCCAACCGGAAATTTCGGGTGTTGACTGGAACCGGAAGTCACGTGGTGACGTGGAACGACAAAGAAAAATACCGGTCTCATTTTCTTTTCCGAGACCTAGGGGATGAACGGGCCTCTGGTCCCTAGTGTGGGATCACAGTAATTTAACAGTGTCCTCTCTCTTCCTCTCCGCCTTTCCTTCTCTCCGACACGACCCACGAGCCCTGGAAATAAAAGCTAAGCAGCTTGAGACGATATATTTCTCGCATTGTACTTTTTTTATTGACAAGATGACCGCCACGTGCTGAACACCTTTTTAGTGCCATGAATTTGGAGGCACGTTGACAAGACCTGCTATACAACATATATTGCAATTAGAACGTTACATATATTCGTTTTGGTACCGTGAATATACCACCACATAACAGTATGTCAAAAAGTACAAAAAAATTCAATACTTTTTTGATGTACATGATAGAGAACCATATGTTCTCCCCAACTTTTGAATGACATGTGTAAAACCAAAAGAAAACAATTATTGATTTTTTACTTACAGTTTATGACACAATTGCTTGTTCATCTATATATTTTCCTTACTGAATTTTTTTAAAACTCTGAAACTTACTAATGTTAAATTCAACATTATAGTTTTACTGTGTAGCATAATTTTTTCTTGTACATTAACATGCAGCTGTGTTGCTTCAAGGGAATATTGCAAGAAATATATGATAAATGGAAGTCTTAAAACCCAGTTCCCATATAACCTTAACAACTAAACCTTCATAAAAACATTTGATAGAATAGTAAACAATGAAATATATACAACATGTTTAAAAAGTGTTTATGTTTAAAATATTTCACTGTTAAGATTGAATTGGAGTATTCTTGCTGATGCTTCTCACTTGAAAGCCGCTCTATAAATCACAAGATTATGGAATACAAGTTAATGTTAATGATTAAATTGTTAAAGTAGCTGTTTTTGAGAAATGCCATGAATATATGTATCTGTCTATCTATCATGCATACACATGCCTCACTACCATGCTCAATCTTAGTTCATGTCAGTCACGTGTGATGCTATCAGCACTTTTATGACACACCTTGTATTCTGAAAAAATTAACATTCTGTTCATTGTTCATTTCTATCTTGATAAATACAGCTTCAATCTAGATACTTTTATGATACACCTAGTATATCATCTAGTCATGCTGACAGCATGGATTACCTTGACTCTCCTTCACCATCCATCCCTATTAGCAGGTCTTTGAGGCAGCATTCAATATACCTACAGAGCTGATGAATGTACTGTATATACTTGCAGATAGGTCACAATCAGCGGTGCGACCTATCCATTTGGCATAAATGTAAAAGAGCACTACTTTAATTTTTATCTATCATTAAGTTTCAATGATCAGTTTAATATTCAGAATATATTGAACATAAACAAGAAAATGTAAAACAGCAAAGTTTTTAATATTTTCTTGTTGGATTTTGTGCCAAGTATTCAGCTCTGTTACCAGTTGAACTCTAAACAACCTCTAGTGTGTTGGCAGGTGGTTTATATAGAGCTTTGGGTTATTCCATTATAAACTCTGGCAAGTTCACTTCCTGGGTTTTTATTGGCTGATGGTATTCAGGGTGAGTAAAGATATGGATAAGTACCCACTCTTCAGCCATCAGTCTGCATTATGCCAGCAGCATGCAAGGAATGTATTTAAGTTACAGCTTGCATGTTGTTCTTGTTTGCTAAATCGACGGTAGTTAGAATCCCACTGCGATGGTGAGTATTGTTTTGTTTCTATATCTGGGGGATAACTTCTACATTTTTTTTGAAAATTTATATATATGCCGAAAAGATTTTTTGTATGGTGAATTAGTAAAAGGTTCCTAATCAGTAGGTAGACCACGTCTACTCTTTAAAGATATCTGCGGGAGAGACTTGAGGATATGCCACATTGACACAAACACATGGGAAGTAGATGCAGAAAATTGAGTGACGTTAAGCAAGGCACGAAGAAGGGTGAGGTAGAGAGAGAGTAGCCTCGACAGCAAAGAGAGCCAGAAAGAGGGAGAAAATCAGCAGCCCCAGAAAGCATCACAGTTTGTGTGCAGTAAGTGCACCAAAGACTGTCACTCAGGGATAGGCCAGCACAGTCACTTGTATAGATGCAGATGATTTATTTTTTCATTTTTTTTTTGGACACTACACCATCGTCCTTAGTGGTGAAGTGCCAACATGTTGAAAAGATAATTGGAAGAAAAATATATATATTTTGGTATTTTTGGAGGATATGTGCTTAATTGAAGTCATACCTAATTTTGAAAATTAATTAGTTAATAATTAATGAATTTAGGCGGGCATATATGTTCAAATGTAAGGCTAAACAAATCGAGAAAATGTCAATCTCTGAATGTACATTTCGACCTATTTGGTCTCATCAGCAAGGTTATAGACATGGGAGACTGCTCCGTGTGTGACTCGAAATTCATTAATCATTAACTAATTAATTTTTAAAATTAGGTATGACTTCAATTAAGCACATATCCTCCAAAAATTGTCGGCTTAAAGCCATATAAGAAATAAACACATTTGTTTGTTTACTTAACTTCATAATGTCATGTAGCAAGTTAATAAAAAGAGGAATATAAATAAGTTAACAAAAAACGAACGAAGAATGTGGGATTGGCAAGCTAGTGTAACGGTTAGAGACTTCGCCTGTCAGCTTGACAGTTGAGGTTTCGAGTCACACATGGAGCAGTCTCCCATGTCTATAACCTTGCTGATGAGACCTAACAGGTCGAAATGTACATTCAGGGATTGACATTTTCTTGATTCATTTAGCCTTACATTTGAACATATATGCCCGCCTAAATTCATTAATTATAAACTAATTAATTTTCAAAATTAGGTATGACTTCAATTAAGCACATATCCTCCAAAAATTGTCGGCTTAAAGCCATATAAAAAATAAACAGATTTGTTTGTTTACTTAATTTCATACTTTGGTATGGATGAAATTTATTGTCATTTGTCAACACGTTTTGACCAAAATTCGCTTACGCACACAGTTTTCTATTTAAAAATTATCTAAAATTCTGCCCTGATGATGATCCAGAACCTTCTGGTTTCCAGGCCGATGCTCTACCGACTGAGCTAAACATAGAATAAAAATTAATTTTTACACTACTGCAGGTACAGTATGCAACCCAAGTTCTTAGTTTATCAAAATTACTTTTTTTGGCATTAAATGACCCAAGAAGGGTTGATATGCTGTAAAATAAAGCAATCAACCAACATACAAATACAGGGAATTTTTCAGATAAAATTTAGTTTATGTCAGGTTATAGACTCATTGATTCTCTCACATACATTATAAATACTGAAGTTACTATGAATTTAATGGAGAAACATTAGGGTAAATACATTTTCAAGGAGAAAGATTATGTTGAAAAATAAATATTTCTTGTGTAAATTCATTTATTTCATTAGGCTATGGATTTATTCATGTTCTGATGATTATCATACATCACAAACATTGCTGATATGTCATACATCAAACATCCATTGGGATAACTATATATAATTTATAAATGATTTCATAAACAAATATTCTAAAAGAAAAAAAAAATACATCCATGCTCCCAGTTGTATTTCAATAATTAATAATTCAATTAATAGGAAATAAAGTTGTTCTCTGACAAAAACAATTGTAGCTGCAGACTGCACTACAGCACATGACTTAAGAGATAGTCTGGTGAATTGACCATTGAGCTATAAAAAAAAAGAAATAAATAAAAAAAAAGAAAAAAAAAAATCATAGGCAAGATAGGATACAGAAATATAAAGTTGGGTGGATATAATAATAATGAATATATTTTATTTGACAAGTGTAGATTTTCTGATAGTTTGACTTCTGCCCATAAAGAGGTAATAAAACTAATATATAAAAAATAAGATATATATATATATATATATATATATATATATATATATATATCCAACAAGCAATAAAAAAATGTGCAGTTGATAATGATGAACAATAAGGAATGACAACAAAATTGTTGTTTTTTTTACACACACAGAAATCGATGTACACACACACACACACACACACACAATGCATAAACGTATACACATACTTTCTCACTCACACACACACACACACAGTACAGAAACATATGTATACACACACACAATACAGAAAAATGTGTACACACACACAGTATAGAAACATATGTATAGACTCACACAGTATAGAAACACGAATATAGACTCACACAGTATAGAAACACGAGTGCAGACTCACGCAGTATAGAAACACGAGTGTAGACTCACATAGTATAAAAGCAGTACAGATACTTAGGTATATACACACCCACACACAACAGTACCAAAACATGCTTATGTAATATACATATATATATATTATATATATTATATATATTATATATATATTTATATATATATATATATATATATATATATATATACACACACATAGTACAGAAAAGGGATGTTACATATGGTCAATTCCTTAAATAGGTTTTAATTCAGTTTTCCTTCTACCTAATAAAGGTTAAAGAGTTCAGTCTGTCCTCCTATTTACTCATAACTGGATGGAGAATAGTTGGATGCATACCTTTCCCCAAAGATATTAGCAGTATTTGAAATGTAAACAGCCTCATCCAGAATTTGATCTTGGGTTGCCAAGTCTATTTCCTACAATGATAACCATTACACCATACCCTCCACAATAAATATTATTCATGAAGAGCAAATAGAATTAATTTTTACTTAAGAAAATGTGCTTTAGTATATTATTTTAAGCCTAGGCAATACTGGATTCCTCTGCTTTTGTGTGTGTGCATTTATATGTGAATACTATAAATAAATGATTGGAGTGGTAACTAAATGCCACCATGTAAGTAAATATTTACTTTGAATTTTGGCGCCAGATTGAGCCACGTGACTTAGTATGTCAACTTTGAATAGTCATATGACTAAAAGAATACAAATTTGCTTAATTGAATCAAACAAAATCAAACATATTGAATACCTGAGTATCAACAATGTGAACCTCTGAGTCATGAGTTTTATTCTGTTTTATTATTAACTTAGTTTTTATTCTTGAAATATATTGTGATATTGTTCTACTCATGTAGAGTGTCTTAGGCAAGAATAGCCTGACAAAGACCATCCCTCTGAATTCAGAGTTTTCCTTCTCCTAGACCAATTACCATACCAAGGTTAAAAAGCCTAGTCTGCCCTACTATTTTACCCATAGCTGGAGTGAGAATAGTTAGATTCATAGGAGGTGCATTGTTTAATGGTTAGATGCAATTTTATTTTCCATAAATAAACAAAAGATCAACAGAAATAAAACATGCTAACATGAATATATACTTGAAGATTATTTTTTTTATTTACATTTTGACCCTCTGCTCATCATGAGAAGAATGTAATATTTCCAAGTAAGGTTTCTTTTTAAATTGAGAAAACATAAAATTTAAATAAATTAATGTTATATCTGCTTGTTTAAAAAAAAAATTCATGGTTGTTTTGGTTTGTACATGTACACAGAAAAGAGGTGTCATTGAACATTAAAATCCTGCATACTCTTTAATATGTTTATAATAAGGAAAAGTACAAAATTCAGTTTTTGATTTTTACTGATTGAATGATATAAGTCAATAATAAAAATATCAAGCAATTTGTGGATCTCTTCATAGTTCCTCATAGTAAGTACAATAGTAAGATAAAAAAAGAAATTATGTTTCAAAGCTTTCACTAGTTTAGGGTTACATCTTTTAAAAGAATATTTTAAATGTAAAATCAAACAAAAACCCAAAATATCCCCCCCCCCCAAACAACTGAAATAAAGATATTTCTAAGCTTTTATTTATAAAATTAATTTCACTTCCTCCACTATCTCTCACTCTTTAGTGTTTTAAAATCCTTTTAGACTGGTCACGGACTAAATACTTTTGCTTATATATAGTTGCTGTGTCTAGCCACACTGAAGAGACATGAAACATCAAAATGTGTCTGTGGATGACTTATTAAATGCTCCCAAAAAAGAAATTAATTAACTTTAACCACCAGCATTAAGCAATAATCATCTGTTGTTTACAGACTGGATCTCTCTGGTGATCTTAAAATATATAAACAAATGTATGTATTTAATAGTTTAAACACTGTACCTTAATGGCAGCTGTCAAATGGCCGAGAAGGTTAACGAATCGGGCTGATGAAAAGTCAGTCAGGTTTTGCTCCTGGTTGGAGGTAGTTACTGTGTCTAGTTACACCAGACATGAAATGTTGAAACACAGTGTATGTGGATTTATATATATATATATATATATATATATATATACACACACACACACACACACACACACGCGCGCACTCAAAATAGGATAATATATATTAGGATGTTCAACCTGAAAGTTTATGAATTTCTTTAAATAAAATGAATAGAAAAATAAAATATTTCTTGAAAATATTCTTTCTTGGCCTCTCTCAATATTCATTCCATATAGCCAGAACGTTAACCCCTTTAAGAATTCTTCAATTAGAATAAATAATAAATTCACTGAAGGTGTTTTTAAATTAGATCCTGATTAGAAATTTAGCCTGCAGATAGGTAAGTTTTAATATTTATAGAAATGGTGTTCACTCAGAGAAAAAGTCAGGTGAATAAGCCTAATGTTATAAGCAGTCTGTCTTTACCCCCCATTTCATTTTGCTAACATCATTTTTCAACCTGATAAGAAACTAAAGTTAACATAATCATGTTACTAAATATTTCTATTCCCCAAACTGAACACTAAGTTTTCAATGAGCTATTTCAAGCCGATATATTGAGGGCCAGGTTTGCTCAGTCAGTAGAGCATTCGGCTAGAAACCACAAGTGCTCCTAGTTCAATACCGGCCCATGCCAACTCGGCGTATGAATAGCACAGGGATCTGTGCAGTAAACTAAGGAGCTGATGGTAGGTGTGGCACTCCATCTCAGATGTTAAAAGAACAATCTCCTTGGTCTAGCATTAGTGAAAATGGGATAGACTATCTCACTGTTTGGCTGATACTGACTTTAGGCCACCTGACGACTTTGCTTTTATATATATAACAGGCATGTTGTCTTGACAATAGGTGGCCAACTCACCGCTTTGAAACCAATGGTAACTATCACATCTTAAATGTATTGTACCCTATAATAAATAAATACAACTCTTACACCCATAATTGTGCACTTTATTTTTAATTCTCCGATTCTAGAAAAAATACTATATATATATATATATATATATATATATGAAATTCTGTCAGTATGTCTGCTGAACAATGGTTCACATCCTTTTTTAAAGGAAAATTGGTGGAGACCTGCAAAGACCAAAGTTCAATAAAAACCATATCCTATTTTTATCTAAGAGGTGGTTAAAAACCTTTTTACCCCTCATTTTCCAGAAGAAAAGCTAAATAGAGATATAAAGGTATAAATCAATGATATATTAATCATTTTTTAATTAAATAAAGGATGAAATATAATAAAAAGCAAATAAAAGACAAAAGAAAAAATACAAACAAGAAGAATATAAATTAACAACTTAAAATCAAGAATATATAAAGAATAAAGATAATAAAACTAGCACTATGTGAAATGCAAACAGCCTTGTTCAGGATTTGAACTTGGTTCACCACTTTCATTTCCTGTGATGATAACCATTACACAACCAACGTCTCTGGTCAATATATCTATATACATGAATTTTCTGGTCACTTTGAAGAAAGCTATAATATATCAAATTACTCGTGCTTCAAACTTTCCAGTGATAATAGCAATTTTGGTTGATTTTCTGGCTTCCCATCCAAATCCAGGCATCATTCATATATTCTTTAGTTACGATACAAAATATAATGATACAATACAAACATGGATCTATTTCATATATGATTAATGCATGGGCTAGTATGATTACTCCACATGTCTGATTTTTCGGGAATTCTTCATACAAATCAAAAATGACCAATTCATCAAGCTTTTTACCATTCCTAGCTCAGTTGGTTTGGTTTGGTTTATGGCATATCAACCTCAGTGGGTCATTTAATGCCGATAAAGTTTTGAAATAAATTCATTCTTAATAGATACTCAATTTTTTTATAAGCACATTTTTCTACTTAACCCATAGATGGGACCCTAACAGGTACTACCACTCCGGGTCAGAGTGGACCTGGTCATAAAGGGGTGCTCCACATTCCCCAAACCTTCAGAACTGGAAACTCATCATCAGACAGCTCAGTCAGTAGAGCACATGACTAGGAATCACAAGGTTCTGGGTTTGATACGGCCCTCACCAACTTGGCATATGAGTAGCACATGGATTAATGTAGTAAAGTAAGGAGCTGATGGTAGGTGTGGAACTGCCTCAGATGCTAAAACAATCACCTCGGTCTAGCGCTAGTGAAAAGGGGATCGACTCCCTCGCCGTCTGACTGATACAGACTTTAGGCCAGTCCAACGACTTTACTTACTTATTCCCATTACTTTTAAATAACTCAAAATTCTTCCAATTGATAATTTGCTGAGAGTTGTTTAACTGAGACTTTTGGATTATTTTTTTTTTTTCACAGTGATCAGATTTTAATTGACTTTAATTGACACTGCCAACTCAGCATACGAATAGCCCAGATTGGGTAATCTGATCTGATGTGGTAAAGTGGGAAGCTGATGGTAGGTGTGGCGCTCCACCTAAGCAAAAACAATCTCCCTGGTCTAGCATTAGCAAAAAGGGGATAGACTCCCTTGCTGTCCGGCTGATACCGACAATAGGCCACTCTGCCAACTTTACTTACTTTTTACTTATCGTTTCAAAAGATTCATTTCTTGGTTTTCTAAATTGAACTCTTCGCCTGATTTGAAATTAGAAAGAGTTTTATTATTTGTTTACTAACAACATTGTCTTCAAATATGGCTTTTATTCTCTTCAGATCATGAGAGATCTGAAGAACATAAAAGCCAAATTAGGCAGCAAAGCATTAAAGTTGAAAATCATAAATTGAATTTTTTATTTTATCTATTCAACTATGTGTAAAAACCAAGGCCATGAAATCAAGTTTTTATTGAACAAATAAATATTATCTACTTATATATAAAACAAAATTTGACTTAAGAAGCTCTTAGTATGTCTCAAAATAAAATGTCTTTTTTTGCTTTGTGGAAACCTGCTTATCTTTTTAAAGGTGGAATCTAGGTTTCTGCAATATCACTTGTTCTAAGATTGTTATATAGCCACTATGCTGAGTGTATATATATGAAGAGTGTTCATTTCTATTCTTCTTATGAGGGCATCCGTGGTTATTCCCTCATATTTAATCTTTACTTACTTTTTGCGTAGCTGGTTGTTATTTCTTATTCTGTTCTGTTTCTTGTAGTCTGTTGCTATCTTCATGGCTTCTTCTAACTGTTGACTGGTCTGGTTCTGTTAGAAGTTTGGTTCTTCAAGATGCTTACATGAGGATGTCTCATGGCTTAAATAACTCTAAGCTAACTGAGCTTTCCATTCCCATGGTCTTCATAACTGGAAGGAGTCGGATCAGCTCAAGGTTACGGAGAATCAATCACCTAATGCCTCAGATTCTGAAGTTCAACAACCCTGAATTCAAAATATGTTCCTACACTAACCTTTTAAAAAATGACAGTACTTATCAATATACAAAAAGAGTTAAGTAAGTAAAGCAGCTGGTATGGATAACTAGGTTTCCCCAAGATAAAAGGAGCATTAATGACTCACACCTGAAACTTATCCTTTGCTATTGTCTCTATCATATTGTTTCTTGTTCTCATAAATAACAATCAAAGTGTGTTGCAATAAAAAAAAAATCAACTAAAATCAAAAAGATGAAAGAAAATGTCAAAATTAATAATAATAAGGATGATTGACAATACTTCATCAAATGCACAGGGTGATCTTAAAAATAAATGTTAGCACCTTGTTTTCATCACTATCAGTACATCACTAAATTTAATTGCTTAAAATTTAAAGCTCCAGCCGCCAACTCAGCGTATGAGTAGCACAGGGTTCTCTGTGGGGAATTGATGAGCTGATGGTAGGTGTAGTGCTCCTTCTCAGAAGCAAAAATAATTTCCTTGGTCTAGCACTAATGAATAGGGGATAGACTCCAAACAATCTCCTTGGTCTAGCGCTAGTGAAAAGAGTATAGACTCCCTTGCTGTCTGGCCTATACTGACTCCAAGCCCCCCGCCCTGATGACTTTACATCATGTACTTAGGGTATAATCAAGAATTCAATGACTGAATATTTGGCTGTTATCCATGTGAATAATCATTGATGAAAATGTCATCTTTTTTAAAAATTTGTTACACTTAATATTCAAAATTAAAATACATCAATATCTTCAGGAACAGCCTTAACATGTGACATCTGTGGTCGAGAATGTTTTTCGAACGTTGAACTTGTTAATTCAAGGACACAAGAACTATATAGTCTTCCAAGACTGCAATGCAAAATGAATGAATGAAAATTAAAAGAAATTTTGAATCCTACACAAATAAACAGTCACATATGTAAAGATTAGTAACACCAGCGGCAGTACTCCGAGGTTTGTACTGGAGTTAACCGCGAATGTGGCAGACGGGTAAGAGTTAAAGAAGTAAAACAACGACAAGATAAGAATAAAAGACTGTATTAGCTATAAACTTGCAAACTTTAGTCTCGTTTGCGATCAAATATATAATATGTATATAATATGTATACGATATGTATACAATATGTATATAATATTTATATAAATGTCACTTAGCTGTTTATCCTGGGATATGGGGTATTAACGGAGCCCCTTGCTACGGCCTTCTGTTTATAATTCGGATATAGTTGGACTTCTGTTTGCGTCAGACTCCAGTTCTGTTGTAGTATAGTAGGAGCGACCTTTGTACGGTCCGATCCCTTTCGTTGCTGGTGCAGAAGAGGTGGAATGAGTCTGCACTTTGGATTTGGTGCCAAAGTATGCTGGCTCATGATTGGTTGGTTTGAAACAGAGGCTCGCAGACAAGGGACGATAACCCCATACCCCAGAATTCTTAATACATAAGATAATGCCAAGAACAAAACTTTAAAAGTAATTTTGAAGAAATTACGTTACACAGTTTGAAAAGGAATTCTAATGGCTATGCAATGCCAAATTTTGCTTCTTTTTCATATTCAAGTAATATTCTGAAGCCGCAACAAACCACTATTTTAAGTTTGTCTATATATCTGCCTACAAAAGAGGACTTGACGAAACATAACACTGGCTAGAATAATAGAATATCATCCATTTGAATATCTTGCTTTCCACTTTTTTTTTTCCACACACACATTATATATATATATATATATATATACACACACACACACACACACAAACGTTCCAGCTAGGCCAGCAACTCAAGAAAAGTAGTCATCTAAACATCAAGGGGAGAGTGCTGACCACACACATTCCAGCCAGGCCAGTAACAAGAGAAAAGAGGTCCTCTAAACATCAATGACCCACTGACAGAGGGACAGACCACCAGCATCCCCAGCTATAAAAGGGCTAAGCTACACAACAAAAACAAAAAACAGTCAGTCTAGATTGTCTTGACAAAAGGAAGGTCAAACTTCAGAAATATAGAAAGACATAAAATGAAACTTAACACTTAAACACCAACTGAGTTTCTTATTCATTTTAAAGCTCATGCTTCACACATAATCTAAAAAATAAATATTATAGGTATATATAAAATACATATATACAAATATATTCACACTGAGAACTAGACTCACCAGATAGACCAACAAAGAAGTATATGCGGACTCCACAATAACAACATGTAGTTAATATATATATATACTAGAAACAGAAAACACCCTCCGGGTGTATTAAAATTAATTTTTGAAAGACATTGCCTGAGTGGGTGGGAGTTAAAAATTCAATGTCAGAGGGTTTGTATCATAAGTAAGACAAATCCTCATATTTATTAAAGGAGTAAAAAACAAAAAACAATTTGAAATGAAAACTGAGCCCCGTCCTTCTCAAATAAAATGTTGCATGCATGTAATAATCAAACAATTATTTTGAATATATTCCACATCAGTTTTCTACAAAATCGTAGGTATTTATTTATTTGTAAACTATTTAGTTAACTTCTTGTTACTGTAAAAGAAAAAAAAAGGACGAGAGTATAAAACAATTTTTAAAATTGCTTACACAAATTTTGGGTGTATATAGCATAATAATATTGTGATATAAGCTGTGATGTAGAGCTATGACGTAGTTTTTGTTACAGACAGAAATACAGACAATCTCCATTATATATATATATATATATATATATATATATATAACAATGAAAAAAAATTGTAGCTGAAAACTTGCTCTCTGCTACAGTGTTATTGTGCGCTCTGTATCTATTAAAGTTAAATGGAAATAGATAGGAGGTATTACTTTTGGGGTGTCCCTTGTATGATAAAAGATACAAGTATCATTGTATAGAATCTGGCAAATGAATGGTTGGAGGCACAATTGATATGTAGTAGGTATCCATTAACGTGGGTGCAATTCACACTTTGGCTGGATAAGTATTGAGTAAGTGGTCTACACAAAGGAGATGATGGTGCATTTGATATACAAGATAGGTGTTTCTATAGATATAATCGCATAAAGGATAAGAACATTTGTACAACATTGATGCTAGGTAAGAAAGTTTTATTGGTTAGGATTATTGGTATTTATAACTATTTGAAAAGTTATAAAAATATCCTTATCAAATCATACAACTGAAATAGATGCTCAAATATATACAACATAAACAAACATTTCAAGTTATATATAAATGATATCACAGATATATCTATTTTGTCACCGGCACCTCCATATTTGATATTTAGAATGTAAAATGAAAATAGATACAATTTATGGGTTTTTTTTTCTACAGTGCTTAATATCTAGGATATAACCTCGACAATATCTAATATAAACCCACGGATGAAATCACTTTTCTAAAATCACTTTATGAAAGGTAATTTTATCCACATTATATATATATATTAGAGTGTTCGGCTAGAAACCACAAGGTTCCTAGTTCGATACCGGTCCTCGCCAACTCAGCATATGAGTAGCACAGGGATATGTGCGGTAAAGTAAGGAGCTGATGATAGGTGTGGTGCTCCATCTCAGACGCCAAAAACAATCTCCTTGGTCTAGCGCTATTGAAAAGGGATAGACTCCCTCGCTGATTGGCTGATACCAACTTTAGGCCGCCCCGTCGACTTTACTTTTTTACTTTATATATATCACAGGGATGAGCTTAGACCTCAACACCATGGCAAAATACTGCAGTGCCCTTAAAAAACAAGCCATATCCATAGCAATTTTAGCCTTCAACTTAAAAAAAAGTATTATTTTTTCATCTAATTTAATTTTATTTTAAACCTTCATGTTGATAGTACTTTTTACAAATAAAAAATTAAATTTTGAAAATTCTTAGTCATTGCTAAGATGCTCTCATTTGAAGGGCTTCAATGCAAGTTTTACCTGTTCTTCTCTAAGGCTAAACTCATCCCTGCATATATATATATATATATATATATATATATATATATACATATACACACTCCTTACAAGTTGATAAAAGCTCACATGAAAATCAAGAAAGGCAAAACTTACAGCTTCGAGTTTTTACCGCGTTTTATAAAAATATACCTCTATATTTTTGTGCATGGAGAAATTATATATATATATATATATATATATATATAAAAAGAGAGAGACATCAATATATACATACAGATATGTATATACATCCAGACATTTGTGCTTTTTTCTTACTCTCTCTCAAACATTGTCTGTGTGTGTGTGTGTGTATATATATATATATATATATATACATATATATAGCCAAATGCATATCTAAAAATGTTAAGATAATTTTAAACTGTCATTTCAGTAGGAAAGATTTTAACTTGAAATATGTTGCTGAGGCACAACTTTGCCATTTAGAGATTATTTTAATTTCCAATATGAAGACTTTGCGACAAACCATTGTCAGAATATCAAAGAATTTGGTTCTTAATTTTTTGAGTTCATTAGAAAAAGGAAAAGAAAAACATTAATAAATGATAAAA
Organism: Doryteuthis pealeii; assembly: GCA_023376005.1. Lineage (NCBI taxonomy): Eukaryota > Metazoa > Mollusca > Cephalopoda > Myopsida > Loliginidae > Doryteuthis > Doryteuthis pealeii. Next base: position 104,346,580 of record CM042143.1, on the reverse strand, counting down.
AGGTTCAATAAGTAAAAAATGGAGACACCCCCCAACCACAAATAAAAAAACAAAAACAAAAAAAAAGAACAAAGAACAAAAAACAATCCTCATATGAAAGATTTAAAAAAAAAAAGGAAAAAAAACTCTTAGATGAAAAATAAGATTTGGCTGAATGTTATTAAACTCATGAGGGTTGATAAGTAAGATCTAACTTTTGGCAAAGGAAATATATTTGAACGTATACTTGATAAGTATATAAATTTTCTGTTCAAATGGGCTCGAGTGCAGTTTGATATGTGATCGTATTGAGTAATAGAGTTTGTGATGAGTTATGTATAATGTATTGCATTCAAGCAAGTTATCAAATCAAAGGAATATGCCTCTTCACAACGCTAATATGAATTTAAATTGCAAATTTTGCTTATGTGACAATAAATTACAGACTTTTCAAAAACAATGCATAAACTTATGAAAGTGAAATAAATTTCTGTATTGAAAGTTTTCCAAAATCTTTGCATACAAAGATTGATTGATAAATGTAGATAGTAATATATGTGAACATGTATTTTGTGGAATATAAAGTATATACAAATATAGTATATAAAGTTTAATTCTATTAAGCTTCTATTTTAGTATAACACTTTTGAATACTAGTTTATCTAAGGATTGACATTGTGAAACTCTGCAAAAAAGTGACAGATCATAACTGAAAACTTGTAATTTCGGGCACTTATAAATCATGCTATCAGTGTGTGTGTGTGTGTGTGTGTGTATATATATATATATATGTATTGAGCACTTTATATTTGTTATATTGCTGTCTTATCATTGTGAGACTTATCAACTAACCATTGAGGTCTATTTCACCGGTAAATCACCATTTTCATATATATATATATATATATTCTATAAAAAAGAAGGTCCGCAAAGAGGATTATGTTTTTTCAGAAAAAAATTTATTATCTTACATATGCGACACGTGTTTTAGATCTTCTGTTATCTTCTTCAGGCATTAATTAACAATATTTTGGCAGAATATTAATATGTACATGTGTGATTTCTGATATTTGATAGGTTGTGTGTGCATATATATATATATATTTCTTTTTTTTAAAATGTTTTTTTATGTTGAAGTTGGGCATTATTATGAAGCATTTAAAAATAAATGAAGGAACTCTATGTTATGGAGTACTGGATTCACTTATTTTTTATTATTTTTTATCATAAATTATATCATATATATATATATATAATATATGTATATGTCAGAGTGCTCTGGTGTATTTATTGGCATTTCAGTCTCGGAAGACCATAATATAGTTTTTGTGCCCCTGAAGTTACTGCGCCTCCTGTGACTGTAAAGTCCACTGTTCAAAAAACATTCTCGACCGCAGATGTTGCATGTGAAGGCTGTCCCCGAAGATGTTGATGTGCCAGTACTTTGTTGCCGTTGCTTTCTTCTGGACCTCTTGGCTTCATGGTGTTGTGCCAGGGTGACTTCAGACATGAACAGTCCGCTATGGAGAGCCTGCTGCCACCGAGGGTGGTCCGGAGACAAATTTTCCTAGCTGGAAGGGGTCATGCCAAAGCACCTGAGATCATTCTTGCAGACATACTTGAAACGGTGCTCTGGTGTATAATGGTGTAATTATAAGAAAGTTTATATCACAGATCAAATTAATTCTTCCCAAGTTCCTCTTTACTTAGCAGCATTATATTTACTAGCAAATATATGCACCCTCCGGGTGCAAGTATTTAAGTTTTAATGTAATGAAATATCGTATTAAATTAGAAAGTCTAATAAGAAGGCAGATAAAAAGATATGTAATAGAGTGGGGGTATAATAGAAAAATAGAAATGAAACTTACTCTTCCATCACTCCCGTCTTTCATTGCTGAATTTTACTTATTTAACTATTTAGTTAAATTAGGAAATAAAGAATAAAATGACAGTTATTTTTTCTTGTTAATGGATTTCATTTAAGATTCATTGAAGAGATTTTTGCTTATATTCATTAAAATAAAACCAAACAATTAGAAATCAATAATACTAAGCACATATTTATTAAAATCACATTTTTAATATCAATATGCAAATTAGCCTTCCCGTTCACACTGTAAACCGCTATTTTTTGTATATATAAATACAATTGCATGTTATTTGTATGTAGATATGGACAACACTAATAAAAAGGTGAAGCAATTTTATTAATAATTGAGGTTTAAATATAAATAAAATCATTGAGAATGTGATGTAAATAACGAAGGGAATTGAGACTTGAGTAGTAATATAGTTTCGGTTACAGACAGAAAAACACACAATCTCCATTATAATAAGATATTATATCATAAACTGTATTTAAAGTCAGTTTGTTATGAATTTATTAGTCATGAGGACTATGTCCGAGTTACATATAAAGCAGCTATCAAGGATAGAATCTTTGATTGATTTTAATGGCATGCCAAACCATCTAGGGTAATTTTATGCCTAGAGGTTTAGAAATTGTTTTTACATTTTTGTGTAGTTGTTTAAGAGGTTTTGCTCAGTTATATATCAAGCATTCCTATCTAATACAAATAATTTGCATTCAGTTATATGATTTTAAGTATTCCTATTTCATACTAATAATTATATGGTTTTAAATAATTATTTCCATTTGATAATAGTTATTTGTACATTTATATGGTTTCAAATAACTAATAATAACAATTATAGCTTCAAGTAATTATTCTTAACCCTTTATCTACCACTTTATATATGGGGAAATGGTTGACAAGCTAGAATCGTATCGCTGATCCTTTATTACTGAATAGAATAAAAATGTATTAATTTAATTCATTTCTCTTAATTCCAAACCATTTTCTAAGAGCTGATGATATTAGGTATTTTCCGGGGTCAGCAATTTTGATCCTTGTAGATAAAGGATTAATACAAATAATTCAAAGTTTTTTGGCATTAAGTATTCCTATAGATTATGAATAATTTTTAAACAAATCTATTTGATCCATAGATTGGATCTTATTAAGTACAACTACTACTTGGTTGACCTGGGAGTAATGGCAATGAAAGGGTACTCCACATTCCCAAAAACTCCAGAACTGGATCCTCACCATCAGATGCAGTTTAGTGTCCTTCCCAGGAGACCCCGTTTTTTTTGGGTTTGGTGCCTTACCTTTTTGTAAGGGATGAAGTCAGTGTAGTCTAAGCCCCACTGACAGGGCAAATAGAATTTTTGGCATAACAAGGTTGAATTTCAATTGGAACGCACAGATATAGGAAAGTAAAATGTAGTGATGGTTGTATGGATGTTAAAAATATCCATTAGTGGGTCTGACATGCCAAAAGCAAGAGTAGAAGCAAGATGTGCATGTTTGATGCAAAAAGACCGACGATGACCAATTTCTGTAGCAGAATGAGGAAACTGAAAGCCGATTGGGCAAATTAGATGCAAAGAGATGTCGTTCTGGTTGTTCCCAAAATTGAAAAAGAGGTGCTGAAATGTCAAAATTGTTCATGCGAACATTGCTGTGAATTCTTGGACCAATAGAAAACCAAAAACTTGAACGAAAAAGTGAGTATACTGGGAATCAGTAAATAATGTTTGGTTGTTTTACGGCATATCAACCCTTTTTGGGTAATCTAATTCTGAATCAAGTCAATTTTATAAACAAAATTTAATATCAGTACCAATAGATAAAGGATTATATATATATATATATATATATATATATATATATATATATATATGAGTGAAAGATTGAACAAATTCAACAAAATGTGGTTGAGAATAAAGGAAAATGTGGATATAACAACATGAACAACTATGTTCAATTTCTTCTCATTCCCCTAGACTACCCACCAATAACCCATCCCCTTTTCTCTCTCTCCCCCACCCATTTACCTTTTCACTATAAAACAGAATGTACAAGCACTTAGATCAATAAACTTCTGAGGAAGTCTCAATAATGAGTCGAAATATCAATATAGTCATTTGTGTTGTTACATCCAAATTTTCCTTTACTCTCAACCACACACACACACATTATATATATATATATATATATATATATATATATATATGTACACACACACCTTTTTACCAAGTCAAAATAGGGTCTAAGTATATCTGATAAGAGCCAAAATTGAAAATTTTGGTTAAATTTGGAAAATTCGTTTACATCAAAAACAACTTGGTTTCCCTTTGTGTTAGGACTTATTGGAAAACAAAAAAAAAACTTGTGTATAAAAACTTAAAATAAATTAATAGTCCAAAAGTTGTTTATAGCAAGTTTATATAGTGTTTCACCATGGATTTTACAAGTACATGAGAAGTTTCTCAAGTAACAAATATCTTTCAAATATCTTGTGTATAATTGAACAAGTATTAAGCAAATGGTCTGCGATTAAAAATTTCCATGACTTTTTAATGCATAAACAAATGAGAATTTGATTGATTTTAAAAACATGTCAATACATCAAGGGTTATTTTAAGCCAAGAGGTTAGGGAATCACAATCATGTTTACATGTTTTTGTGTAGCTGATTCTTACGTGGTTATTTTTAGCACATAATACAAATAATTTTTAAACAGATCTATTTAACCAATAGATTGAACACTAACATGTACTACCTCTCTGTGTCAGAATGGACCTGGGAGTAATACCAATGAAGGGGTACTCCACACTCCCCAGATTTCCAAAACTGGAGCATTGTCATCAGATTCAGATTAGTATCATACCCAGGATTCCCTTTTTTTTGGTGGGGGAGGGCTCTTAAGAGGATACTTTTTTTTAGTCTTCAGGGCGGCCTAAAGTCGGTATCAGCCAGTCAGTGACGGAGTCTATCCCCTTTTCAATAGCGCTAGACCAAGGAGATTGGTTTGGTATCTGAGGTGGAGTGCCACACCTACCATCAACTCCTTACTTTACCACACAGATCCCTGTGCTACTCATACGCTGAGTTGGCGAAAACCGGTATCGAATTAGGAACCTTGTGGTTTCTAGCTGAATGCTCTACCGACTGAGCTAACCTGGTCCTAGTCAGTGTATTCTAAGCCCCACTGACAAGGATTGGACATTTTGACACTCATATTTTTGTGCTGGGTTACAAAGATAATAGCTTTCAACATTTTGGCTTCATGCACCTTGACAAAAAAAAAAAAAAAAAAATCATTTTCATTTCATGAGCAAAAATTAAAATTTTTCAGATAAAACTTAGTATTAAACTATAGTAATTCAAATAAATACATAATTCAAATATTCATTATTTTTGGTGTTAATAAGAATATGAATACTAATGTATATGAATATTAATGAATATTGATAAGAATATGAATATTATGGTTTGCTTAGCACCAAACAGTTAATTTTAAGGTTCTCCATTGTTCTGAATCCCTGTCAATGGGGCTGAGAATACACCAACTACATCCTCTGCAGAGGAGTATATACTTCCAAAAAAGTGTCTTGAGTATGAAAAAAACTACATCCAGTGAGGCACTGAATTTGGGGAGTGTGGAATCAGCCATTCATTGCAATTACTTCCAGGTCAACACTGACCTGAAGTAGTTGTACCTATTAGCGTCCCATCTATAGATCAAATATATATCATTATATACATTTACCAACCCCTCTGCATAAACAAGATGTGATAGAAGGTCAATTTATTAAGAAGAGTTTTAACAGGTTTTGAATTTTCCTTCTCCTAGACTGGTTACCATAACAAGATTAAAGAGCCCAGTTTACCCTACTATTTACCCATAGTTAGAGGAAGAATAATGAATTCATACCTTTCCCAAGGGTGTTAGTGCTACGTGAAATGAAAACAGCTTTGTCCAGGATTTGAACTCTTATCACCATGTCTATTTCCTTCGACAGTGACCATTACACTATGAACACCATCCAATTTAGTATATATCAATAAAGATGAGGACAACAGTCCAAAGAAATCTAAATGATACTAAATATCAAGCCTCATCTAAAAAATTCAGACAAATAATTTGATATTGTCTAAATCAATTCAAAAAAGATTTTTCTAAAAAAAAAAAAAAAAAAAAAAAAAAAAAAAAAAAAAGTACTGTGGATGCAGGGAATATTCTGAAATTTACTAGAAAGAACATTAAAAAGGCATAAATGTCAGAAAATACAATTGTATTTGTGCTTTCGACAATCGAAAAGAAAAAAAAAGAAAGAAAGAATGTGAAATAACAAATATGACTACAATATTGGTTTTAGTTACAGATAATAACAGGTGGCCTTATTGTAGGTAAAAATTGATAGCCTACAATTAAAAACAGGTGTCACCTTTAATAGGTATAAAAAAAATCCATTTCTAGATTACTTATAACTAACATGAGAAAAAAAGTTTATCTAATTAGATTTTTAATCAGTAAACTGAAAAATATTGATCACAGATTAATTTCTTCAACTTTTAAGATTATTTTTTTGATTAGACTATGTGTTATCATAAACCAATTAACTTGGTTGCTGTTTTTGTCACAATATTTCAGTCATTGTATATGAGGTATGTCAGAAAAGTTTCAGGACTGGTGTCACAAAAAAATTATTTCAAATCCAAACGACAAACTGCAAGTTATCTTCTTCTAAGTAATCCCACTGGAGTCTAATGCACTTTCACATCCTTCTCTGCCATGCTTGCATGCACTCCTGGAAGGATTCTTCTGGGATTCTCTGTATCTCTGTCGTCACAGGCTTTTTGATGCCATGCACATACTCAAAATGGGTTCCCTTGATGATCCCCTTGAGCTTGGAGAAGAGAAAAAAAATCACATGGAGCCAGGTCAGGCAAGTAGGGAGGTTGCTCCAGCACAGTGAAGTTCTGCTGGGCCAAGAATTCTTGGATACTCAGGGCAGTGTGGGCAGGTATGTTGTCATGGTGAAGCACCCACAAGTTTTCCTGCCACATCTCTCGCCTCTTCTTGTGCACTGAATGAAGCAAACACTGCAGTATCTCTTTGTAGACATGCTGGTTGATCATCTGGCCCTGTGGCAAGAACTTGCAGTGGACGATGCCTCTCACATTAAAGTTTTCTGACACACTGGAGCTTTTCTGACATACCTCGTATTCTAGCCTTCTTCAAGTGTGTCATAAAGTGATAAAAAATCTGTGAAGTGACCTATTGTTGGTATTAGCTGGACAGCTAGGAAGTCTATCTCCTCTATCTTTATTCAAAAATTATTATGATTATTAAATAATAATGATAATAAAAAACAAACAAATAGTTTTCATTCTATTGCACTTAAATTGCTTTTTCAGGGTCTTTTTTGCTAGCAGCAAAGAAAAAAAAAAGTAAAAGACGCCCAGTAAAATTATATTTTTTTTACTGATTTAAAAAAATCTTCTCAGATGCTGTTATGTAAAACCCTTTGAAATAAATAAAACATTTCTTGGTTTGTCATTTTCTTATTTTATTTCATTTTATTTTTTACTCTCATAAAAATAAAGTCAAAAGTGACCTATTGTCAGTATCAACTCCCCACTTCAATGCACAGTAGGGTAGTTTGATTTTTTTTTCTTTTTCTTTTTTGGTTATTTCCTATAATTCCAACCTAAAAAAGGGGAACCACTCTGATTGACTGATAGATTATTTATTTTCCCATTAAACTAACCCTTATCCTGTCTTCTTTTTTCCTAGTAGATCTATCCCCTTTTTACTAGTTCTAGACCAGGGAGATTGTTTTTTTTGCATCTGAGGTATAGCACCACATGGACAGCCATCTCCCTACTTTACTGCACAGATCATATTACTAAAGCTGATTTTTCAGTTCATGCTTATAGGATATATCATATCAGTGAATTATTTCAATTCATCCATGTGATGACACTTGTCAGTTTTTATTTGAACCATGAATTTGCACTCCTGACTGACAGGTTACTAGATACAGGTTGTCAAACATTTTTATCCACTATACCATTGTACCATGGAGACATGGGGTGTAAAGGTTCGAGTCATAGGAAATGGACTTGTCGACCTGAGTTCAAATCCTGGACCAGGCTGTTTGCGTTTCAGTGCTAATACCATTGTGAAAGGTATGCACCCAACTACTCTCCCTCCAGCTATGGGTAAATAGTAGGGCAGACTGGACTCTTTAACCTTGGCTAGGTAACCAGGCTAGGAGAAGGAAAACTGAATTCAAACCTGTTAAACTGCTTATGAAATTGACCTATTGTCACATCTTGCTTGTGTGGAGGTGTTGGTGTATATATATATATATATATATTATAAGAGAGAGTTTTATAATTTGCTTGAAGCATTGTGTATATATTGGTTAGGTGGTTGATTTTAGAAGGCTATCACAATGCAGGTGTAAAGAAAAAAATAATAATACGGTAACAATGGTGTTGTGTGTTAACCTGTATTTAATTCTTGAATTTTCGAGATATCTTTTTTTCAACCATCTAACCAATATATATATATATATATATATATATATATATATATATATATATACCATTGTACCATTCCTTTGTAGGTGATATCTTGGAACCTAAAACCTTTGGCACATATCTGCTTCTTCTATTAACCTTTTTTGTAATATTAATAAAGTCATCAGGAGGTAGAATTTTGAGTCTCCAGCCTTTTTAGAATTTTTTTTTTATTCAATCAAAGGTTCCCATACAATGTCTAGTTTGATGGGAGTTGCACAAGAATGCCGAGTGTGGCCTTGAACAAATCATGGAAACAACTCCCTCAAGAAAGCAGCTATACAGCCACTTATCTCCTATTACACAAACTATCTAAGTAAGACGAACAAGCTGGACAGTGCTGGAGAAGCAAGGATGAACATAAAAATGACATTCTTTAGTGGAAACCTGCATATGGGGACACCAGTGTGGGCCACTATGCAAGGACCTACATAAATCCAAAATGTGGATTCTGGATACTGCACAGCAGACCTCTCAAGGGCGATGACAGATAGGGATGGTTGGAGAGAGATTATCATGGATATCCATGCTACCAGAATGACATAATGATTATATATATAACATCTGAATGTCCCATGCATTAATAATTAAGCATGTCTAAATAAATACAAAAAAGGTAAATAAAGTTGGCGGGGTGGCCTAATGTCAGTATCAGCCAGACAGTGAGGAAGTCTATCCCCTTTTCAGAAGTGCTAGCCCAATGAGACTATTTACATTTGAGGTGAAGCACCACACCTACTATCAGCTCCTCACTATCGCACAGAACCCTGTGCAACTCATGTGCTAAGTTGGCAAGAGCTGGTATTGAACTCTGAACCTTGTGGTTCCTACGTAGATGCTTTACTGACTGAGCTAAACTGGCCTTAATTTCTTATTTCAGAAATTTCGACAAAATTCATACTTTTTCCCCATAATAATCTATTATTGCTTTTTAAAGATTTCTCTTATTTTCCTCTGAACAGACAAATGCCTATTTATAGGTCAAATACAGTAAAACAAAAAGAGAACGAAAAAAGGTAACAGATAATCTAATCTATACAAAGGTCAATGAGGTCAAGCACCTAAAATCTAATATTAGAATTTCAGAGCCTACAAATAGTTTTGACTAATATAGTTCAGGTCAATCAAACATTATATATATATATATATATATATATATATATATATATATATATATATATATATAAGTAAAAAAAGTCGACGGGACGGCCTAAAGTCGGTATCAGCCAGTCAGCGAGGGAGTCTATCCCCTTTTCAATAGTGCTAGACCAAGGAGATTGTTTTTTTAGCATCTGAGGTGGAGCGCCACACCTACAATCAGCTCCTTACTTTACCGCACAGATCCCGGTGCTACTCATACGCTGAGTTGACGAGGACGGTATCGAACTAGGAACCTTGTGGTTTCTAACCGAACGCTCTACCGAATTAGCTAACCCGGCCCATATATATATATATATATATATATATATATATATAATATATATATTGTCTGTTGTTTATAGATTTAATCTCTCTGGTGACTGTAAAATATATACACTGATGTATGTATTTATCAGTTAAAACACTGCTCTTTAATGGCAGCTGTTGATGGCCGAGAGGTTAAGGAACTGGGTTGATGAAAAGTCAGTTGGGTTTCGTTCCTGGTCCGAAGTATTTGCTGTGTTTTGCCACACTGATGAGATGTGGAATATCGAAATATGGTGTCTGTGGATGACTTTATATATATATATATTATATATATATATATATATATAAGTAAAGTTTGTGTAGTGGTCTATTATTGGTATCAGCCAAATAGTAAAGGAGCCTAACCGCTTTTTACTAGCACTATACCAGGAAGATTGTGTTTTTTTTCTGTGGTGAAGCACCACACCTACCGTCAGCTTCCAGAAGCTTTACTGTATAGATCAGATTACCCAAGCTGAGCTACTCATAGACTGAGTTGGCAGGGACTCGTATTGAACCTGGAACCTTGCAATTCCTTGGTGAATACTCTACCGACGGAGTTCAACCAGCCCTTACTTAAAATATTAATAAACTCTAAATGCAAAATTTTCTATGTAGAATACTAAATACTTGCAGGACCTGTGGCTATAGCACAATATGATAAATTAATCATTACAATGTTTGATATGTATACTTAAGAGCTATTGCAAATACTTCAATATGTAAAAAGTGTAATAATCTTGATTTTATTGAAGTCAGTAAGTCTACTGTTAGTTTGTATAACAGCAGCTAAGTACAACTTAAGCAGTGTCCAAGACAGTTGGTATATATAGAAATCAAGAATGACCCATTCATGAATTTGGGTGATTTGGGTCATTCCATTCCTTGAGTTCTGATTGGCTGCTTGATTTAAATGACATTGTGGAGTCTTATATATATCCTGTCATTCTGCAGTAGACCTTGTAACTATTCGGGTTTGTATTTAAGTTACAACCGTTTGTTACCTTGTCTTCCCAGACTTTGTTCTTCAGATTTAACGCAAGTTTTCATTATATTCTATTGAAATAAATTAGTGTAATCACTCCTGTGTTCTTATCCCCTCTATATATTTCTCCTATTCTTTCTTTCTTATTGTCTTTTTTCTTCCCTTTCTTTCTGTATAATAAAACGGAATGGTCCATTATTTAGATGAGGTGACGACACTCAAAAGAAATAAGAATTTGGCACAATAAGCAACACCAGAATATCAGGTTTTACATTTTTGCATTTTATCTTGGATGATTTGGACAGTCTCATTTTTAGGGTCTTGCAAGATGATAATGGTTGGAAGATTAAGGAACAAGGATATTAATAGATAGATTTTGTTAACAGACAGATCTAATACAAATGTAGGAGATGAGTTATAGATGTAATTTAGGTTTCTGTGATAACAATTGCTCCCATGGTGTAATTGGTTAAACACTAGATACAGATAAATATATCATGTGATATACCATGGAATGAATACAACTAAAAATTTTCAAAAATGAAAAGAAAATTGAGAGTCAAAATTAAGATGAATAAACTATTGCCTTTACCATCAGTTCACTGACAATAAAAATACAAAATATCATTTAAATTGATCAAAAGTATGAATTGATTGATTTTGACAGCATGTAAACTTGTCAAGATTTATTTCATACCTATGTTAGGGAATTGTGTTCATTGTAAATTTATATTACATTTTTTCTTCAAGTGGTAGCAGCATGTTTCAAACAGGACCATCCTAAAAAGTGCTGGAATCCCTGGAATGCATGACATACTTGTCCACGCAATCAGAGATGGGCAGGCCACTTAAACTTGGTGAAGACAGACTGCCAAAGCAGATTCTGTACTCGCAACTGAGAGAGGAACCAAGTGAAATCGGTAGACCAAAGCTCAGGTACAAAGACAACATTAAGAGAAACCTGAGGGACTTTAACATCCCCATAGGCAAGACACAAATAGAGACTGAATCAATTTGAGTAAATAGATTCGCGTGGTGTCATCATAGGATACGATGGACAGCAAGTAATCATAATAATTTACATTTTTTCTTTAGTTTGTTTTGTTTTTGCCAGTTGTGAAGGGGGTTGGCTAAATATATAATATAAAAGCAGTCTATGAATATATGTACAAGATAGACAAAATTTATAATACAAATAGGAATGTTTCTTTTATGTCACTTATTTTTTGATTGTTCTCAACTAGTTTTGACCTTAGGTCATCACCAGGAGAAAAGGTTTTTGTGAAAAAAATCTCTTCAGAAAGTCTTTTAAAAAGATTTCAAAGTAGTTGATATGCCACAAAAGAAGTGACAAAATAATTTACTGGTGAAGTGGCATATCCATTTGTTGAGTGATACTATTTAAAGTAACCATCTATGCTAGTTAAGACTTGTATTGAAGCTGACAGATCTTTGTTTTTTGTTTCTTTTTTACTTAATTAATTGTAATCAGACTGACACAGCAAAACTAACAGACAAAATCCTGTCTATTTAATTTTTCTAGACAGCCTATTTTACAATCTTTGGTATTGATTAAAAGTTTATACAGAACAGTTAAAAATGCTAACTGCAACTATAAAAGATAAATTTATATACGAGAAAATAAAATTACCAATAATATTTTTCATGCTTTCTAATAAAGTTAACAATGTTAAGTTATATGGTAGGTTAACCAGAAACTTGTTTGAGTTGTGTTAATGATATAATCTTATATAAAACTGGAAACCTAAGTAGGATGTCACACAAGATCATTTTTAATGGAGTTTCACAGGCTTTAATTCAGAGCTTTCCTTCTCTTAGATTGGTTGTCATACCAATATTAAAGAGTACAGTTTTTTTCAGCTATCTACCCACAATTGGAGGGAGAATAGTTTAGTTGTATTCATATATTTCCCAAGTGTATATATTTATCAACCCATCCACAGAAGCAGGATGTGACACAAGGTCAATTTCTTAAGCAAATTTTAACAGGTTTGAATTCAGTAAATCTATATAACTGTTTAAACTGTATAGCAAATCTATATAACTATTTAAACTGTATAGCAAATCTATATAACTGTAAACTGTATAGCAAATCTATATAACTGTGAAAACTATATAGCAAATCTATATAACTGTGTAAACTATATAGCAAATCTATATAACTGTGTAAACTATATAGCAAATCTATATAACTGTGTAAACTGTATAGCAAATTTATATAACTGTGAAAACTATATAGCAAATTTATATAACTGAAAACTATATAGCAAATTTATATAACTGAAAACTATATAGCAAATTTTTTATAACTGTGAAAACTATATAGCAAATTTTTTATAACTGTGAAAACTATATAGCAAATTTATATGACTGTAACCAAATGATTGTTAGAACAAATAAAGAAAATATATTCTTGACTTAAGAGAAACTAAAAAAGACTTTGTGATTTAAACATTTTGTCTGGAGTGTTTAATCCTCACTAAACAATAATACTATGAAATTATTTTATATCTTCCGCTTTAAGAAAGTACCTGTAAATCTAATTAGTAACATTTAATTAGTTGTGAATAATTATTTTAATAAGATAAACAATTTGTTAATTTATTTCCTTTTAAGGTTTGGAAATTTAAATTTCCTCTGATTAGTTATTGCTTGTAGCAATATAGTTGTCTGTTGATTAAACTTTATTCTTACAGCTCGTTCCCTACTCCCCCTCCCCCATCTCATAGGAACAAAACATTAATGTTTTAAAAGAAGTATGTATACTAAATTTGGAAGTTCTACATCAGACGATTTGGCTAGAGGACAGACAAACAAACTCTTCTCACCTATTGACATACTAGCTCTTTAACTTTGTTATAGCAACCGGTCTATGAAAGTGTGTGGTGTAATGGTTTAAGTCATGGGAAATGGACTCGTCGCCCCGAGTTCAAATCCTGGATGTGGTAATTGCATTTCCTTAGCGCTAATACCCTTGGGAAAGGTATGAATCCTACTCTCCCTCCAGCTATGGATAAATAGTAGGGCAGACTGGGCTCTTTAACCTTGGTTAGGCAACCAGTCTAGGAGAAAAAAACTGAATTCAAACCTGTTAAGCTCCGCTTAAAAAATGGGCCTTATGGTGCATTCTGCTCATGCGGAGGGGTTGGGTAAATATATACTAATAGAAGTACCACACCATGCTTTAGACTCTCCTGCAAAACAAAACAACAACATAAATGACATGTTATATATTATTACTCTTGTTCCTTAATCTTTCTACCATTGTCATCTTGCAACACCCTCTGGTTAAAAATGAGACTGTCTAAGTCATTTAAGATGTAATGCAAAAATGTAAATCCTGATTATCCGGTGTTGCTTATCCAATGAACTGTTATTTATTATGAGTGTTGCCCCCTCAGCTAAATAATGGACCATTCTGTTTTTCTTACAAAGAAAGAAAGGGAAGAAAAAGGACATTTTATACAGAAAAATTATCATAAAAAAGAATAAGGGAAAGATAAATTGAGGGGTGAGTGCATTGAAGCAATAATGCTAATCTTTCAATCAAACATAATGAAAAGAAGGAAAGAATGAAAAGAAGGAAAGAATGAAAGAGAATGAAAAGAGGAGAGAGAATTAAATCAAGATTATTATACTTTTCACATATTGAACCCAACTAGGAATTGCAAGGTTCCTCATTTGATACTAGCCCCTGCCAACTCAGCGCATGAGTAGCACAGATTGGATAATATGATATGTGTGGTAAAGTGGGGAGCTGACGGTAGGTGTAGTGCTCCACCTCAGCAAAAATCTCTCTGGTCTAGCACTAGCGAGAAGGAGCTACACACCCTTGCTGTCTGGCTGATACTGACAATTGGCCACTCCGTCAATTTTACATATTGAACTATTTTACAATAGCTCTTGGTTAACATATCAAATGTTGTAATAATTATCATAATGTGGTAAGTCCACAGTTGCTGTTAATAAATATAAAAAGCACAAGGTACTATACAAATGTTTGGATAATTTGAATATCTCATGCAAACTGAGTATAGTCCAGACTTTTACGTGACTCTTATCTGCTATGTGAGAGTTAACTCAAGATTATTTTACTTTTTACATATTGAACTATTTGGCAATAGCTCTTAAGTAAACATATCAAATGTTGTAATAATTCTATTATGATAATTTGGTATGTCCACAGTTCGAGCTAGTACTTAGTATAAATTGAACATAGAAAACAAGATTTGGCAATGGTAAGTGTCTTTCCTTTGCAGTAAAATCTCAAAGTTATAGAAAAACAAAGCATTATGAATGTCAGCAAACAGAAAATCAGTTTAAGTTGCTGTAAAAACATTTCCTTATTTATTAATAGGGAATTTCTTTTTTGTATTTCCGATGCATTAATTATGATGGCTGCCTATTTGGATAGTGTCACAACTTGTCAGTTCAACAAGGTTTAAAAGATTACGTGATGTTTGCACAACCAGTTCATCCAAAGAACATGTCAAGAGACAAAGATCATGAGAATTCTGGACGTTGACTAACGTAAACAAATCAGCCATGAAAAACAAACCCTCAATAAATTACAACGGCTGCAATACGAATGACCTTGAGGCAGACGATTATGATCAGGATAATTATATTAGGATGTTCAGTGCTTTTCATTTTTTAGATTTTTTTATTTTTATTTGATCCCTTTTGGATTAGGGGTAGTGGTCGAAAGTGAGGGGTAAAAATCAGGTCAGCTGTCAGTCAGTACAAGAATAGAGTTGAAAAAAAAAAAAAAAAAAAATTCTAACCCTGTTATGAAATTTTTTTGATGTTCTTGTTTTGTAAACTTTTCGAGTTGAAATATTACATAAACTAGCAAATATATGCACCCTCCGTAGGGTGCAAGTATTTAAGTTTTAATGTAATAAAATATGGTATTAAATTAGAAAGGCTAATGAAACTAAATAAGAATACAGATAAAAAGATTTGAAACAGAGGGAGTATAATAAAAGATTTGAAACAGAGGGAGTATAATAAAAAATGGAACAACTGAAACTTACTCTTCCATTGTTATTTTTTCTAATTTAAGTATTTAGTTATAAGAGGAAGTAAAGAATAAAATGACAGTTATTTTATCTTGTTAATGGATTTCATTTCAGATTCATGGAAGAGATTTTTGCTTATATTCATTAAAATAAAACTAAACAGTTAGAAATCAATAATACTAAGCACATATTTATTAAATTCGATTTTTTAATATTAATATGCAAATTAGCCTTCCCGTTTACACTGTAAACCGCTATTTTGTTGTATATATAAATATAATTGCATGTTGTCTGTATGTAGACACAGTTAACAGTATTAATAATGTAAGACAATTTTATTAATAATTGAGGTTTACATAAAAATAAACTCATGGAGAATGTGATGTCAATTCTAAGAGAATTGTGACTTGAGTAGGAATATAGTTTCGGTTACAGACAGAAAAACACACAATCTCCATTATAATAAGATATTTGGCAAAATACAGCAACTCAGAATCAAAATTTGTACATGCTTCTGTGTGAACACTGCGTTATTTACCCAATCCATTCACCACGGGTAGAATGTGGCACAAGGTCACAAGTATAGGGAATCCAGTAAGAATTTAACTCTTATTCAGTAGTAATGATTGCTACAAGACTAGCTTGCTAACTGTTACACCCCTGACTGAACACCCTTATTATTTAACCCATTTGCCACAAGTAGGATGTGACAAGGTTGTAAGTGTTACATAAAATAGGCATAGCCAATCATTTGTGTAATGAAGTGTAGTTAGAATTTTAAATTTAAGGGTTAACTGTAAACTCATGGAAAATTAGCAGAGTTTTAATTGACAGGCTTTGAACCCAAGTAGACCTGGAACAGGATTCTTATTGGTTTGTAGAATCATATAACTGGGCAACTCTCTTGGAAAGAGTCACTTAGTTAAGCCAGCAGTTCCATCTGTTCTCCTTCTAGTTATGGGTAAATAGTAGGGAAGATAGAATTCTTTAGTCTTGGTTTGGCAACCTGTCTAGGAAAAGGAAAACTAAATTCAAACCAGCTTCACTTCATTTAAAAGTTGACATTGTGTAACATCCTACGCATAGCAGAAGGGTTGGATAAGGATGAGACAAACTCATTTTTTAAGAAGTGTACTGCTGGTTTGAATTCAGTTTTCCTAGACTGGTTACCTTAATAAGGCAAAAGAACAGTCTGCCCTACTATATATCTATAATCTACATAGTTGAAGTGATTAAAGATGGATTACAGCTTTATCCAGGAATTGAACTTTGGTCTCTGATTCCATTTCTTACATTATTCCAGCAGAAAATAAAGGAAAGTGAAAAACTAGATTAATACCTGGACCTTGCTAGAGAGCTAAAAAAGATATGGAATATGAAGGTGACAGTGATACCAATAATTCTTAGAGCTCTTGAAACCTGGAAAAGGAACTGGGGGGACTGGAGATATAAGAGAAAAGAAACCATCAGTCAAACTAAGACGCATATAGTGATACAAGAAATATAATGAACAATAGTCTAAGTATTATTTGTATTATTCGGACTATTGTTCTTATCTTCATTGTTATCTGTACAATGTTTTGGCTGATGCGCCCTCCGGCCTTCTTCATGTATTTCTTGTCGGACTTGGGAACCTTCTTGGACACATAGCCTAGTGGCTAAAGGAGTTAGTTTTAAGACAGTTTTAAGTGACAGTTATCTCTAGACTGCAGGTTCAATCCTGTTCAGGGGCAACGGTAACAGAATTAAAACACGGCTTAACACCTGTACCCCAGCTATGGTTAGCGGAATGAGAACAGGATACCCCCATGGACTGAATAAAGGGATAGGTTCAAAGTTTCATGATGGCTCCCGATTACAACAAGAAGGTTCCTAATTATGACAAGAAATACCTGAAGAACACTGGAGGGCATATCGGCCGAAACATTGAACAGATAACAATAAAGATGAGGACAATAGTCTGAATAATACATATAATAATAATTATCAAGCCTCATCTCAAAAATTCATAGAAATAATAGTCTATTTACTTGTAATGAAAATATTGACATTTTTTCAAACAAGCTCATAAAACAATGAAATGCACAATCAAATTGAAAAATGGCACACCCAGATTGAAAAATGTAATAAGTTAAATTCCTTTTAAAATAGCTAGGGCTGTTGAGTCGAATGTTATATAGCCTTCTTTACCGGCTCTAAATATCTAATTGTTATATTCTTCTCTTACTTCTTACTCTGGTCGTATCTTCTTCTGGCCGGCTTTGCTATTCTGATCGTCTATCATCTATCTTGGTCTGGTATATCTTCTAAGGTCTCGTCTGGTCTTCTATTGAGGATTCCGTGTCTGGTTTCCGTTGGGGATCATTCCTTATCAGAAGCCCTGTGTCATTGTTGGTTTTTAGTAATAAACACGACTTCGATTTTCGATGATGTTACTTTATTCGTAGACCCCCAGACCAGACATCTGCGCAGTGAGACTCACATCTTGCTAGCTTCGCTTCTAAGTTTTAACTCTAACCGAGTTGCTTACTCCTTAAACCGGAAGGGGGCTCTCCATTGCCTTCCTGTTCTCACGATCATCCCCAGAATGCAAGGTCAGAGTGAGGTCAAACGCCGTCACTCACCCTCAAGGCCATCAGCTGCACTAATGATTTCTACACTATTGTCATAATCATTAGGTATCTAATGATTATGTAACACAAAGTCAGAAGCAATTAAGGAGTCAATTCTACTGGAATCAGTGTCAGTAAAACTATACCAACACTGACTTCAGTTGAATTTACACTTTATATGGTTGGTTATTTTCTTTTATGCATATTGACATTATTCGAGTCATTTAATGCTGAATCAAGTCATTTTGACATTCAGTTTCTTACAGTATCTGTTGTTACTTAAATAATCACCAAGTTTGGAGTAAAACGATATCTAAGAGATCAATGAAAACTCAGCTTATACTTCTAAAATGTCTGAACCAAACTTCTTGTTGCAGTACCACTTGACTCTTTGTTGAAATTAGTCCATCGTTAAAAGGTGTTATCTTTAGTGGTTGTCTATCTGTTGCCAAAAATCAGGAAACAGGTATCTGACCGTTCACCCTGGTCTCACCTATTTGCTCCCAATTCCCCGAAGCCTCAATACCATGATTTGTATCAGATTTCTTATCACTTTTTCACAATTGGCTTGGCTTAAACCAAATAATACTTTATTCAAACACTGTTTATTTTTTTTTTACTTATTTTCTTTGGAAACTTTGTAAAAAAAAAAAAATACTCTTGCCTATTTGGCTCATGTAATACAAGATAAGGCTATAATCCAAGTGACTAGAGGTTCCACTACAAGTGCCAGATTTCTCTGTCTTATTACCATAAACTAATTTGAGAGAAATAGAAAATGACACTCTTCACTCTTCCCATGAATAGTCAGTTTAAATTCATGATGCTGCAGATGTGGATGCTTCCAAGAATAAAAACATAATGATTGAATTGGAATCTTATTCAGCTTACATTGATAGATTAGGTTTTATTATCAATTTATGGGAGAAGCCCAAACAGTAATTTTAAGTATAATAGCAGTAATAGGCAGCCAAGTTTTCAATAGTATAGTATTAAGTATCCCTAACAATTCAGTTTCTAACTTGGGAAATGTATAATCAATTTAAGACCTTTACTTTTCATGTAGGCGTATGGGATGATACTATTGATAACTGTATAAAGGTCTTGCTGACTATTGTTGAATAGTTGCAAATATTGTTGATAATCATCAGTTCCTGGTCAGATAAATTGGTATCTCTACCAAAAGAAAATTACTATTTACTAATAGGGCTGGTTTATCTCTGTCGGTAGAGTGTCTGACTAGGAACCACAAGGTTCCTGGTCCGATACCAGCTCCTTGCCAACTAAGTGTATGAGTAGCACAGAGATATGTATGGTAAAATGAGGAGCTGATGGTAGGTGTGGCGCTTAGCCCCAGACAACAAACCAATCTCCTTAGTCTAGCACTAGTGAAAAGGGGATAGACTCTCTCGCTATCTGGCTGATACTGACTTTAGGTCACCCTGACGACATTTACTAATATTTATCTAACCTGTTCACCATGGGTAGGATGTGACAAAGTTTTAATCCAGCAAGGATCGAACTCACTATTCAGTAGTAATAAATGTGAGAGAGACTAACTTGCTAACCATTACACCATGATGGGATGACCCCCCCCCAAAAAAAAAGAAAAAATAGATAAAAATAACTACTATATTCTCTCGGTTGGAACCAGAGTTTTGAAATCTGATAAAGAAAATTAGAGATTATCAATGATTGGCTGTAGAATTGGCCATTCAGATATAAGAGTTTGAGGATCGCGTTGATGTATTAAAAGTTTTCTGGCGTTGCACAAGGGTGGCGTGTTGGAGTTTGATCGTCTCCAACAGGGTCTGGCTGGCTGAGGGGGTATTATGTTGGAAGACCCGAAACCCCCCTATGAAGCCAGCCAATAACATAACTGACGACGCCACCCTGCTAAGTCTAGCGTATTTCAAACATTAGAAATACCTGAGTTTGAAACCTTAATGGTTTGCTTTATGGCTGAAATTCTTATATGTATTTTCTAACTTGCACATGAGTAGGATGTAACCCATGGCCAATTTCTTTAGCAGAATTTAACAGGTTTGAATTCAGAGTTTCCTTCTCCTAGACTGGTTGCCCAAGGTTAAATGAACCCAGTCTTTCCTACTATTTACCCATAGCTGGAGGGTGAATAGTTGGATGCATAACTTTCCCCAAGGGTATTAACACCATATGAAATGTAAACAGGCTTGACCAGGATTTGAACTTGTGTTGCTGAGTCCAATTCCTACAATGATAACCATTACACTACAAGCTTTCACATGTTTATATATTCTACAACAATACTAGAAATTGGTATTTGAGCACTGATAAAATGCAAGGAATTCAAATGCTGATTTTCAAAGCAAGTCTTTCATCTCTGATTAGTATTATTCAAACTATTGTCCTTATCTTTATTGTTATCTGTACAACATTTTGCCAATGTGCCCTCCGGTGTTCTTCAGGTATTTCTTGTCAAACTTAGGATCCTTCTTGTTGTAATTGGGAGCCATCATGGAACTTTGAACACAACCCTTTATTCAGTCCATGGCAGGATCCTGCTCTCATTCTGCTAACCATAGCTGGGATACAGGTGTTAAGCTGTGTTAAGTATTATTCTATGTTACTGCTGCCCCTGACCAGGATTGAATCTACAGCCTTGAGATAACTGTCACTTAGAACTGTCTTAACCTAACTCCTTTATCCATGAGGACAATAGTCTGAATAATACAAATAATACTAATTTGAAGTTTTTGTTTGTTTTTTTTCTTTGTGTATTAATTTATAAGTGTGTTTTCAGTTAGAACCAATTTTATTTGATTCCCATGGATTTTTTTTTTCTGAAAAGGAAAAATATTTTATAAATGTCATGTCTTACCTGACAGATGCTTTTAAAACAAATCAACCAGATTTACTTACCTACAAATAAAAAAGAAAATTAATAATTAAATAAAATGAAAAGCAGTGATATTTTATTTAATTAATTTGAAATGATATGCTATGTGTCCAGTTGGACTGAAGAAGACTGGAAGGCACATCAGCCAAAACATTGTACAGATAATAAGTCTTTCATACTGAAAAGTTTAGCATAACAAAATCTTTCTACCTTAATTTACACATGTGTACCTCAAATGATGAAATGGTATAAAAAAAAAAAATAAGTTTAGGAAAATATTGGCAAAAATATATACAGAGATGCTGATAGCTTTTTGATTTAGTGCATCATGGCACACACATATTTACTTTGAATGAGTATCTGGGAAAATTTATGTGTCCCAACTAAAGTTTCTTAATAGATTGTAGGATTTTTATTTAGGATCTGGATCTCAACTAAAGCCATCAAACTCCTACCTTGTAACCTATCCTGTGTAATTTGTTTCTAAAAAACTATTGAAGTGTATTTACAGTTAGCTTGAAATGGTGAGGGAAGAAAAAAGAAAAACACTTGGATGCATGGACATGATTTTACTGTGCCTTTTAGATTTTTATGCGTCAGGGACACAGATGTGTAAGTAAAGTTGACGGAGTAGCCTAATGTCATATCAGCTAGACAGCGAGGGAGTCTATCCCTTTTTGCTATTGCTAGACCAGGGAAATTGTTTTGGCGTCTGAGGTGGAGTGCCACACCTACTATCAGCTCCCCACTTTACTGCACAGATCCCTGTGCTACTCATAGCACTGAGTTGGCGAGGGCTGGCATTGAACCCGGATGCTCTACTGACTGAGCTAATTAAATGTAACATTATCAAGTCACAAGAAAATGAAATTAAAAGCAAAAACATAAACACTAAAAGGCCAAATGTTGGCAGCAAACACTTTAATGAACAAATTCAAAAGAAATTTAAAAATATCTCAATATATATATCAAACACATCCAGAACAATTAAAATCTATTTGACATTAAACATCGCTCGTAAAACACAAAAAATTTTCTTATCAGAAAGCAATGCTTTATCAACTCACGAAATTCAGATTTTTCCATTGTTTTGAAAATTTGCAACAGTAGCTTCGCTTAAAAAACTGTAATTTGTAAACTGATAATCTGATTGAGCTTAAATTTTGACACGTGCCATTAGAAGGTTAGTAGTTAATAAAAATCATATGGATTTTTTTATTAAATGTGACAATATAGTTTGTTTAGGAGTTTATGATGGCAACTGAGATCATAGAATTTTAAGTCAGAAACAAAGATTTTCCCTTATTTTTCCTAAAATTTGGTTTATTTATTTAATGAAATATAAACTCCTAATGGGTTATTTAATGCCAAAATTTGATTAATTCATAGATGTTTGATTATAATCAAAACTATATTTTTAATGTTTAATAGTATTTTTCTTTAAATTTCACTTAAATTTTTTTTTCATTTATCTATAATAATTTTTTTGTATACAGTTATTCAATGTCAAGTATTTCTAATTAGAATAATTTTCAAATAGGTCTATTTGACCCTTAGATGGGAGCCTAACAGGTACTACCACTCTGGGTCAGAGAAGACCTAAGACTAAAAGTTGTTGTCAGGGTGGCCTAATGTCGGTATCAGCCAGACAGCGAGGGAGTCTATCCCATTTTCCCTAGCACTAGACCAGGGAGATTGTTTTGGCATTTGAGGTGGAATGACACACATACCATCAACTCCTCACTTTACCGCACAAATCCCTGTGCTACTAATACGCTGAGTTGGTGAGGGCTGGAATCGAACCAGGAACCATGCGATTCCTAGGCAAGTGCTCTACTGAATGAGCTATGACAATTAAGGGATACTCCACATTCTCCAGAACTGGAACCTCTCTATCAGATACAGTTTAGTGTCATAGCCAGGACACCTTGAAATTTTTTTTTTTTTTTTTCCAAATTATTATCGGATGAGGTTTATATAAAAAAGAATTATCAGAAAAATATCCCTAAGCATAAAAACAAAAAGAAACATTTTCTATTTAAATTCAGTTTATAACCAATTTTCCTCATGATATGAAATATATTGCCAGTTTATGTTTATACAGACATAATATACATCATTAAGATTTGAAATTTTAGAAAAATATAATTTTTAGTAATTATATATAATCAAAGGTAATAATAAATAAATATACAAACACTATCAAATTGATTTTCACATCTTATTTTAAATAATCATCTATGAATTTAGTGTATCATCCATGAATAAATACAGGCCTAAGAATATTTTCCTAAAACAATAATTTTCTTCTTAACCAAAGATACCAGGATTTTATTATTTCCAATGGAACATTATACAAACAAAAAACAGATATTAAGTTTTATCATCTATTACATTCAACAATATTGACACTGTAACCAAAAAATGGAATTGCAACACTTGAAACCAAAAATAAATTGGTATAAATATATATAAGGAATATATATTTATTTTTTGACTTCTACATATTCACATTTTTATTAATAATTTCAGAATAAATAATACTTAATATCTTATTTAATTGTGTAATGTTTCACTAGAAACAATAAATAAAATACTGGTATCTTTGGTTTAGAAGAAAATTACCCTTATATTATGTGGTGTAATGGTTAGCAAGCTAAATTAGCAAACCATTTTTAGTGAGTTCGATTCTCACTGGGTGCCCCATACTTCTGGCCTTGTGCCACATCTAATCTATGATTAGTAAATAAGTATACTGAACAAAATGTTAGGAGTGTACTTCTTTATGGACAATAGAATATATATATATATATATATATATATATATATATATATATATATATACACACACACACACACACACACCCACCCACCCACCACACACATGGAGGCGAGTGGGCTAGTGGTTAGAGTCATGGAAAATGGACTCGTCGATTCGAGTTCAATTCCTAGACAAAGCTGTTGGCATTTCACATAGCGCTAATACCCTTGGGAAAAGTTTGAATCCATATATTCTCCCTCCAGCTATGGGTTAAATAGTAGGGCAGACTGGGCTCTTTAACCTTGGGTAGGTAACCAGTCTAGGAGAGGGATAACTCTGAATTCAAAATTCCTGAGGTCGGTCGTTGATTGGGTTGTGGCATTCCTTGATGCACCAATTCTTTCCTATCGACTGTACCAAAAAGTGCAGAATGGTCCTACACAAGCTTCACCACTATAAACAAATTACTGTGTTGGTAGTTCATCGAATGAACACTCATGCGTCGAAAATCGACGAGAGAGTCCATTTTTTATATACACACACACACATTATATATATATATATATATATATATATATATATATATATATATATACAAATGTATTACATTTTTATACTCTTTTTCATTATTTTTCATCTGCATATCTTATAGTTTTTAAAATAACTATAAGAGTTCTATGGAAACACATACTACACTTTGATCCTAGACAGGGTACATAGATACAACACTAGCAAACCAGCAAAGAAACACTGCACTGTTCATTATAATATTTGGGTCCAACCTTCCATAGTTCCAGATTAGAAAACAGTTGATGCTGTGTTTGTTTAAGCCAGTTTGTAAACCAAGGCTGGACAAACCCAAATCCATTTTAAGCAAACACTGAATAATCAATCCATGATATCAAATGATTATATTTTACGAATTTTCCTTGCAATCTTGATTTATTGTTTTCACCTAAACCAAATAAGCAATTCCATTGCCAAAATAAAATCCAATTTCATTTTACCATAAGAGATAAATTCAAAATTTAGATTGTTATTGTTGTATACTGGATCATACTAGTACAGTCAAACTACATGTGCGCCAGACATCTAGTATTAAGGTAGACAGTTCACGTAACCTTTGCAGTCTCAGTAATCACCTAGATGCTCTGACAGCTGTGTATAAATAGTCCTGGACCAGCACATTCGCTATCTATGCAATGTACACCAGCCTAGTCCACAGCAGTTATATATAAGGATGGCCAAACCTCGGCTCACAAACCATGTGGCTTGTAGAAGATTCTAGAGAATTTAATATTCTAGAACTTTTTTCCTAAATCCAGAGAAAGAAATGAGCATCTTCTTGTAATAAGAACTTGTGAAAATCATGTCCGTCTTGTATTATTTCAATTTTTTTTACTTTTGTTTTCATCTTTATTTGTTATATGCCCAATGTTTTGGATCATGTGGCCTCTGACCTTCAAGTGTTTGTCAGAATTGAGTACCTTCATTGAACTTCAAACCGAACCCTTTATTTAATCCATTGGGGTAGATTGTTCTCATTCTGTTAACCATAACTGAGTACAGGTGTTAAGCTTTGTTAAGTATTCTATGTTATTTTCACCTGTAGTCAGGATTGATCCTGCAACCTCCAAATGATTGTCATTTAGAACTGTATTAAACCCAACACTTATATCCATTATGCCATGTTTTCAACTGAAGAAGGTCAGAGGGAACATCAGCTGAAACATTGTAGATATAACAATAAAGATGAAAGTCTAAAACTTTAACAAAGTATCAAGCTTCATCTCCAAAATTCATTCAAATCATGTCTGTCTTGTCATAAAAATATAATCATAATAAAACTACTTTTGTAAGGTTGAAATCTGATTTAAATACCTCTTATTTTTTGGTTTAATTCTTTTTTACTTGTCTAAAACTAATACAAATTAAAAGTTTAAAAACTAATTGCATAAATATCACTGCATTTAATATGTATTCCTTATATTTAAAATTCTGTTGACTGTTCTTTGAGCTACTTCTTCTCTACAGATTTCACTTCCTCACCACGAGAATGTTTGCCTCTCAAACCCTCTTTCATGGGGCCAAGGAAGTGAAATCTGTATTGAAGAAGTGGCACAGAGAACAGTCAACAGAATTTTATGGGACTCTTATTCAATGGTGGAACATTGCTATTGAGAGAAACGGTGACTATGTAGAGAAGTAGGGATGTGATCCACAAAGGACCAGCTTCATTTTGATGCAGGATACATGTTCATGTGTTGGTAATTATACCTGTCCTAAACAAAATGGCATTACTTTTTGACTCACCATCGTATACTTGGTCACTCATCTAAGTATTAAGAGAGCTCATATCTGCTTAACTATGATAAGCATAACCGCACCACTGAAGCTTATTACAATGTTGCAGTACAGCATGTTAGCCATTAAGCTATGAGGATTCACCACTGTTCGTTACAAGCAATGGCAGTAACTTTCACTAGATTCAGCTCTCAGTTAACCCATAGCTGGAGGGATAAGGAAGATTCATATTTTTCCCAAGGATATTAATTCAAAAGTGAATGTAACAGCTCGACTGAACTTCAATCTTGATTACTATGATATTACAATTCAACACATTGTAGAATAATCATCATCATCATCATGATTGCACTTTCAGCGCGGATATCCATGTAGACACTTCTAATACTATCGTTGATTCATATTTCAGGCATTGTTGGGTGGTCTCCCTTTTCCTAATTGATCGTCAGTTCTAATTCTACATGGCGCTGCGGGCAGGATTTTCTGGGTCTAAAGTGATTGTAGAATTAGGAGAACTAACGATCAATTAGGAAAAGGGAGACCACCCAACAATGCCTGAAATATAAATCAACGAAAGTATTAGAAGTATTACAATCATACAACAAGCCGGGTCTCAAGGAACTCTAACTGCCCTCACATGGACTGAAACCCCTTCGGTGGGGGAGATGTAGACACTAATACTTTCGTTGATTCATATTTCAGGCATTGTTGGGTGGTCTCCCTTTTCCTAATTGATCGTCAGTTCTAATTCTACAATCCATGACAATCTCTCTCCATCCATCCCTATCGCTCATCATTCCCGGGAGGTCCTCTATGCAGCATCCTGCATCCGCACAGAGCTGATCAACGTAAGTTTTTGCTGGTCAGCCCACACTGGCTTGTCCATGTGCTGGCTTCCACAGGAGGATGTCACTTAAGAGTTCATCCTTGCTTCTCCAGCAGTGTCCCACGTGTCTTGTCCGTCTTACTCAGATGGTTTGGGTGATATGTGGTAGGTGGCTGTACAGCTGTTTTCTCGTAGGGTGTTTCCACATCTTGTTCAGGATCACCCAAAGCATTCTTGTGCAGCTTCCATCTAGTTTATTCTCTAGTCGCTTAGTTAGGGTCCAGGTGGTGCAGCCATACAGCAGTACTGACATGACAACGGCCTGGAAGAACTGTCTCTTTAACTTGTCTGTGAGATTGGACCTCCATATGATCGATAATTTATTTATAGCGGCCCATGCTTTTCCTATAATCATACTAACTTCCAATTACCATCAAATTGGTAAGACAAGGTAACAGGTAGCTGTGACTCAATACAGATCTAAGCTTGTTGCAATCCTACTGCAGTGCCATTTTAGTCAGTCAGTCAGCAGCCAGTTGTCCAAACCAACAGTATACTGACTGACTGATTTTCTGCAGTAGGATTGCAACAAGGTTAGATTATCAAGTTACAGCTACTTGTTGCCTTGTCTTACCAATTCGATGGTAATTGGAACTTAGTATTCTACACACATTGGCAACTACACCCTGGATACTCCCCCTATCTCTTATCATCCAATCTATGAGAAAATAGGAACAGACTAGGCTCTCTAGCCTTGGTAGATAAACGTTATCTTCCTATGACACGTTCCCAGCGGAATTGGTGAGATGAAAGAAGTATATCATCACAAAGGCAAAGATAAAATCTAATCGACTAAAACACGTCACTGAAACTATACAATTTATTGGTAAATAAAATGTATTTCATATTATTCAAATGATATACTTACATTTGATCCTGGTTAAAACCTTCAGCAATCCCATAATAAATATTATAGATTTCCAATTTTTTTTCTATTTTAAGGATTTATTCTTTCCACATGATGGGACATTGTGTATCTAATAAAAATTCATTTCTTTTCTTTTTATTGACGCCTCTAGCATTATTCAAGATGAAAGGAAACAGATTGTTTGCAAAGTGAACAAATATATTTGTTTGAATACAAATGCAGACATCCAAATAAAAGCTTAAATGTCTATGCCTATGAATTAATGTATTTATATAATCACAAATGTAGTCTCAATATATATATATATATATAATATATATATATAGTGTGTGAGATGGTCACTATTTCAGCTTTTGCTGGAATGGTGTACCAAAGGCAGTATTATTGGTAGAGTGCTCAATATAAAATAGAGCTGTTATATAATAAGATAAATATATAAAGGTTTTACATATCTATTTATTATGTGACAAAGGAACATTCACAACCATATTGGTTTCATGCGATGCATTCATCAGGTGAAGATGTTCCAAAATGTCGAAACATCTTCACCTGATGAATGCATTGCATGAAACCAATATGGTTGCGAATGTTCCTTTGTCCCTTAATAAATAGATATGTAAAACCTTTATATATTTATCTTATTATATATATATATATATATATATATATATATAGTAAGTCGTCGGGGCGGCCTAATGTCAGTATCGGACAGACAGCGAGGGAGTCTATCCCCTTTTCACTTGCGCTAGACCAAGGAGATTATTTTAGCATCTGGGGTGGAGTGCCACACCTACCATCAGCTCCTCACTTTACCACACAGATCCGTGTGCTACTCATTCGCTGATTTGGCGAGGGCTGGTATCAAACCAAGAACCTTGTGATTCCTAGCCGAACACTCTACCGACTGAGCTAGACCAGCCCTAAATAAATAAATATGGTTACATTATATACAATGACACCTAATTTAGTATAATGGATAGCAAACATATCTTCCAAACCTATTTACTTGGATAATGGGTTTGAGGCCCACTGATAGTCTGGCTCAAGGCCACAATAGTGAAGTTAAGTTTAATAAGTCTCTCTCTCTCTCTCTCTCATATATAAATAAATAATATAAAAAGATAATAAATATAGCAATCTATATTATAAATATTAAATAATCATATATACATACACTCCTACATACATATATACACACCCACCATCTACATATACATATACACACATACTTAGTTGATAATGTTGCATATTTACTTCTGGCTATTTTGGTTAGTGCCAATACCCCTGGGAAAAGTATGCATCCACTTGCTCTCCCTCCATCTATAGGTAAATAGCAGGGCAGACTGGGTTCTTTAACCTTGGTTAAGTAACCAGTCTAGAGAAAGAAAACCGAATTCTAACCTGTTAAACTCTGCTTTAAAAATTGACCTTGTGTCACATCCTGCTCATGCGTAAGGGTTAGTAAATATGTACAAGCATTTCACCTGGCGTTAGATAACCCATGAAGCTTGATATGTAATAAAACAAAGAAACCAAACCGCTGATTTATTGAATGTTATTTGTTTATTTCTGAGTCATTAAAATACAACTTCAGTCTCAAAAATTTTGAACTAGAGTTGTGCAGTTTGGCTATTTCAAATTCAGTTTCATTCACCCCCCCCCCCATTGATACCATGATTTTTTGGTTCGGTTTCAGTATTTTTTCTAAGAAAAACATTCATTCTCTTGTTTAATGATTAGTAGGTATGTGCAATTTTACCCAAGGGAAATAATAAATTTAAAAACAATTTCTGTTTAATTTTAAAATGATGACCAAAAATGAAGGAATCATCCGACATGAATGAAATTAATCACTTAATTTTATAATAGGTTATTTTGTTGAAAAAAAATATTAACATTAAAACAAACTTGGCGACTACTTTTTATTTTCCCGTTATTTTGTTTTGCTGACTTCATATGAAATAGAATCTCTAAGTGTCATATCTGTCTATTTCCTTTTTTTGTTCATTTATTTTGTAGACAAATGGATTTCACCTTTATTTTCTAAAAATGTCAAAATGTTTTTATCATATTTTTGTTCAATATTTTCCTCTTACAATAGTATACATATTGATAAAATTAATTTTATTAAAATCTAAAAGTCTTTGTTAAAACGTGTTTTCTTGGATATAGTAGTTCAGTAGTAAAAGCACTAAAATGGATGGTTTCGGCTTTGTAAAATATTTCAGTATGAAACTGAAACCAAAAAAACTATTTTTCACTTTAACTGCACATCTCTACTTTTGAACATACCTCATATTCCCATCCAGCCAAGTTTAATGTTTTTCTTTTTTTCTTTTCGTAGAACATACATTTGATAAGTATATAAATACACTTACCAAAATTCAATTTTCCTATTTCTGATAAGAATTTTTCAGGTGTTGTTGTTACCTATACATTTGCAATTGCTGATTACATGCAGGTGAAACATTAATTCTATCAACATTTATCGGATGTTATTTTTTTAGCCTTATTCTTATAAAGAGATAAAAAACTTTAATAGAAATTCTAAACATACAAAACGCATCCAACAAATAGGAAATAAAATGTATGTGTGTATATGTTGCAACAGAAATACCTTGCACATTTTAAACTGTCATCTGTGTGGTGCAAGGGAACTTAGGCAAGTGGCACTGGTAGCTCCATCTGGCTAATATATTACAATATTTTTTTAAAGATATGATCAGGACTTGGACCAAAACATCATATATAGCTGTTGAAACAATTTTCAACCTGTGGCAGTATTTATTTGTGTTCAATACTTTTGTATGTTACAAAAACACTTATAGAGTGATGGTCTTATTAATTAAAGAGAAAATCAGTTATGTTAACAAAAGGGGATTATATATATATATGGATATGTATATGTAACCCGGTAGAGCTCTTTAGGAGCGACTTTAATAAACTTTCACTGCCAGCATAACGCAATGATCATCTGCTTACAGATTTGATCTCTCTGGTGATTTTAAAGTACATACACAGATGTATGTATTTAAAACAGTTAAAGCACCACTTCTTAATGGCAGCTGGCAATGACCTAGAGGCTAATGGATTGGGCTAATGTAAAGTCAGTCTGGTTTCACTCCTGGTCAGAGTTAGTTGCTGTGTCTAGCCACACTGATGAAACTTGAAACAGTGTCTGTGGATGACATTTATATATTATATATATATACATTTCGACCTATTAGGTATATCAGCAAGGTTATAGACATGGGATATAAACCTCGACTGTCAGCTGATGTATGTTTGTTTTGAAACTTATTTATTGTGCTGTGTTAAGTGTGTTTAAGTTTTTGGAGGATATGTGCTGTGAAAATTAATTAGTTAATAATTAATGAATTTAGGCGGGCATATATGTTCAATGTAAGGCTAAACAAATCGAGAATGTGTGTGTGTGTGTGTGTAGATAGATACTAAAGAGTAACTTATTTTGTTTGTTTCTCTATCCATATCTTCTGTAATGTTAAAATAAACAGATATAGAATTAACAAGTGACTCCTCTTTTGACTTGAAAGTCTGATATGAAGATCATAAAATTCACTAGGTCAACAATCCATTATTTGCCCAGAATAGTTAAAATTAACTTGGAAGTATTAAGCAAAATGTAGATAGGACACTAAAAGTAGAAGAGCAGTGAGCGATTCTTTGATCTTAAGCAAAACACCAATCCATGTATGAATAATCTTATAAATTTTTAAATTGTATAAGCACACAAAAAGCTGATGGTAGGTGTGGCGCTTCACCTCAGATGCTAAAATAATCTCCTTGGTCTAGCGCAAATGAAAAGGGAATAGACTCCCTCACTGATTGCTGGTACCGATTTTATAAAAACACACATATAACACACAGCAGAATTTTTCTTGTGCTTTTTGATCTTATTTATTAATCCTGATATTTCAGGGTTCTGTAGAATTTAATAAAAAGATGGAGGACCTTGTGAAATATTAGAGGGTTAATAAGTAAGATTAAAAACTTGTGAAATATTTAGGGTTAATAAGTAAGATTAAAAAACAGCAACTGAATTTTGGTTATCATTCCTTATCTCATATTTTTACAATACAACCAAAAACGTTTCTCAACATTCATCACATGACTATGGTATATGTAGACTACCTAACATCATATATACATACCTATATACACACGTATGCATAAATTATATAAATATATATTCAACCTGCATTGACAGTAAACTAGAGAAAAAAAAATCATATCCATGTAATGATTTTGATATAAGTACGATGCAATTGCAGAATTATTTAAATACTGCTGTCAGTTTTGATGGCACAAGTAAACTAGTTGTTTTAAAGAAGACAAGTATTTTGAATAATGACTGGCAAAATGAGAATTCAGAGTTTTAGTTTGCCAAACATATAAATAGTTAAGCAATTTGATCTTTACAGAATGAGAGTTTGTTGGCATTATGCACAGATATATTTAGACTGCTCTCCCTACATCTATCTCTTTTTTTTTTTTTTTTATTTAGGTTTCTTTTTTTGTTTTTCCTTTGCAGGCTTTTCAGATTGCTTTAAAACTGGATTCTTTCTGGGAAGCCTTGCATTGACAGACGATTAATACCATGCTTAGAGTGAATGTCTACAATAAAATATACCTTCCATACTTACATAGCATAAACCAATGCCCTAAAGAGAAGAAAATTCATCATACATTTCATAGTTTTATTGGAAAAAGAAAAATGTGCTATTTTTTTTCTTCTTTTTTTATTTATTTCTTGCAGATCCCAATGATCCATATTGATTATAGTGAAAGAAAAAATCCTATTTTGATAATACATTCATCCGAAGATGAAATTTATGCGCTTTTATTTAGCCTGACTAAACATAATGGGTAATTGAGATTTGTTTTGTAGTGAATGGTTCATACCAATGTGGGTTATGGTAAATACATGACAACAATTTTGGCTGCTTTTTGTTATACAGGGTGTCTATCAAGTCTCTTTACAATTTAAAAGATTATTGCAAAAGCAAATGAACAGACAAGTAGAAAATGATTAAAAAACAAAAACAAATAATTCTATCATTATCATAATATCTGTGATGTCTCTGTAAGGTATGCCTATGTGTTCGTACATTGTTACAATTTCATATGCTTACTTGGAGTAATTTCCATCGCAGACAATGGCCGTAGGACAACAAATTGATAATAGTGTCTGGGAATATTTTTTAAACCAAAGAAATTTCATCATTCACCCTGAAAATAGATTCATATTACTGCACTTCACTCCAAATGACCTAATCTGAGGAAAAAATAAAAATCGATTACACCCTGTCACTCCAGTGGGTCTAAAACTGACCCTATGGTGAATGAAAGTAAATTATAGTGGTTGTTTCAATTAATTTGCAGAAGGATGTATATGGAAATTATTATAAAATGAGGAGTAGATAATGATGTTTTTATTAGCCTCTTTTAATATACTTCAACAAAGGCACAATTAATTGCATGAACCACATTAAGACGGTACACAATTTCTTGTCATATTTGCTGTAGCATAGTCTCATTAATGGTTGCAATTGCATCAGTGATCTTTTTGATCAGGCAGTGATGTCCTGATTTTTGTTGATACACAATATCTGTAGCATAATCCCATAGAAATATTAAGGGTTCAGTTCAAAATTCCATGAAGACTCCCGATTATGACATGAAGGCTCCAAAGTTTGACAAGAAAAAAAATATAGATCATTTTCTTTACATTTTGTAGCACAATTCAGACAAATGTAAGTTCACATTCTCTTTGCCTGGATTAGTTTGAATCGACAGTGCTTAAAATATGTAGTTTATTAAGAGTTTTTCTTATCAAATACAGATAACTGAAGAATAATTAAAGTTCCAATTAACGTTGAACTGGGAAGACAAGGCAACAAACGGTTGTAACTGAAATACAAACCCAAATGCCACAAAGTCCACTGAAAAATGACAAAGTATATATAAGACTCCACAATGTCATTCAAATCAAGCAGTCAAGCAGCCAATCAGAACTCAAGGAATGGAATCAACCAAATCACCCAGATTCATGGATGGATCATTCTTGATTCCTATTTATACCAACTGTCTTGGACACTGCTTGAGTTGGACTGTTGTTATTAAAACCAACAGTAGACTAACTGACTTCAATAATAACTTTTAAACAGACCTATTTGACCCATAAATGGGACCCTAACAGGTGCTATTTCTCCAGGTCAGAGACTAAAAGGTTGGTTTTAATTTTTCAATCAATATAATGTTTGGTAACCTTGAACATCTGTCTACATTTTTTTTTTAGTAGATTTATAAATTAGGAAAAATTTTGCTAACATTTAAAAATATTTGTTATATGCTTTTATAAACAAGCAAACTTTTAATGTATTCTGCTATTTTTAAATTTTCACCAGAAACAGGTGCCAAGGTTCACATAGAAATAGCTACTTACTCTGGTTATCAGTGATATCAGTCAAAATCAGGAGAACTTGGTGATATTAGATTAAAGCTAACAAGTAGCTAACTAGCTACAAATGAAGTTTTAACAGACAGCTTAGATAACTGTTCAAAATGGATAAGAGTTCAAGACTTGAATCACAGACATTTTGAGATTCCAAAAACATCTTCTCTTTAAACATTCTATTTCTCTGAATTTTTAAGATGAGGCTTGATGATTTGGATTATTTGGACTATTGTCCTCATCTTTATTGTTATCTACACAACATTTCAATTGGACACATGATGGAATGGATATATGGGGTTTAATTAATACAGTTTTAAGTAACAGTTCTAGTATCTCTAGGCTGCAGGTTCAATCCTGGCCAAGGGCAACACGAACATAGATTAATTAACACAGTTAACACCTAGTGATGGTTAATGGAATGCTCTACTATTTTCCCATAGCTGGAGGGAGAGTAGTTGGATACATAACTTTCCCAAGGGTGTTAGTGCAATGTGAAATACAAACATTGTTGTTGAGGATTTTAATTCCGGTTGATGAGTCGATTTCCAAAAACTCTAACCATTACACCATACACACTAGTTAACTATATGCTTTTTTTTTCATTGATAGGCTACAACCTGTGCCATATATATATATATATTTGAACTGAACCTTTTATTCAATCCATGGGGGTAGACTGTTCTCATTCTGTTAACCATAACTGAGTACAAGTGTTAAGCTGTATTAATTAATCTATGTTACTGTCACCTTAGCCATGATTGAACCTGCAACCTAGTGATTTCTGTCACTTAGAACTGTATTAACTCAACCCCTATATCCACTGCATCATGTGTCCAATTGAAACATTGTGTAGATAACAAAGATGAGGACAATAATCCAAATAATGCAAATATATATATATATATATATATATATATATATATATATAAGATTTTTTTTGATGTTTGTTTATTTTTTAGAAGCATTGTCGATAATATTTATATTTTTGCTTGAAGGCAACTACAATGCGAATATCGCATAAATTTGATAATTATAGAAGATAATAATAATGACAAGTGAATCCCGCAAAGAATCACTCGGTGTGTAGAATATCGTATAGACTGTTTCAACTTTATTAAGTCTCATCAGCGATATATACTAACGACTCCCCTCCGACAGGAATCAAAACCGTGACCTCTAGCAGGATAGTTAAACACTATACTGTTTCAGCCACGGTACAGCACCGAGAAACTCATGCGAAATTAACCTTGTCATTGATACTGGGGCGACTACTGCCATATGAGGCAAGTGAGTCGCTGAGTGGATAATAACAGACACATCCGGGGCCTTATGCTCCTCGGCGAAGGAAATAAGATTTTTTTGGATGTTTGTAATTATCGAATTTATGTGATATTCGCATTGTAGTTGCCTTCAGGCAAAAATATAATATATATATATATATATATATATAGTTCATTTAATTTTGGTCTTATTTATATGAGGATCAGCACTTGTATATAAAGATGAAAGATTTTCTTTTAGTCAAAAATTAATGATAGTTAATTTCAACAAATATTTCTGAATATATCTGCAAAATTAAACTTAAAAAAAAAAAAAAAAAAAAAAAGGTTGTTTCTGAAATGTTTCAAATTGCAGATAGATAGACCAAGGAACATTTTGTCACCTGAGATATCCAGCTATAAAATCAATATAAGCAACTTGAAATTTTACTCTTTCTTATAATTAAAGACATGGAATTAAATAAGCTATCCGAACTTGATACAATCTTGGCAAGTAATTCTAGACAGGGATTTCAGTCTAGAATGAAATCTTTTTGATGAGTGAAGTCTTGATGATTGTAATTAATATGAAACAATAAGATCACAAGTAGGGGTACCTGGTGATGCCAAAAAAAAAAAAAAAGAAAAGAAAGGCAATTAATGTTTTAATGAACTAATTCTGATATCTAGGATTCTCTGAATGCAGAAATAGGGTTTGGCTTAATTTCTAAGTTTAATAGCATATCAACCTTCATGGGTTATTTAATGCCAAAGCTATTCTTATAGAAGAACAGTAGTGGTACTATTTAACCTTCCCCAAGAGTATTAGTCCGAAAGGGAACATACTCAACTGGAGATTGAACTTGCTTATTACAATATTGTAGAGAGATAGTGAATATCCTGAGTTTTGTGAGTACTACTATTAGAAAAGGAGGAAGAAGAAATAAGAGATAGTAAAGGGTTAAAAAAAAGTGATGAACACAAAATGGTTTGTCGGGAATTTGACTGGAGGATGACCCCCCGAATTGAGAATTGAAAGCCAACCGGAAGTTTCGGTGTTGAAAAATACCAGCCTCTTATTTTTGCTTTTCAAGGCCTACGGTACAGACGAGCCTCTGGTCCCTAGTGTGGGATTACAGTAATTTAACAGGGTCCTCTCTCTCTTTCCCCCTCTCGACACAACCCATGAGACGAGCCCTGGAAATAAAAGCTAAGCAGCTTGTGACGATATATTTCTCGCGTTGTACTTTTTTATCGACCAGATGACCGCCACGTGCCGAACACCTTTTTAGTGTCGTGAATTTGAAGGTACATTGACAAGACCCACTATACAACATATATCGATATTAGAACGTTACAATATTGCTGTCTAGCATGTTAGCCAATATATGCCATGTTGACCTCTCACCCCTGAAATATGAACATCATATAAATTTTATGAAATTTTAAACGAGAGGAAATTTGTCATGAGTCACGTTTTACACAATGTTCTTTGTTTTCCTATCTTTTGCAAATATGAAAAATTCTTTCTAACATCAAATCTTTAAGTCCAATATTATATGTATTTGTAGAACCCATCCGCTATGGACAGAATGTGACACAAGGTCAATTTTTAAATTTTATTTAAGGCCCTGGTGACAAGGTTTTCCTAAAATTTTCAAATTTATCAGTGAATTCAGGACTAATCCAAGCTCTCCATTAATGATGAGCACAACTTTCACAATCAAGCTCCACAATCCATATATTAATACTCGTGTTCCTTAATTGTATGACTGTTATCATCTTGCAACACCCGCTGGTTAAAAAGGAGAATGTCCAAATCGTCTAAGATAAAATGCAAAAAATGTAAATCCTGATTATCAGGTGTTGCTTATCTACCAAATTTTTTATTTATGAGTATTGTCAATTAAGCTAAATAATGAACCATTCCGTTTTTATCATAAGAGAGAAAGGGAATAAAATGTACATGCTACACAGAAAAATATAAAAAAGAAAGGAAGAGATAAACAAAGAGAGTAGGGGTAATTATGTAAAAGTGGGTTTATTAGAACTATATCAAATGCAAATAGTCTCATCTAAGATTTGAACTCGGGTGACCAATTCCATTTCCTGTGACAATAACAGTTATTCCATGACAGCATCCAATATTACAGCTAACCTAGTGAAAACAAACAAACAAACCCAGATCTACCATCTTACCACTTATGAGGTCAAAATACATTTTTGTACTTCATGTCAAAAATTGGCTAAAAATGGCAGATTTTGCAACCTGGTGACCTCAGTGACCTTAAAGGATCTTAGAGGTCAACCTTGCATAGTCTATTTTGGAGACCTGAGGTCAAGTCAATATTCATAAAAAAAAAATCAGGTCCCTGGGACAGACAAATACACATACAGACTTTGGCGTAGAAGTATAGATAATTATATGAGAAAGTAAAGAAGAAAATGTTTCTTTTAATATCATTGTTGTAGGAGGAACAAAAATACATTTAAAAATAGAAAGTAAAAGAAATGAGTCAGTTAGAATATTTCATTTTATCTTGTATTCATTCTCAGACAGAAATGAAAATACGCCACCATTATGTGCATTATATTTATTTAGAGAAACTTGTTTGGGAAACATCAGCAGAAATCAGGTAGATTTTTTTCTTGTTTTGCTTCAGCAAATATTCTAAAATTTATACATTAACTAGAAGCCACTATCCGGCATTGCCTGGGTAGAGGGGAGATTATAAAATGCTAGTCATGCAGATCTATTGATTTTTTTGTCTAACATAATTTATGTTTTAATCAAGCCATTGATGACTTTTTCTTCTCTTACAATTCAAATCATGATTTTTAAATATCTTCCCAGATATAAAGAAAATCTTCATTATTTCTGCACAAAAAAGCAAGATCTGGTGATAGTGAATGTTTATATATATTTACTTTGTTGTCAATTGTTTTATTTTTGTTTGGTTTGGTTTGTTTTTTTACGGCATATCAACCTCAGTGGCTCATTTAATGCCGATAAAGTTTTGAAATAAATCAATTCTTAATGGATAATACAATTTTTTTTAAATACATTTTTCTATTTAACCCATAGATGGAACCCTAACAGGTACTACCACTCCGGGTCAGAGTGGACCAGGGAGCAATGGTAATGAAGGGGTGCTCCACATTCCACAAACCTCCAAAACTGGAACCTTACCATCAGATAGAGTTTAACGTCATTCCCAGACCCGCAGCCACCGCCTTCTAGCACCCATATAATTAAAAGGGGTTGGGGCTTGCCATAAGGGCAATAGGGTTGGGAAAATCATATAGGTGCTAGGGCTTGACGTGACCAGCCGATAGATCGGAGGGGGCCTCTCCGACCGCCCATCTAGCCCAAGAGTTTTATTTTTGTAGTTTCCTCTGGACATACATACATACAACCTTTTATTTATATATGCATAGATGTACTAAGACTAGTGTCTTCAACTTGGTTGATATGGATATAGTTATAATATTTTGGCCTTTGTCCCCTCCAGCTAGACTGGAAAGTACAATGGAAAACAAAAACAATGAATAGAACAATCAAAAGGAGGTAACTTGTATGTATTTGAATATACATTGGTACCTTAACTTACAAGTTTAATTTGTTATGCTTGTAATTCAATTTCCTTGTATCAATCAATTTTCCCCATTGGAATAAACTGAAATGTCATTAATCCGATACAACTCCCCCCCCCAAAAAACACCAATTTTTTTTGTTACGTTTTTTTATAAGAAAAATAGCACTGTATTGTATAAGAACAGGAAATAGAATGTAATGAATTATGTGGTGTAATACGTTTATCATTTTATAATAATAATAGTATCTTTTTTTTTCAGCTAGTCTGAGACCTGTTTTTCTTTGGTGTAACAAATTTGGAAACCTAAATGTTTTCATTGAAATTATTATCATAAGTGTGTTTGAAGCTTGCTCTTATATATATATATATATATATATATATATATATATAAAATTAATAAAAAATGGACTCTTGTCGATTTTTGACGCATGAGTGTTCATCCAGTTAACAACCAACACAGTGATTTGTTTATAGTGGTGAAGGCTTGTGTAGGACCATTCCGCACTTTTTGGCACAGTCGATAGGAAAGAATTGGTGCATCAAGGAATGCCACAAACAATCAACGACTGACCTCAGGAATTTTGAATTCAGAGTTATCCCTCTCCTAGACTGGTTACCTACCCAAGGTTAAAGAGCCCAGTCTGCCATACTATTTAACCATAGCAGGAGGGAGAATATATGGATTCAAAATTTTCCCAAGGGTATTAGCGCTATGTGAAATGCCAACAGCTCTGTCTAGGAATTGAACTTGAACCGACGAGTCCATTTTTCACGACTAACCACTAGCCCACGTGCCTCCATATATATATATATATATATATATATATATATATATATATATATACACACACACACACACACACAGTTAAAGTAGCAACGACATAAGTCAACTGTGCTTAATAACAGTCAGTTTCTCACCTTTTGGGATTTTCTAAAGATAATTCCCTTCCTTTCAAAACCACATAGGTGAGAAACTTACCAAGCACTGTTGACTTTATGTCTTCACTACACTAACATATATATATATATACATATATACATACTCCAATGATATTGAGCACTATTTACTTATAACTATTGCAAACTATATTATCAATTTATATATATATATAATTTTCACAGAAATTTTGACAAATATTTTCAAGCTTATTCATCAACAAAACATTAAAATTTGCAGCCATATTAAATTAAGCTGTTAATTATATTAAATAAACATCACTTAACATTAAATCTCTGATTATATAGCATAGTTCATTTAATTTATGATGGGCTTATCTATTGAAGAATCAGTTTGTCTCAATGTTTCAAGATTAATTGTGTTAAAGATAATGCAGTCCTATCAGCAAACTGAAATCCTTTACAATCTCTTGAGTTGCCAAAAAGAAAAGAAAGAAAACATGGTGAGAAGGAAAATAAAAAGACATTGAAGAAAAAGAAAAAGAGAAAGACTACAATGCAATATATATAGAGAGAGAGGAGAAAAGAGAAATATAGAAAAGTTGAAAAATACAAAGAAAGTAAAAGAGAAAGTGGGATTAAATAGTTTGGGTTTGGTTTCTTTGTTTAATGGCACATCAATCTTCATGGTTTATCTAATGCCAAAGCTATCATTGTAGAAGAACTTTCTTTTCTTTCTTTCTTTTTTTTGTTTTATGGCATATCAACCTCAGTGAGTCATTTAATGCCGATAAAGTTTTGAAATAAATCAATGGATAATACAATTTTTTTATAAATACATTTTTCTATTTAACCCATAGAGGGGACCCTAACAGGTACTACCACTCTGGGTCATAGTGGACCAGGGAACAATGGTGATGAAGGGGTGCTCCACATTCCCCAAACCTCCAAAACTGGAACCTCACCATCAGATAGAGTTTAACGTCATTCCCAGGACATGTAGACCCGCAGCCACCGCCTTCTAGCACCCATATGATAAAAAGGGATTGGGGATTGCCATAAGGGCAATAGGGTTGGGAAAATCATATAGGTGCTAGGGCTTGACATGACCAGCCGATTGATCGGAGGGGGCCTCTCAGGCTGCCTGTCTAACACAAGATAGGGCCTAAGTGGAGTATTGCATGTCATGAACTGCTCATCCACCTGGGCTCTATCCTTAAGCATCATGGGTCAAACCCACGGCCAACAGGTGGCCCCATTGGGGGATCTTACCCCTCTGCAGAGGTGCATTCTAACGCCCCACCGACAGGGCGGTGTAGAAGAACTGTAGTGGTACTGTTTAACCTATAGTTGTGAATATGAAGGGGTTCATACCTTTCTTAAGGGTATTAGTCTGAAAGTGAGTGTAATAGTGTAGCAACTTGAGTATCAGACTTAACTGAGAAATAATTGGAAGAAACACAACAAGTACTAAGGATAGGCAAAATATTTTACTAAGCTAAGATACAAGGTGAATAGAGTAATTAGCAATTGTTAGATTGAATCAACATGTCCCGTGAGATTCCATGAGATGATGATGCAGCCCCAAATTGGTTTAAATGTTTTAAAAGTGGTGGCTTATCCCTTGAAATGAATCCTAAAAAAAAGTTTGACTAACTAGAAGAGATATCCTTTTAGTTTGAATTCAGTCATCTTATCCAACCTAGACTGGTTGCCATACCAAAGTTAAAGAGCCAAGTCTGCCCTACTATTTACCCACAGCAGCAAGGAGAATGGCTAGGGAGTATTAGCACTATGTAAAATACAAACAATCTCATCTAGGATTGAAACTTGAATTGCTGTGTCCATTTCCTAGAATGATAACCGCTACACCATGAGCATCTCCATAAAGTGATAAGCCTGACCATTATTACCTGAAAATTTTCTGAATAACTAAGATCATCAAGAGAGACTATATATACAAAAGTGCATAAGCATAAAAGAAAAAAAGGAGTTCTCAAAAAGGTATCCTATGAACATACAGCTTATTAGAGAAGGAAAATATTTTGATAAAATCCAAAAGATAAATATCATAAATTTAAATAATGGATAATCAATAAGTAGATAAATATGATATCTATGTAAATCTGTTGTATGATATACATCTCATTAGTTCACTGATTTAGAGAAATCCAAAATAAACATTTGTATAATAATTTGCTCATCGAGGGACAAATTAATAGTAATAATGTCTTCACTCATTTTAAAGAAAGTATCCATATGACACGTTTAAAAAGAACACCCACCCACCCAAAATGAAAACAAACACTGAAGTTGTTTGGTTTGTTTTACGGCATATCAACCTCGGTGGGTCATTTAATGCTGACAAAGTTGTGAAATAAATTCAATTGTTAATGCATAATACAATTTTGTTCATCAACTCATTTTTTCTATTTAACCCATAGATGGGTCCTTAACAGGTACTACCACTCCGGGTAAGAGTGGACCAGGGAGCAATGGTGATGAAGGGGTGCTTCACATACCCCAAACCTCCAGAACTGGAACTCACCATCAGATAGAGTTTAACATCATTCCCAGGATATGTAGACCCTCAGTCACCACCTTCTAGCACCCATATGATAAAAAGGGCTGAAGTTGTATTTACCAAAATGAAAATGAACAATGAATAAAGTTAATTTTCTAAGAAATATTCCCGTTGCCATTCAACATATATCCCAGTGTAGCGTTACTTTCGTATTTTGCCTGGAGAGTTGTCTGCCCGTTTAGTTTGCTGGTTCCCACTAGGGGCCGGTTATATTTAAGCGGCTGGTTTGAACGTCTCTTCCTCTCTTTTCCGGTTGTTCGACCCACAACTATGGGTTAGTCTCTGGTCTACCCCCCCTCTTGTTGGGGCTTTGGCCCCCCTTACATTACTGTAAGTGATTTATACGGCATGGACTATTCTTAGTCTCATGTCTGTACTTTTATGTTTTTCCCTTCTACTTTTGTATGTATGTTTATGTACACCTATGTATTATGTACCCTGTTAATCCATGTTCTGTACCATATTAAATGTTTTGTCTGTCAACCTTTGTCGGAGTTTGTATCTTCAAGTATATATCACTTTAAATCTTACACCAGCAAGTCTTTCATAATATGAAGCACTTCTGAAACTTGTCTCATTTCACACTGATACAAAAATAAACAATCATTTGTTTCGATAAGCAAGAATAATACATAGCAGGTTTTACTACTATTAATTATAGTATGCAGGGTCATCCATTGAAATAACTTGTAGAACTAGGTATTTAAGTATTTACC
Source organism: Doryteuthis pealeii (assembly GCA_023376005.1). Taxonomy (NCBI): domain Eukaryota; kingdom Metazoa; phylum Mollusca; class Cephalopoda; order Myopsida; family Loliginidae; genus Doryteuthis; species Doryteuthis pealeii. The sequence goes on along the minus strand of CM042143.1, from coordinate 104,302,845 downwards.
ATGCACCCTATGTGTACGATTAGGCACAAGGCCCTATTAATGTGGGACCACCCACAAGCCTTGACTCATGGGTGGTGAGTGCAAAAATGTGTTGATCCCATTGGCAGACCCCACTAGGGGGGCACCTCAGGCATTGGGCAATAAACACAACACTACCCCTTTAAATCAAGGGGTCAGGTGTTGACTGGGGGGATAGCCCCATGGGATGAACGGTGTTAACTTGTACAATCCAGGGCCAAAGCCACCAGACCCCCAGTCATGTTGGACATATCTATATACTACATACAACATTACTTGTAGAACTAGGGTTAAGAGGTCACTGGAGTTTGTAAAACTATACTGAATTCAACTCTAGTGGAATTTACACTTTATATGGCCCTAGTTTAGTTTGTAAAGTGATACAGTGATCACTCCTTATAAATAGACTATAAAAATTCATGCTTTTATATCTATTTGAGGGCCATAATCCTTTAATAACATTAATATGACCTTGTGTCTGACCCACATAGGGATGCTTGGTAAATAGATTACATGAGGGTGAATGCATTTGACACAAAGTCTTGTTCTATTACATATTCTTGGAGCATCAAGATTCCAGAGCTTTAATTTGTGTATTGGCATGCCAGGCAATTCTAACAACTTTAAGAATTCTTTAGAGTATTGAACAGCCTGTTCATCATCCAAAGTTGAATCCACAGAATTGAACATTTTTTTTTCTCACCTAGAATTTCATCTATTTTGAAAAGTGAAAGAATCAAATGAAAGGAAATGGAGATAAATGGCTCTCATAGGAAAAAAAGGAACTTAGATTAATCTGTCCAAAATGGGGGAGGGGGGAATTGTTCAACGGTTTACACCTGTTGCTCAGGTGTGTAAAAATCTTAGTTGCTCAGCTATGTGATCAAGTCACATTGATATCCATGACTGCAGGTCTCCAGAACTATCTGGAGACTTGCAGTCATGGATATTAATTGCCATCAGATGCAGTTTAATGTCCTACACAGGACCCCCTTGGAGTGGTCTTACCCCTTTGCAGGGAAAACAGTCAGCATATTCTAAGCCTTCTGACAGGGTCAAATACAGTTTTAGTCTCGATACTTTTGAATACACTTTGTATGCATGTAATCTTAACCCAGCAAAAAAAGTAAAGATTGAAATCATATCACAGATTTTTCTTAGAATAATATACTTGTAATGGTTCATAAGCCATAGATTCTTGTTAGACCAGGTTTGGAGGAACAAAGAAAAACGATTGTATTCTAAAATAAACAAAGCCAGACTGACCGACGCCAAAAATTCAAAACACCCACCAACTAACGGATATTTTGAGAGTGAGGAAGGGAATATTTATAGTAGTAGAGAGTAGAAAGGCAGTGGCCAGTGAACAGACAAGTCATGAATACCAATCCTCCTCAAACTGGGTGAACAAAATACAAGTAAGCTTTAAGATGAATAAGAATTTGTAAAAAGGAAAATTCATAAACCAAATTAATACACATATAAAGGACAATTTTTGTTACGACTCAAACTTCTTTGTTTATTACTTTACTGTTTTACTTGTTTCTTTGATGTTATATTTCACAGATAAATTAGCTCCAACCTACATACAACCCACTTCATTAGTTTTGGGCTGAAGAAGACTTAATATCTTGTTTCTATTTGATATGCATCCTGGTTTAATCTGTCAGCATTCTCTTCATTTGTGACACCAAACTCTGTTGAGGATTCAATGGTAGCAGAGAATACACATATAAAGGACAATTTTTGTTATGACTCAAACTTCTTTGTTTATTACTTGTACTGTTTTGCTTGTTTCTTTAATGTTACATTTCACATAAAAATTACGTCCAACAATACAACTTTTTTGCTAAGTGTGTAGTATAATGGTTACTGTCATAGGAAATGGACACAGTGAAATAAGTTCAAATCCTGGATGTGGCTGTTTGTCTTCACCGAGCACTAATACACTTGGGAAAGGTATGAATCCAACTATTCTCAAAGAGAAGAAAAACTGAATTTAAACCAAAAGTGCTCTCTTTCATTAATCAAAACTACTTTGAGAGCTCCTCCACTTCTTTTCTCTTCATCAAAAACTGTCCCAATCAGTCATCACCCCTAGCATGTCTTTCTCACTGCATCCAAAATCAGCACAGAGCTGGTTGATGTAGATTTTTGCTGCTCAGCCTAAACTGGTGTGTCCATGTATAAGTGTCCACAGGAGAATTTATAATTGCTTGTCCAGCATTTCTTGTTTGTCTTACTTGTGTATAGGTTAAGATACAACTATATTAAACGCCCAGTTAGCTGTGTGTGTAGAATACACTTACTGCACCTATCTAGAGGGGTACAATCCCCCATTTTGACTTACCTTCGTACATGTTCTCATTCGAAGGTGGACCAATTGAGAGAAACGGTTGACTATGTGAAGAAGTAGGGACGTGATCCACAGAGGACCAGCTTTATTTTGATGTATGACATATGTTATTCTGTTGATAATTATACCTGTCCTAAACAAAATGGCATTACTTTTTGACTCTCCCTCGTACTTATATATATGTTGAAAAAAAAAAATAAAGTAAAGAAAATGTATGGATAAAAATTGTTTCTTGGAGCGCCTGCATGTGTTTCGGTCGAGAGGACCTCCTTGTACACAATGTATTCAATTCATCATTTTAAATTCAAAATGAAATAAAATTATAATTATAGAAAAATACATAAAAGTTTTTTTTTAAGTATATAGAAGAGCGTCCGTTGTCTGGGCAAGATATTTGATATTTGAAATGTCCCCCCATAAATTTGGTAATGAGCTCTCTAATTGGTAATTTAAATTAACTCTCACTACTAAGCAAATAAGCAATGATCATGTCTCCGGATATTTGATCTCTCAGTGACCGTAAAAATACATACATTCCTATGTACTTAATAGTTTAAAAACACCAGTCCCCGCATCAGCTGTCAGTGGGCGAGGGGATAAGATATCGGACTACCATGTGGTCAGTCTGAGTTCGACCCTACCCAAGGATAGTTGTGTCTAGCCACACTGAAGAGGCATGAAATGCCGAAATATGTGTCTGTGGATGACTTATTATATATATATCAAATATCCGGAGACATGATCATTGCTTATTATAAGTACGAGGGAGAGTCAAAAAGTAATGCCATTGTTGTCTTGTCACATAAAGTAATATATATATATATATATATATATATATATATATATACTACTTTATGTGACAAGACAACAATGGTTTATTTTCACACATTACACAATATAAACAATGTCACATAAACAAAACAAAAAAACGTAATGTTGTCTGTTGTGGTAATATGTGGAGGATGATCACTAATTAGGACTGAGCCTATTCTAGTAGTGACCACATTTTTTTTCTTTTTACATAGTTTGAAAGGAGGCAAGTGTTTGTAGAGCCGCTTTTTTTGTGGGGTACTGTTTCCAGGATTTGTCTTATATCTTAAAGATTAAGTCTTGATACTTTTTGATCATCGCTTCTATCTTCACTTCTCATATTTAATCATCAAACCATTTCCTAACAATAAACACATTACATTAATTCATTCCTTTTCCTTTATAAGAAACACTTTCCTCCCCAAATTTCTTAATGTCTCCTTTGCAAACAACTAATTAGAGAGTTCCTCATGGCGACAGATGAAAGAGAGATGGTGTGTGGAGGACAGAGATTAAAATCAACTCATGAATTTCAAGTCGGAGCAAATACATTAAAGCATTTATAAAAAGATTGTTCCTTTGTTCAAAACTTGGAAAAGCATTAGCCCTGGTCTTAAAAATCTCCTGCTGAAATTAATGTTGGCTCCATTTTGCAACAAGGAAGTGCACTTGATTTCTCTGAGCCATAATTACATTTAGCTGTCATGAGGAATTAGACACTCGATGTTGAGAGAAAGTCTGAGTGATACAAACACGCAAGTGTTGCAGATGGCAGAGATATCACATGATTGATTTTATAAATAGGTAGGTATGAGGGTGAATCAAAAAGTAATGCCATTTTCTTTATTTCATGGGAATTTTTTTTTTAAAACTAATGCCTACATATATGATATCAACTGTTTCCTTGATAGGATTCAACCAAAATTGAGAACTCAAAAAGGTACATTTAAAGATTTGCATACATGTATTTTTACATATAAATGAATAAATTGATACCTTGGTGTAGATATAAATTTATTTTGGCATTTCTTTGCCTCATCAGTATGATCTTTATTGACGAGGCAAAGAAATGCTGAAATAAATTTATATCTACACCAAAGTATCCATTTATTCATACATACACACACACACACACAAGGGTGAGTAAAAAAGAAATACCATTTTCTTTATTTCATGTGAAGTTTTTTTATTTTATAAAACTAAGTCCTACGTTGAAACCCTAACGAGGCTCAGAACGAGAATCCGACAAGTAAAACCCAACTTGCCAATTGACAATGTCCTCCTTCTCCATGACAATGCTTGACCACACACAAGCATCAGGACAAGAGAGAAAATTGCCAAATTCATGTGGACAACTTTACCGCATCCTTCATACTCACCAGATTTAGTCTTCAGACTATCATCACTTTGGCCCCGTGAAAGAGGTTTTAGGAGGCAAACCTTATTCCAGTGATGAGGAAGTGAAATCTGTAGTGAAGAAGTGGCTCAAAGAACAGTCAACAGAATTTTACTGGGCAAGGATATGTTCTCATTGAAGGTGGATATTTCTATTGAGAGAAATGGTGACTATGTGGAGAGTAGGGATGTGATCCACAGAGGACCAGCTTCATTTTGACGTATGATACATGTTCCTCTGTTGGTAATTATACCAGTTCTAAACAAAATGGCATTACTTTTTAACTCACCCTCGTATATATAACAGGAAAGAGTATATGTGTTTATATGAAGTGTTCATCAGATACAATGCGTTTCATAAAATATTTACCCCTCTCTGTAGATAAGAAGTTAGAGTTTAGATGCACTAAATTTTATACTACAATGTTAGTGATGCAGCAACACTTTAACTTGATATATAATTGCTAAGAATGATTATGTCATGCACTAGCCTAACTTGAGCATCCATTCCTTAGTGCTGTGTCAGCTACACTGTTTTCTAATCGGTTGGTTGATTATTAATATTAACCTTTGTGAATTATTCAATGCCAAAGCTATCCTTGTAGAAGAATAGTAGTGGTACTATTTGAGCTATAATTGGGGGGGGTGGCGAGGAGGGTTCATAGGATGCGCACTTAGCATAATGGTTATCATAGGAAATGAAATCAGGAACCAAGTACAAATGCTGAATGAGGCTGTTTGTATTTTACTTTGGGCTAATGCCCTTGGGAAAGGCAAGAATCCATCTGTTCTAACCCCTCCCCAACTATATGTAAAATTCTAGGGTTCTTTAACCTTGGTTAGGCAACCAGTCTAGGAGAAGGAAAACCGAATTCAACCAGCTTTACTCCACTTAAAAAATTCAACTTGTGTCACATTCTGCCCATATTGGATGATTTGGCTGATTGATTGATCTTAATGGTATATCAACCTTTCTGGGATTATTTAATGCCTTAAAGTTAGGGAATCATGTTCATTGTACATTCAAATTTACATTTTTTGTGCAATTGTTTTTTTTCTCACTCAGTTCTATTGAATACAAATAATTTTTAAACAGAAGGAAACCTAAATTCAAACCAGCTTTACTCAATCAAAAATTGACCTTGTGTCACAGGTCACATGTAGCAGATGCATAGATTGATGTTAATGGCATGTTAACCTGACTGGGATCATCTAAGAGAATTTTATTCATTGTAAATTTAAATTACATTTATGTTTTTTTTTCTATTGAATAGGAATAATTTTTATACAGATTTATTTTACCCATAGATGGAACTCTAACAGGTCATGGAATTACTGTCAAGTCCTGCTAGATCACCCAAGTTAAGCAGTGATGAGCCTGTTCAATACTTAATTGGGTGACCACTTAAACAAAAGCAGGAACTGTAATCAACCTGAATCATTTGTTTATCAAAATAATGGGATTTGGTATTAAATGACCCCAAAAGGGTTGATATGCTGTAAAATATCTTTTAATCCCCACAGTTGATTTAAATGTGGGGATTTTTAAAAAGTAGAAAAAAAGTAGAAAAAAAAAAACTCCCATAAACCTTCAGGCTGGAAGAATCCTCTGAGCATGTGCAGGAAAAGGACCCACTTCTGACCCCCAAGAATCTCATTCGAACTTAGGCCTTAACTGGGGTGAGACATGACTACTGGTCAGGAAGGAATTTCCTTATCATGTAGTGGCTATGACCCGAGAATAAAGCCTAATTTCTTAAACTACTTTTCATCTTTGTCTCTTCCTTTTCTTTCAGCATGACCACCAAATATGATGGGGTTAAAAGCAAATCCTAGGAACATGCACTATGAATAACCATCTAACTCTTAACCAAAAACATTAAACCTCTTGCCACCCGACACAACCGACTATGATTACAAAGAATGGACATGTGAGTATTGGCAATGTGGAGAGTATTGGTAAATGCATATCATAGCAAAGTTTAGCAAGAAAGGAACATGTCAGAATCAAAAAGAGAAAAAAATAGCATAGGAGAAAAATCCACTTGTACATTTTAACATGAGTTTAGAACGTAATAACAGAATAATCGTCTGTGAATAGAAAGAAAAAAAATAGTTCTTTCACAAGGATTATCATGTTGTCATCAGGAGGAGGATTGTAACTTAAGCCAGACTAAGAATAATCCAAAATTTTGTATCCAAACTAGGGAAACCTATTTATGGTCTCACACTTTCATCCTGAATAAAAATGGTAATTTTCGGATGCTGTTGTCCTGGCCTCTTGCCTTAAAATATGCTAGGCAGTGACTGCTGAAAAAGTGACCTGTGCTAGTTATGAACCGTACTGTGTTTTGAAGGCGTTTTTTATCGACAAACTAATGTGATAAGAAAGTGATATTTTACAGCCCTCCCCCCAATTTTTTTTTATAAGTAAATGTAAATAATTTAACTGCTGCCCATTTAGAATATATTTTGATATTTTTATTTTATTTGAAAATTACTAAAAAAAAAAAAAAAATTGTAAAAAAAAAAAAAAAAAAAAAAAAAAAAAACGCTAAAATCATTAAAAGCACTTTCAAACTGCTAACAAAAAATAAAAAATTTAAAAAAGATTCAAAGGGGGGGGGGAATATTTATATTGTCAATAAAAAAAATAGGAAGGGGAGTGTAAAATATTGCTTTCTTATCGCATTAGATTGTTGATAAAAATGCATTCAAACTGCTATAAGGTTCATAACTAGCACGGGTAACTTTTTCAGCAGGCGCAACCTAGCATATTTTCAGGCAGGAGGCAGTGACGACAGCATAAAAAAAATGACCATAAAAATCTTTTAAAAAGTAAAATAAAATTGGCAGTTGTAAAGATATGGACCGATCTGAAGCAAACAATATGACAAGGGAATAGTGTCAATATAAATTAGTTTCAAAAGGGAGATAATTCTGTTAGATTGATTGTAATGTTAATCCTGATGTAAATGAGATGTGGATAAGAGTGAAGTATTATTTTCAAAGTGTCAGGGTTCATTATATTGACAAGCAAAAAAAAAATAAAACCACCCTCCAGACAGTTTAAAAATTTATTTTTGAAAGATATTGCCTGAGGAGGTGGGAGTTAAAAATTCAATGTCATTTATTTATTTTATTATTTTAAACAACTAAAAGAAAAATTGTTGGATAAGTGCGCTATTTCTAATAGCAAAATAGACAAAGAACAATGTTCCAATTAGAATATATATATATATATATATATATATATATATATATATATAGAAACACCAAAATCTTCAGAATGATTTTATTATAGTTAAAGTATCTGCATTTCATATTGTGCTGATAAACATGGAAAAGATATGAATTCAACTATTTTCCCTCCAGCTATGGGTAAATAGTAAGGCAGACTGGGCTCTTAACCTTGGTATGGTAATTGGTCTAGTTTGAAAGAAATTTAAACCAGATCTGGAGAAGGATGGATTCCTTCCAAAAACTATGCGAGAAGCAACCCCCCCCCAAAAAAAAAAAAATAGGTTATGGGTTGTTTGGATTTTATGTCATGTCAACCATGGGTTATTTAATGCTGAAGATATTTTTGTGGGGTACGGTCATTACTTGTTATTGGAATACTTTTGTGATATAAGGTGTGTTGGAATCCACCATTTAAACTTATAGACTCTGCATAGGCGCATGGATTAAAACCAGCCAATCAACATGCTCAAATACATGGTTAGTTAACTATTTAATTACCGATCTGGAAAGCCGTTCATTTGCATGTATTCAACACGGATGAACTGATATACAACCAAGGACTCTGTCCAACCAAAGGATTATACCCAACACTATAGAACACTGAGGAACAATCAAAGGATTCTACCTAACATTAAGGAACACCAAGGATCTCCACTGTAAAGTGCTCTCACTTGCAGCTTAAAAATGGTGACAAAAATCGTAACACCTGTGCAGGTGTTTGTATATTATTTCAGGTGATACTTCTATTGGTAGATGGATATTCAGTACAGTTGTCTAAGTTTTGGATGTTGGTTCGATTTTACAGCATGTCAACCCTTGGGTTATTTTATGCCAAATATGTTTTCATTTTATTCCTTCTTTGTGGGGTATGGTAGTTTTTGTGCAGACATTTGAATATCATTTCAGGTAATACTTCTATAGGTAATTGGGTATTCAGTGTAGTTGTAGGAGGTTTAGTAGTTTTTATCTGCTGAAGTCAGCATTTTTGCTGAATTCAGGTTGTGAGATAAGTCTTTCTCTTTTATGCAAGTGTTATCAGTGTTAATGCATTGAAAACTGAAAATTATATGAATAAATGTCTGAAGTCTAAAAAAAATAAGCAAAATATATTATCTTTGTGTCGTGGGTAAGGTGGCCAATTACTCACACAAAGAGAAGTAGAAGATATGTAATAATAGTGAATAAGGGGCAAAGTCAAATACCTGGTAGTATAGTATATTTATTTGATCAGGAATTCATATACATATACTAACTTCCATCTTGTTTAACAGCTAATTTATAATATAGATGCAACCATTATTTTATGGTTTAGAGAGGAGGTAGGTAATCCTATACAACACTTATGTATTTATCAATCCCTCCATATAAACAAAATGTGATACAAGATCAATTTTAAGTAGAGTTTAACAGTTTTGATTTCAGAGTTTTCCTCCTCTTAGATCAGTGATCAACTGGAATTGTGCAAGAAGCTCAATTTTGACCATAGAATAGCATAAACCAATTCTGTTCTTGAAAATGAAACACATAAAATTCTCTGGGACTTTGAGATAATTACCTTATACCAACCAGAAGACCAGAACTGTTACATAATCATTAGATACCTAATGATTATGACAATAGTGTAGAAATCATATTAGTGCAGCTGATGGCCTTGAGAGTGAGTGACAGCGTTTGACCTCACTCTGACCTTGTGTTCTGGGGATGATCATGAGAATCGGAAGGCAATAGAAGCCCCCTTCCGGTTTAAGGTGTAAGCAACTCAGTCAGTTACAGTTAGGACTTAGAAGCGAAGCTAGCAAGATGTAAGGATCCGCACGCATTGTCTGGTCTGGGGGTTTATGGAATAAAGTAACATCATCGTAAATCGAAGTCTTGTTGTTATTACTAAAAGCTAACAATAGCACAGGGCTTCTGATAAGAAGTGATCCCCAACAGGACCAGACCCGGAATCCTCAATAGAAGACCAGACAAGACATTAGAAGATATACCAGATCCGGCCAGAAGAGTAGACGACCAGAATAAGACGTAAGAAGGTATATAACATATAGATATATAGTGCCGGTAAAGAGGTATGCAACATATACCTATTTGGTACCGTCAAAGAAAAGGCACTACATAACAGAACCAGTATAGATTACCAAGAAAAAGATAACTTGTCAACTGGTAGATTTTGCAATTCCAGCAGATCACAGGGTGAAGATGAAAGAAATTGAAAAAAAATAGACAAATACCTGGACCTTTTCAGAGAATTGAACAGCTGTGGGATATGAGGGTGAAAGTCATACCAATTGTGGTTGGTGCAACTAAAATGGTCCCCAATGAAACAGACTTGAGGAACTGGAAATCAGAGGAAGAATGGAGACCATCCATACAACAACACTGTCTACCAAGAGACCAATCTGCCCTACTATTTACCCATAGCTGGAAGGGAAACTAGTTGGATTCATAACTTTCCCAAGGGTATTAGCAATATATGAAATGCAAGCAACCTCGTCCAGGGTTTGAACTCTGGTTGCTGTGTCCGTTTCCTACACCTAAAACCGTTACACCACGAATGTCTTATGAATAAAATATATTTCACAAAATAAACTGCAAATGCCATTTAAAACTGTCCTTTTACAAAAATTGCCCTTTTCTAGTCTTGTCATTATTTCCATTACAAACCCACTAAGTGAATTTTTCTATCATCTTAACTGTAGTCTGCATCAAACAGCACAAACTGATGACCTAATACTCAACACCTGTTATAAAATCAAGACTTCCCATCAATACACTTTTATGTCATTGAACTCTTTCTCTCCTCAGATTGTACTTAGCCTTCCTAATTTTCAATGTTCTCTTTTTGTATATATTCCTTTCTCCACATGGCATATATATAATATATATATATATATATATATATATATATATATAAAGATTGTTGTAGATGCAATGAGAGAAAAGGAAATATTTCATAATAAAAGGTCTGCAAAGTAGTTTGAGTTTTGTTTTTCTATATTTCTGTGGGTGAAATACGTTTTAAAATCCACTTTAAGCTAATTAAGTTGTACATTATATATATATATATATATATATATATATAGTTTTGTATTGTGTAATTACAGACTATAAATCTGGGAGTGTTTTTTATAATGTCAAATGAATATATAAATAAACATATACACATGCACACACACATATATATATATGCTTGGCTTGGAGAATTGCATAAGTGAGAAACCACCAGTAACCAATTGCCGTTGACTTCATGTCCATGCTATCCTTAGATATACTTGCTCTTTCCATAATGTTGAGCACTATTTACTTGTATATATAACTGTGGTTTGCAATAAATGGGACAAATTGATTACCTAATACTCAACACCTGTTATAGAATCAAGACTTTCTATCTAGACATTTTCTCTCCTGGGATTTAAATTGGGTATCTGATTTTCAAATCTGTAGTATCTGCGCACATGGAAATCCTATTGTTTTTTTTACCCTTTGAATCTAAGTGGCCGGCATTTTTGCTGCTAACTCCCAATTCCACTCAAATCCAGAATGTTAGTACCTGTATGGGTCAAATAGATCTTTTCTCAATGTTTAAAATGATTTTGAATTACATTTTGTTCGGGTTGGTTTGGTTTCTTCGTTTAATGGCATATCAACCATCATCAGGTTATCTAATGCCAAAGCAATTTTTGTAGAAGACCAGTAGTAGTACTATTTAACCCATAGTTGGGGAGATGGGATTCATATATTTGCCAAGTGTCCAATAGTAAACATTATAGTGTGACTTGAGTTTGAACTTGCTCACTATGATGTGCCAGTTCAGCCCATTAGCCATTACACCACGGGGACTCCTTCCACATTTGTTCTTCGTACTTAATTGCATTATCAATCTCTGAAGTGTTTACCTGTGAAGATACCTTTTTTGTACTGTATATAATTGGAAACCATAATTGTTAAATTGATTTTTGCATAAAATAACCCAACAATAGTTGTCATGCCCTAAAACCAACCAACCAACCAAAATCAAAAGTAATGTAATTAATCATCAAGTGTAGGGGAAAGGCAATTTTGTTTTGTATCAAAAATAGTGTATGGTTAAATTTTCAGTCAGTAAAGCATCAGCCTCAGAACCACAAAGTTCTGAGTTCAATACCAACACTTGCCAACTCAGCTTCAATCTGTGTGATAAAGTAGAGAGCTGATGGTAGGTGGGGAGCTCCACCTAAGACGTAAAAATAATCTCCCTTGTCTAGTGCTACTGAAAAGTTTTGGTTTGTATTACAGCATATCAACCTTGGTGTGTCATTTAATGCCGACAAAGTTTTTAAATAAATTTATTCTTAATGGATACTCAATTATTTTTTTTCAATAGACACATTTTTCTATTTAACACAGAGATGGGACCCTAACAGGTACTACCACTCTCTACTGAAAAGGGGATATACTCTTTTGCTGTCTGGCTGATACCAACAAATTGACCACTCTGCCCCCCCCCCAAAAAAAAACCCCCAGAAAAGTTCTGCCTTTGATGAAAGAGTAGTATTTGTATACTTTCTTTTCTATCATCTTAACTGTGATCTGCCACAATTGATGGCCCAATACTCAATACCTGTTATAGAATCAAGACTTCCTTATCAAGACACTTTTATGTTATTGAACTCTTTCTCTGTTGGGATAGCACTCAGCCTTCTGATTTTCCAATCCAATGTTCAATCTGAACTATTTTTACCCAGCGGCAAAAACCACTGCATCAGTACAAAGATACCAGCTGAGCAAAGATGACCAAAATAGCAGAGTCTGATTTTATATCCAGGATAAACAAAGCAGAGTATAAGCCTCAGATAACACCAAAACTCTTGGATAGAATCGTAAAGAATTTTCTCAGTAAAAATAATCATTGAGGCTTGTCAAAAGAAATACATTGGTCAGTGTGCGAGAAAAAATTAATTATTTTCTGAATAATAATATAATACCCCCACCACCACCACCACTGAATCCTACAGTAGGTAAACAATAGATAAATGTTGGATGCCTGGTTGGGTGTCCTATGACAGACACAGAAAGTCATTCTAAACTTCTTTTGCTTATGTTCTTTGAACAGGAGGGATATGTTTTGGACCCTGCCAGATAATAGTAAAGCCACTTGGCTATTTTACTTTCTCCTCATTAAGCTTGTTTTTCATTTTTGTACCCCTTTCACATGCTAAAACAATAGTTGTATATTTCTATCTGATGAGAGATGTTTGTGTATTTGTCCTTAATACCATTGGCTGGTTAGTTGTATTTTATGGCATTTCAACCCTTGTTGGGTTATTTTATGCCAAAGACATTTGTATAAAACAAAATGTCTTGATGGGTACTCAATTTTTTAAAGTTATTTTTAAAACTTATTTTTTTCTATTTAACCTATAGATGGGACCCTAACAGGTACTACCACTCCAGGTTCAGAGTGGACCTGGGAGCAATGGGGATGAAAGTGTGCTCCATATTCTCCAGACTTTCAGAACTGGAACCTCATCATCAGATAGAGTTTAATGTCATCTTGGTTTGGTTTGGTTTGTTTTATGGCATATCAACCTCAGTGGGTGAATTAATGCCGACAAAGTTTTGAAATAAATTCATAAATTTTTTTATAAACATTTTATTATTTAATCCATAGATGGGACCCTAACAAGTACTACTACTCTGGGTCAAAGTGGATCTGGAAGTAATGGTGATGAAGGGACACTCCACACTTCTCAGAGCTCCAGAATTAAAACTTCACCATCAGATAGAGTTTAATGTCATACCCAGGACATTAAGACGCTAAGCACATATAGGATAAAAAAAATTTATGGGTTTGCCATAAGGACAATAGGGTTGGGACAATCATATAGGTGCTAGGGCTTAACATGACCAGCCAATTGATCAGAGGGGAATACCATTGGTATGTATATAAGGCATTTGTAGTGTAATGGTTATCATTGTAGGAAATGGATACAGCAACACAAGTTCAAATCCTGGATGCGGCTGGTAGCATTTTACATAGCACAAATATTCTTGGGGAAAGGTATGCATCCAACTATTATCTCCCCAGCTATGAGTAAATAGTAGGGCAAATAGAATTCTTTAACCTTGGTATGTCAACCCATCTAGGAGAAGGAAAACTTTAAATTCAAACCTGTTAAACTGCTTAAAAGATGATCCTGTGTCACATCCTGCCCATGTAGAGGGGTTGGTAAATATATATATTATGTATATAAATATATATTATGTATATAAAAATTTAAATGTTTTTGTACGTACAAATGCATTTATCTAATCTTACTTTTGATGTTGTTCAGTGTAAGTATATCATAGATTTATTAATGTTAATATTGGTCATTGGTGAGTGGGGAACTGATTAGATATCTATCTCAGCATCAAGCTATGCTATACTATAGTTTCACTTTAGTAATGTCTATATTTTTACTTTATTATTATCTATTTAAACACTTTATAGAAACCTATAGAAAAAATAAAAGGCATGGGAAAAATAGATCATTAATTAGGATCGAGCCTATTCTAGTAGTGACCATCCTAAGCGGATTTAACAGGTTTCAATTCAGAATTTTCCTTTTCCTAGACTGGTTATCTAACCAAGGTTATAGAGCCCAGTCTGCTCTACTATTTACCAATAACTGGTTAGGGAGTAGTTAGATGCATACCTTTCCCAAGGGTATTAGCACTATGTGAAATGCAATCAGCCTTGTCCAGGATTTGAACTCGGGTTGAGTACATAAATGTATAGAACATTGTTAATACCTATGTTTTTTTATCTTGTCAATGTCTAAGCTTTGCAGAAAATAGTTTGTAGTAAAGAATTCTTGAATCTTATATAATTCACCGAGCCATTACAAAAATAATAAAAGATGTAGGTATCTGAGACAAATGGTAGACGTTGCAATTCAGTGGAAGAGGAGAATTTTAAAATGTTATGAAAGAAGAGATAAAATAAGACAGGAAAATAATTTATTTTCTTTCTTATCAATCCAGTAACAAGTCTGTCTTATTATATGCATCAATGTGGTGCTAGCTAATCTATCAATCAACTTACTGTTCAATCTCAGTCTGTCCACATTTATTTGTCTTGGTTCGTATCAATACACACATAATTACATATTAGCCAAGAAGGGACGTGTGCAATGTATTTGTGCATAGATACATTGGTCATGTTCATATTTCTACAAGTTATGACTTTTTGAAAATGTATATATACAATATCTTTATGACTAATATATATATATATATATATATATATATATATATATATATGTATATAAGTGATTTGCCTCTAGAATATTTGCCAGTTTCAATGGAATTTTTAGACACCTCTAAATAAAAGAGAAATATGTGCTTTTCTTCAAAGTTACAATGTATCAATGATAATTTGACAACTCTATTCTCTAGCTTTATTCAAGTCTACAATCTGTAAAGAAATTAAGTCTCTTCTTTTTCAGAATACTACTACTACTACTACTACTAATAATAATAATAATAATAAACAACAAAAAAAAAACTAGCTGCATTTACATTATTGTTCATAAATAAGTATGTCTCTAATAATATTTTTATCAAAGTTAATTTTCTCACAGGATTTTTATTAATTCAAGTGAAATATTATACAATCAAAGTAGATATTATTCATAACCAAACTACACAACTGTAACAAAAAAATTGGATATGTAGCAGTTAAAATATATATATATATATATATATATATATATATATATATATAATATATTATATATATATATACACACACACACACATGTAGAATTAAACAAAAGGCACGTCTCCTGTTTAATAATTTTATTAACAATCTTATCAAGCTTTCTGGCCACCTTTTTTATATTTTGACTCCGTAGATTAGACCAAAGTTCATATCCCAAGTACTTTCAGCACTTCGAAGTGCCATCATCAGGGGTTATGTGTTTATATTCCAGTTTTGTTTTTCAAATTAGTGGTAGTGAGAGTAACTAGGAGGGAAACTCATAGAAATTATATTGGACTAATCTATGGATTCCATCCAATATAAAAAAGTTGGCCACAAAGCTTGAAAAGATTGTTAATAAAATTGTTAAACAGGAGACATGCCTTTTGTTTAATTCTGCATGTATAAATGAAAAAATTCTGCCCAAATACACACACACACACACACACACACATATATATAATATTAGTAGAGGAAAAAGGTTAAGGGTCTACCATGGTTTCAATGCAAATGATTTCATCAAGACCCTACCCTACAGTTAACTAAGTCAATGTAATTCCTTAGTTAAACTCAGATACATTTATTTTTGGAAAATAACGATTGAACGCTACGTTAGTTGTTATTTCTCTCTCAATTTTTGAGTTCAGCTTACTCTGTTCGTTTATTTATTCCTTACTAACACCAAATCATATGTACATGCACGTAATTTTGCTTTCAATAAAAATCTTTCGACTGAGGATGTCCGTATAAATCGGATGAAATATTTCAACTCTTAGATTTGTTTTGAGTTATCATTTCTTGTTCACTATCCTTTTACCTACCTCATACTGTCGGATTCTACTACATCCATCCTATCTTCATATATATATATATATATATATATATATATATATATATATATATATTACTGGCAGATGATATAGAGATAGAGAGATTGACAGAGATAGATAAATGTGTGTGTGTGTGTGTGTGTGTGTGTGTGTGTGTGTGTGTGTGTAAACACAAGTTTATTTTTGGTTAGAGTTTCAATGCTGTGGAATTTGGTAATCAAATACTGGTATCTTTGGTTTACTAGAAAAAGAATACATAGAAAAAGAAAAAAGAAAAGGGGATAGACTCCCTCCCTGCCTGGCTGGCTGATACCAACTCCATTGACTTTACTTTTATTGCAAATCATCATTGTATCTCCTTGGTAGGCCTTCTGCTTACAATGTCAAAACTGCTCACTAATTATAATACTTCATAATAAACAAAAACAACTTGAATTTTAAAGACAATTCAAAATGTCTACACTCATACAAAATATGGCTGCTTAGAAAACTGCTGATTATAATAGGTTAACTTAGGTTAAATTTAATTAAAAAGTTAATAATAATATCTTCAGATAAAACTGATACATAATAAAATTTAAAAAATAATAATTTTCTCTTGGTTCTATAATAACCTCCATTTAGAAAATTGAATTCATTAAAACTATCTTCATAAATCAAAGATGGAAAGTCCATTAGGTCGTGTAATTGTATATTTAGTCAAATTTGATTTATATAAAAGCTGATCAAAACATTAATTAGAATTTAGTTTGAGAAAGCCATATTATTATTTTGATTATAATTTCATCTTTGAAGATTGTTTACTGATTATAAAACAACTACTTTAACAGATTCCCAATTTTAATGTCAGTAAAGTTTGGTTGGTTGTTTTATGGCATATCAACCCTTTTTGGGTCATTTAATGCCAAAACTCATTCTGATGAAAGCTTCTATGTTTCAGGTTCTTAGTCTCTTCAAATATTCATTCATGGTGCACATTTTTGTGCAGTTCATTTAATTCAGTAATTTTCAGGTATTAACTTGTTTTAATATACCTTAGCTCAGTCAGTAGAGCAGCTACCTAGGAACCACAAGGTTCCTGTTTCGATACAAGCCCTTGCAAACTCAGTGTATGAGTAGCACATGGATCTATGAGGTAAAGTGAGGAGCTGATGGTAAGTGTGATGCTCCACCTCAGACCTCAAAACAATCTCCTTGGTCACTAGTAAAGAGGGGATAGACTCCCTCGCTGATACTGACTTTAGGCCATGCTGAAGACTTATTTATATACCTTGATATTGTTTATCTATATATTAATGCTTGTGTTCCTTAATCTTTAGACTGTTATCATCTTCCAATGCCATCTGATTAAAAATGAGAGCATCCAAATCGTCCAAGATGAAATACAGAAATTTAAATCCAGATAATCTGATGTTGCCAATCCACCAAATTCTTATTTCTTATGAATGCCATCACCTCAGCTAAATAATGGATCATTCTGTTTTTTTATTATAAAGAAAGGGAAGAAAAAGGACATGCTACATAGAAAAACTATGATAAGAAAGAAAGACAAAGAAAGAATAGGGTAAATATACAGAGAGGGGGTGATAATGCTAATCTGTTTCAATCGAACAAGGGGAAAAAGGGAAAAAAAAAGAGTGAGAGAGTTAAATCAAGATTTTTATACTTTTTACAATTGGACTATTTTGCAATATCAATAAACATATAAAAAATTGTAATAATTAAATTATGATACTGTTGCATATCTACAGGTCTGGCTAGTATGTTTTTATTTGTTAGATCTTTAAATTTTAATAAAGTAGACCCACTAACTTTATGAAGTATATTTTAGCATCTAATTTAGGGATTTTAAAGCATAAAGAAATAAAAGGAATTCCATTTCAGGTTGAAATAATTATTGATTGATTTTTATGGCAAGTCAACCCATCTGGGGTTATTTTATACCTAGAGGTTAGGGAATTGTATACGCTGAACATTTATATATACATTTTTGGTGTACTTTCCTAAGAGTTTTTTTTTTTTGCACAGAGTTAAATGATATTAACAAATACAAATAATTTGCTCAGTTGTATGTCTCAAGTTTTCCTGATGATTATATGTTTCAAGTAATTATTTCAATTTAATAATAGTCATTTGTTTGCTGGGAGTTATATGGTTTCAAGTAACTAATAATAATCCTTAGTAAACAATCATAGCTTCAGGTAACTATTAATACAAATAATTAACAGTTATATGGCATCAAGTATTCCTATCAAATACAAATAATTCTTAAACAGATCTATTTGGACTATTGATGAGACGCTAACTGGTACTACCACTCTAGGTCAGAATAGACAAGGAAGTAAATGCAATGAATAGGAGCCTCACCATTAGATGCAGCTTTGTGTCATATCCAGGACACTCGTTCTTTTTTAGTGGGGTTGGGGGGGGTCTTTCCCCTTTGCAGGAGATACAGTCTATATATTCTAAGCCCTGCCTATGGGAAGGGGGTAAAATTATTAGCCTGGGTTAATAATTAATAGTTATGGGTTTACCCTCTGTTTTGCTAATGCAACTATTCAGAGTGGTAAAATATTGGTTTAGCTTATAGGAAAACCAGAGAGATGACAACTTGTATTTGGTAAATTCAAGGTTTAGATATATTTATTATATGAGAAACATGAGGTTATTGAATAAAGAGTGCATAACACATCTGAACCAGACGGGTCCCATAAAAGATAAATAAATAAAATAGAAAAAAAACCCAACTAGTTCTTAACTAATTTGTGTCACTTCACATTGCTTTCCTCTTTTCAGGCAATTTGTTGAATTTAAAAAGTATTGATTTTATATGGTTTTAGCTGGAGGGTTCTATTTGCAATATAATTTTGAAATCATATCTGACTGTTCAACACACATGAACAGGAGTTATCTTTGCTTTGTTTTTATTTTTTTTATCATTAGCTCAGAAGAGGAGGAAGAAAATCCCTAATAGTAATAGTAGGAATGGAAGATAACTATTAGGAAACAAGTTTCAATTATTTGAACACCATTTCAAAATTTACATTTGAAAATAAAAATAAAAACAAGAGGGAAAAAAAGAATTTGTATACATGCATGTCAAAAAGGTCATTCTAACATGTCAGAAAGGTCATTCTGACATGTATTTCAGAAAGGTCAGAATTGACATTGGATTTATATTGTAAATAAGATGCCCCTCCAAAGCAAAAAAAAAAAAAAAAAAAAATTATTGATTTTTAATTTTTTAACTCTGACAAATTGACTTAAAAAGGTTTTCTGAATGCTAAACAACAACAATTAGTCATGAAAACAAAACAAAAACAGAAAAACCCAAAAAACCAAACTGTTTTCCTATTTTTTTCTATAGATTGGACGAACCAAAGTTTTCATACATAACTACAGTGTGCGCATTATGATGTCAAAAGATTTGACAGCTCAAGAAATATGAGAGAACTGTTTTAAAAACAAAGTAGACATTAAAATATATTTCCTAAAGGAAGTAAGTTTTTATGGAAAAAATCTAAAGCTCTGACAATTAAAAGATATAAACAACACCTTAGTATATAAAAACAAGTTAATATCTGAAAATTACTGAATTAAACTGCACAGAAATGTACACCATGAATGAGTTTAGTTGTTTTGTTTTAGAACATATCAACACTTTTTGAGTTATTTAAAGCTAAATTAAGTTATTTTTGATAAACAAAGGACACAGGGAGCTTACAGTACCCATTCCCACTAAATCAAGTAAGTTAAGCAGTAATGAGGCTGTTCAATACTTCGATGGGTGACTATTTAAGTAACTAAGTACCATAAGCGATCCGATATAATAAAAGTGACTTAATTTGGTATTAAATGACCCGAAAAGGGTTGATATGCTGTAAAACCAACTAACCAACAGTACCCATTGTTGCTTAAGTATACCATGAATAAATATTTGATGATATTAAGAACTTGAAACACAGAAACTTATAAAAAACGAATTCATTACATGACCCAAAAAGTGTTGATATGTCATAAAACAATCATAGATGAGACCTGTTTCAGATGCGCCAAGTTCACAAATAGAAAGTTTATAAATTCTGATGGGAGAAATGTTTGTACAATGGTCCCTTGGTTCTATAGGAGATTAGGTGTTTAATATATTTGATATCAATTCTGGGGAATGTATGTTGGTTTTGTTTTAATGCCAGCAAAGTTTTGAAAGATTCGTAGTGATAGTTTGGAAGAAAAATTTTTTAACTCAATTTTTTTTTGTAAATAAATTTTCTATTTAACCCATAGATAGGACCCTAATAGTTACTACCACTCCAAGTCAGAGTAGACCAGAGAGCAATGGTGATGAAGGGGTGCTCCTCATTCCCTAGACCTCCAGAACTGGAACCTTACCATCAGTTTGAGTTTAAAGTCATACCCAGGAAATTAAGACCCTCAGTCACTGCCTAGTACCCATATGATAAAAAGGGTTGGGGCTTGCCATAAGGGTAGTAGGGTTGGAACAATCATATAGGTGCTAGGGTTTGATATGACAAGCTAATTTATCGGAGGGGCCTCTCCGACTGCCCATCTAGCCTAAATAAAGACCAAAGTGGGGTATTTGCATGTCATGGACTATTCATCCATCGGAATTCTGTACCTGAGCATTATGGTTCATCACCCACAGCCAACAGGTGGCCCCATTTAGGGGAGGGTCTTACCCCTCTGAAGAGGTGCAGTCAGTGTATTCTAAAGTCTCAGCTGACAGGGTTGTTTGTTTTTAGTAATACAAATATTTTATAAAATGTAGCAAATGTCTCAATTGAAAAAATATACTAATACATATTCATTTTTAATTATCTTTTAAAATGTCTACATTGCCGCAGACTGTATATAATTAAACTTCTGCTGACTTTCATAGGAAATGATTAACTATATACTTATATATAAAAACACCATGTGAGTTTTATATACTTATGGAAAAAAAAATGTAACTGATTATATGTTTCAATTTATACAATCAACACCTAAAATTTTCATGAAAATTGTTGATTTTGAGGCCCTGTCAGGTTTTTTTTGAAAGGCTCATATCTCCACCAACTCCTCGAATTGAGTGCTCTCTTTTGTATCAATGTAATCTTCACATCAGAATCTATCAGAAAAGCCAATAAAATTGACACCTAAAATTAGCACGAAAATGGGTGCCTTTTAAGGAATATTTAGGGGACCTTTGAACCTTCATATCACTGTCAATTCCCAAAATTGAGAAATTTCTTTGATTAGAGTAAATGATCACGTATATGTATTTACCAAACAATCCACAAGAGCAGGTTGCAATACAAGGTCAATTTCTTAAGCAGAGTTTAACGGGTTTGAATTCAGAGTTTTCCTTCACATGAACTGGTTGCCTAACTAAAGTTAAAGAGACCTGTCTGCCCTACTATTTGTCCTTAACTGGAGGTAGTATATATGTATGCATACCTTTCCCAAGGGTGTCAGTTCTATGTGAAATGCAAACAGGCTTGTCCAGGATTTGAACTCATCTCGCCATATCCATTTCCTACGACTATAACCATTACCCCATGTTCCTCCAAATGATCACAATCACAGATCAATAGAGTTCCAGGGTATTATTTGGTTGCTTGGTAGTAGAAAGGATAGTCCCCATTCACTGATGACCAATATAAGCATTGGTATATCCATGATATACTAATGCTGAATAAACAGAAGGAAGCTCATTTACAAGATAAGCTCATTTACACATGCAGAAAAGTTTAATATATGCATACAAGAAGTATTGAAAATAATACCCAAACTTGTTCCAACAGATAAGATATTCATATATTGTTCTATGAACAAACAGTATGTGAAAGGGGTACAAAAAGGGGAAAAGGCTTACTAGTGATTGGTAGTCAGTAAGATGATCTTACTGGTTTTACTGTATAAAAACAGGGCAAGAGATAACATCTCTACTGTTCAAACCATAACATTTTCTTGCATTTACAACTGTTACAAATGTCAGAACTTGTAAAACAACTGTCCCATTTGGTCATCAGTTCAGTGATTTTCCTAATGGAACCATTCCTTTGGCATTGTTTTAAAGAAATTGAAAAACCATACCTCATTCACCTATTTTCAGTATCTCTATGTCTGGCTTATATTGCTCTCTGGTTTTACACTAAATATGATAGACTGCTATCACAAATGTCAGCTTAGTGATAGCCTATAAATTACAATTCTGTAGGGGCAGTGGTAACTAATGAAATTGTCTTGTGGGTGAGATAAAAAAAAAGATTACGGAGAGTATGATTGCAGAAGCAGGAGATGGAAACTTGTTAATTCTCTACTTGGGCATTAATCGAATTTGCTTATAGAAATTACCTGTCAGACATGCCTGATGCATGTGCGGTCAGAATTAAAATTGGTCAGGACTCAAAACTGTCTGTGTCATAAGAAATTGGTCAAGATTCAAGGCTATCTAAAACGTCAGAATTAGTAAACAAAGATTCAGACTTCTCAAAATTATAAATAATTACAAAAAAAAGCCACTTTAATAGAGGACTTTTATTTATCAGATATATAATTAATAAAATAATATCAATTTGATGGTTATGATATCAATATAATAAAACAAGATATGATGGTCATTAATAATCTGTAATAGTGTTTGTAATAAAAAAAAGAAATAAAATAGTTGAACACATGGTGCAAGAGATATAAGGGTTGTGTTAATAAATGACAATCATCTGTAGGTTGCAGGTTCAATCCTGGCCAAGGGTAATAATAACATAGAATACTTAACATAGCTTAACACTTGTACCTAGGCATGGTTAACAGAATGAGAACAGTTTATCCCCGTGGATTGAATAAAGGGTTCAGTTGAAGTTTTGTGAAGGCTCCTGATTACAACAGGAAGGTTCCCAAATTTGAGAAGAAACACCTGAAGAAGTTTGGAGGGCACATTAGCTGAAACATTATGTATATAACAATAGTTCTAAGTATAATAATCTTGATTTAATTCTCTCACTCTTTTCTTTGTTTGTTTTTCTTTCATCTTTTCATTATCTTTGATTCAAAAAAATTACAGCTATCACTTCTGTATGCTCACTACCTCTTTCTTTATTTCTTATATTTTTCTGTGTAGCATGTCCTTTTTCTTACCTTTCTTTGCAACTAAATAATATGAAATCAATCAGTGGTCATCCTAATCATTAAAATTTTTAAGAGAGATAACTGTCAAATACTAATTATACATTACTTACCCTTATTATTTTTCTATTAATTATGATTTAAATGTAACCCTTTTAGTGCTTCTGTATGGCTGCATCACTAGGACTAACAAGATGCTTAGAGAAAAACTAGGTGGAAACTACACAAAGATGCTGAGTGCCTTCTTGAACAAATCTTAGAAGCATCCCCTGCCCCTAGCTGTATGGCTACTTCTATCCCACCATCCATCCAAAGTAAGATAAATGAAACATGCTGGAGAAGCAAGGATGAACTCATAACTGAATTTCTCCAGTGGACACTTACACATGGATGCGCCAGTGTGGACCAACCAGCACAACCTACATCAGTCAGCTCTGTGTGGATTCTGGATGTTGTGCAGAAGACCTGCCAGGTGTGATGACAGATAGGGATGGGTGGCAAGAGAGAGAGTCATGGGAATCTGTGCAGTCAATGATGATATTGAACTTAATAGCCAGCAAAGTGAATACCATTAAGTCAGGAAGGTTTGTTGATTATTTTCAGCATTTTATTCTAATCTTGAATCTGGGAAAGGGAGTGGGTGGGTGGGGGTGTTTAATACCATTGGCCAATCAAATGTTGTGATGCAGTTCATTTTTGGCGATAAAAACTTTTTCCTTATCTACTTCTGGTAAATATAGAGCATCTACTTAAATGAATATATTTATTCCCTTACTACTTTTAGGTCATCTCAGTGTTTTTAATTGAACAGTGTACTGTACTTCAAAGATTTTTTGCAATTAATGATTGCTATTTACAGCTATTGTTGCTATTGTCCCAGTTACATGGCTGATAATTGTAGAGGCACATGGTGTAATGTTTGTGAGGAAAAAAAAAAAAAATCTCCCATGAGCCCTCACACAAGAAGTACCCTCTGAACATGTGCAAAAAAAAAAAAAGGATCCACTTCCTACCACCAAGATGATCTCTTGGCCATTCAGAGTCTGGACTCAATTGGGATCAAACACTATTACTGGACGGGAGGAAATTTCCTCTCCACGAGGTAGCTATGACTCCTGAATAAAGCCTGAATCCTAAAACTACCTTTTGTTCTTGTCTCTTTTTCCTATCTTTAATTCCTTTTCAGCTTGACCACCAAATAGGTTTAAAGGAAAAACTTTGAACATACACTAGAAATAACCAGCGACCTTAAACCAACACATAAAACATTAAAACACCACATGGAAAGTGATTTGGTAACACAAGTTAAAATCCTAGATGAGGCTGCATTTCATAAAGAGAAAGGTATGCATCCAACTATTCTCCCTCTAGCTATGGGTAAGTTGTAGGGTGATCTGGTCTCTTTAACTTTTATTAGACAACCAGTCTAGAAGGAAAAAATTTGCTCATGCAGAAGGGTTAGTAAACATACACATGGCTAATAATCATGGTTGATTGGTTGTTTGGGTTTTATGGTATGTCAGCCCATTGGGTCATTTTATGCTGAAGACGTTTTTGTTTTATTTATTTTTGATGGGTATTCAATTTGTTTTAAACACGTCTTTTTTATTTAACACATTGATGGGACCCTAACAGTTACTACCACTCCAGGTCAGAATGGATCTGGGAGCAATGGTGATAGAATGGTGCTCCACATTCCCGAGACCGCCAGACATGGAACCTCACCATCAAATAGAGTTTATCCTCATACCCAGGACATTAAGACCCTCAGCCACCACCTTCTAGCACATCTAGGTGCTAGGACTTGACGAGAACAGCTGATTGATAAGAGGTGGCCCTCTCTGACCACCCGTCTAGTCAAAGTAAGGACTACGTGTAGTGTTGCATGTCATGGATTGATAATCATGGAGAAAGAATTTTAATATTAAGCATTTGAGAACAATGGAAAGAGAAGGGGCTACTTTGAGATACCCACCACCCCACCTTTTGTCAAAAAATGTTATTGATCATCTATTAATCATTTGTAACAATCGTATGGGGCATCCTGTAGACTTTAAGCAAGAGCACTTGTCTAGTGGAATTGGATCCTTGGTAATCCTCTGATAAAGAATCCTTTGGTTCTTCTGGTAAAGAGTCCTGAGTATTGTAAGTCCCTCCTCAATGAGTGCTAGTAGAACTATGGCCAGTATCAGTGTTCAAGTAGTGTATCAGCCACACAGTAGGGCTAGTGATTGGTGAAGGAATAAACCATGTGACTATGGCTAGTCTATGAATCCAGGTGGGCAGTTGAAGCACACCTTATATACCAAAATAATTCCAACAGGTTTTTGTAACCTTTACTTCTGACCTCTGCTAATATAATTCCTTCTCTTTTTGACTCTTATTGTCACTGATCAGACCACATCAGAAAGTTGATTCCCCCACTCCTAATCTATATAATGCAGAGAACACCTGAGCCATTCCCTACCAATCTGTACATTCATATTCTTATCTTCATTCATACCCAACTCTCAATTAATCTTTCTTATTTCTTTATCATATCTGCAATTCACCAGAACACTTTGCTGAGTGGTGGCCAGTTTTGCTTTACTTATGGTTAGGGGTTAATCTTTGTAAAAAAAATAAATAAAAAAATAAAAAAATTGTTCAATCTGAGCTTTCATTCATGCTGGATTGCAGAATAACAAATAAGGTAGAAAAATATTCAGAGTTTTGTATTTGAGGTTTACTTCTTGCAAAATAAAAAAAAAAACAAAAAAAAAAAAAAACAAAAAACCCAAATAAATGAATAAATAATAAATAAATAAATAAATAAATAAATAAATAATAATGATAATAATAACAATAATAAAAACAAATAAATGAATATTTGATGTTTTCTGCTTGCAAAAAAAAAAAAAGAAAAAAAAAGTAAAATAAAATAGAATGAAATAAAATAAAATGAATAATAGTTGATTGCTTGCTTGCTGTTATGGCATATCAACCCTCTTTCAAGTCATTTTGCTAAGTTATTTACTGTTTTTTAAGAATTGAATAGGTGATCTAATGAGAACTGGTGCTTTTAGCATGACTTGACCATAATAAATAAATAAGATTAAAACATTAAATCCTGTATAATTATTTATTAAGCATTTACTTAGTTATGGCACAAGGCCAGAAATAAATAGTAAAGTTAAGTATGTACCCATTTAGAGGTTGAATTTTGAAGATCTAATTTGAAGAAAAAATTTGATACTGATCTACACAAGAGTAATACATTTTTTAGGTTAGAATTAAACATAACATGCAGACCCCCCCCCATCTCCCAAAACAGGATGTTCTGGGCATGACATTAAACATCATCTGCAGAATGTGGAGTACCCCTTTATTACCATTACTCCCAAATTCATCTCTGTAAGTCCAATAGATCTGTTTGCAAATTATAAGTATTATATCAGAATATCTATAATCATATAACACGCGAAAAAAGACTCTTAAGAATTGATTTGGTTTGTTTTATTTTACGGCATATCAACCTCAGTGAGTCATTTAATGCTGACAAAGTTTTGAAATAAATTCATTTTTAATGGATACTCAATTTTTTTTAATAAACATTTTTCTGTTAAACCAAGAGATAGGACCCTAACAGGTACTACCACTATGGGTCAGAGTGGACCAGGGAGCAATGGTTATAAGGGGTGCTTCACATTCCTCAGACCGCCATATCTGGAACCTCACCATCAGATAGATTTTAACGTCATTCCAGGACAAAACAAAAAAAAATTAGCCACAGCCTTGTAGCACCCATGTGATAAAAAAGGTTGGGGCTTGCCATAAGGAAAATAGGGTTGGGCAATCATATAGGTGCTAGGGCTTGACGTGACCAGCCAACTGACTTAAGAATACACAAAAAGTTTAAAATTAAATGTATAATATGCAATTCTATAACCTCTGGGCATAAGATAACCCCAGATGGATTGACATGCCATTAAAATCAATCAATAGGATTGACTGAGATTAGTTTAAAGAATAAATTCCATGAATTGATAATTTGGTGACAATAAATCAAGAGCCAACCAATAAGATTGAAATACACACAAGGGGAGGCAGATGGTGTAATGGCTATTGTCAAAGGAAATATACTCAGCAACAGGAGTTCAAATCCTGGACAGGGCTAGTCACATTCCATATAGTGATACTTTGGAAAAGTATACATCCAATTCTTCTCCCTCCAGCTATGAGTAAATAGTAAGGCTGACTGGGTTCTTTAACTTTAGTAGGGCAACCGGTCTAGAAGAAGGATTTTCTGGGCATGACACTAAACTGAATCTGGTGTTGAGGTCTAGGAAAGGTATGTATCCAGCTATTCTCTTTCCAGCTATGGGTAAATAGTCAGGTAGACCGAGCTCTCTAGCCTTGGTTAGCCAATGTGTCAAGGAGAAAGAAAACTGAATTCAAACCTGTTAAACTCAAATACACATAAGTATATATAGTAAGTATATTTATTGTTTTCTATAAATTTGTATAATAGGTGGTGAAGTAGTTACTAATACTTTCAAAAATTGCAGTTTCAATGAATATTTTGAATACCATTTTTTTGGGGGGGGGGGGGGTTAGTAAAAAGTATAAGAAAAGATATATACAAATTCTATCTTCTGTTCCCTTTAGTTAAAAAGACCATTTTAATAACAATAAAGACTTCAATCAAATTAAAAAAAAAAAAAAAAAAAAAAAAAAACATTTGCGGAAATATGTAAGAATTATTATAACATGCTTATATGAAAACATTCAACAAATTACCACTCTATATCCCATGTGAAGCATATTGCAATATATGATAACCAGAGGGAAATAGCATAAAATATATGATATATTTTCCCCTGAAATGGTGGGATGGAGTTGGATTTTTAGGAAATATATGAAGAAACCGAGTAAAGATATTAATAAAAATGGAAGCAATTGGATAAAAAAAAAGAAAATAGCTAAAACAACAAATGCTTGAAGCAGAGTTCAAGTTACGTTAAATGAAATAGGAATAACTTCCTCCTGAAATTGCAAGAAATTTATTTTCATTATTCTATATAGAAAACATATATTGGTATCAATACAGGTGATAGCCAAAGAAGAAAAGCTATTTTTTTTTATATCTTAAATGAATAATTGCAAAAGATACTTGCTTACATTATTACACACACTATTCTAAAAGTCTCAATATCAATGAGAAAAAGTCAATAAATTTTGGAAGTAAAATTGTAATAGAAGATAAAAGTTGTATCAAAAGTATTTAAGATGCAATCTAGCCATGAAAATGAGTTTTCATCACTGGAGGTTCATTTTCAATATGGCAAAGACCGCAACACCATGGATTTGTTAACCATATGAATTCCCGGATCATTCCGTATCTTTCTTGATTATATTGTGGACTTCCATTTAAACTCATTTTCCTGGCTGGATTGCATCTTAAACACTTTTGATACAACTTTTATCTTCTATTACACACTATTCTATATATAAGAGGCACGTAGCATATTGGTTAGTGTCATAGGAAATGGACTCATCGCCCAGAGTTCAAATCCAAGACAAGGCTGTTAGCATTTTCACATGGTACTAATACCCTTGGGAAAGGTATGCATTCATATATTCTCCCACCAGCTATGAGTAAAATAGTAGGGAAAACTGGACTCTTTAACCTTGCATAGGTAACCAGTATAGGAGAAGGAAAACTGAACTTGAAAAAAAAAAAAAAAAGCCTGAGGTCAGTCATTGATTGGGTTTGTGATATTCCTTGTGCACCAATTCTTTCTTATCAACGGTGCCAAAAAGTGCGAACAGTCCAACACAAGTCTTCACCACTATAAACAAAATACTGTATAGGCTGTTTTATTGGATGAACCTTCATGTGTCAAAATCAATGAGAGAATTCATTATTAATATATATATATATATATATATATATATATATATATATATATGTATGCATGTGCTTCTCTAAGAAAAGAAAAGATAATTCTAGCAAAGTGAAATATAATAGATATCTAATTGCAATTTCCAGACACATTGTTTCATAACTCCGTAGACAGTTATAATAAAAGCTGTTATTTTTTACATAACTGAATCTCAATGAATAATTTTGTAAAAAAAAAAAAAAAAAAAAAAAAAAAAAAAAAAGAAACTTGCTTAAAGTCATATTGGTATTTACAAACCTCTCCACATGAGTAGGATGTGACACAAGGTCAATTTCTTAAGCAGAGTTTAACAGGTTTGAATTTAAAGTTTTCCTTCTCCTTGACTGGTTGCCTAACCAAGGTTAAAGAGCCTAGTCTTCCCTACTATTTACCCAAAGCTGGAGGGAGAATATTTGGATGCATACCTTTCCCAAGAGTATTAGCGCTATGTGAAATGCAAACAGTCTTGTCATGTCCATTTAATACAACAGTAACCATTACACCATGTCTTACTATCATATAGTATTTAAACAATATTTTCTTGTAGTTTCTTAAGAGTTTTTTTTTAGTTTTGTTGCTCCAGTTCAGAACAAACCTGGGAGTAATGGCAATGAAGAGGTACTCTTAAACTCCCTAGATCTCCAGCAGTTTATTGGCATACTCAGAGCACCCTCTTTTTTTTCAGGGAGCCTTACCCATTAGAGGATACAGTCAGCATATTGTAAGCCCCAATGACAGGGCAAACTTTTGGGTTAGCACTTTTTATGTATTTACCTCACTCTCCATTACAAAATTTGACACAAAGTCAATTTTCAGTTATCTTCAAGATGATGCACTCCTGAATTTTTTTTTTTAAAGGAATGCTCTCTTCAGATTAGTAACAGGAGTCGGCCTTGTATGCTCTTTTGATCTGCTTTTTACAGGAAAATAAACTTGTAGATTTGAATCTGAATTCTGAAATAATGATTTTACAATAAGTTAGTTTGGCCATTTTTTCAGATTATCAAATTCTATTATTAAAAACAAAAAGTTAATTCATTGTTAAAAAAAGTTGATTTTAGACATACTGAAAAATACCTAAAATGATTTCATTGAGACATTTATTGAAAAATGCATAAAATAATATATTGTTAAAAAACCCCAAAACTGAATTAAGATGAAAAACAAGTATTAAAAAAAAAAAAAAATAACAGATCAAAAGGGCATGCAAGTCTGGCCCCTGTTGCTAATTTTAAGGTTGGATTCTTTAAAAAAAAAAAAATTAAAAAAAAGGAAAAATTTGAGAGTGCATAGTTTAAAGGTAACCCAATTTTTCCTAAACTGGTTGCTATGGTGAGAGATGTAGTTTTCATGTATAATATGCACCCACAACTTTTAGGCTGAAAAATCTGGAAAAATTGTGTCTTCTATCACAAATAATAACAGCATACAAAATTCTGTAGAGATTTTCTTGAATATTGTTCACATAATGACCACAGGAAAACTTATAAATTAATTTAAAACTGAAAAAATTAAGAATATATCCCAGAAGAAATTTAACCTTGTTTTCTGTTTGAAAATAACAACAAAAAGAAAAATTATATATATATATATATATAAACAACATGTTTCTTTAATGTTGTTAACCTTTGAGTAATCACAAAGGGAGACTCTTTTGTTTTCTTTTACCCTAACAAACAAAGACATTGTAATGTCATAAGGAACTTGATGAATTACATGTTTCCCTCTGAGCAGTGCGGTGGCAAGAGGGAGCAAGAATTGTAAGATTCCTACATAAACTCATTATGTGGCTGTTCTGTTCACTATCAACAGAAAAGCAATAAACAAGATGAAAATTAATGCAAATCAACAGGAAGAAAAAAAATGGAAAGTAAAAATTAACTGGAAAAGCATACATCAAAGAAAACAAAATTTTCTTTGGGAACGGTTTTCAATAAAATAATAAAATATTTTTGTTCTGAATAACAATTTTAAGTGTATGAATTTCAAAGGATTTGTATTTTTTGAGGCAAAGAGGCTATCAAGAAAAAGTCTATTTTCCAATGACATGAAAGTTAAAATTTAGGTTATCCAGAACATTTGCTTGTTTTTGTTTGTTTGATAGCATTAGGAGTTTTTAGTTTTTATTAATTTTAATTTAATTTAAAAAGATGGCTTTGTTTATATGCATTTACCCTACATGTAAAGAATTAAATTTTAAATTTATTAAGTTAATTTATGTAAAAAAAGATTGCTTTGTTTAAATATCTATTCACCCTCCATGTCTGCCATGGGTAGGGAGTTTGCACAGGGTCAATTTTTATTTTTAAAAGATTAAAAAAAAAACTTAAGAAATATGTCAAGTTTGGATTGAAATAAACATCCAAAATTATGGCTCTATGTTATTACCTTTCTTGGTCAGGCCAAGAATTTTTTTAGCCCCTCTTCTCATAATATATATATATATATATATATATATATATATATATATTATATATACATATATACACCATAAAACTAACCAACCAACAGTAGTGGTACTATTTAACCTATAGCTGGGACAATTTGTATTAGTATCAATACAGAGGATACCCAAATAAGAAAAGCTGTTTTTTTTATATAACAGTACCTTAATTGAATAATTTAAGAAAGATACTTACATTATTACACACACTATTCTATATATAGATGCTTCACTAAGAAAAAAGATAATTTTAGCAAAGTGAAATATAGTAGATATCTAATTGCATTTCCAGACACATTGTTTCATAACCCCATAGACAGTTATAATAAAAAGCTGTTATTTTTTTACATAATTCTACCTTAATGAATAATTTTGTGAAAAAAAAAAAAAAAAAAAAAATACTTGCTTACTGTATATAGATATTTTACAAACCTCTCCACATGAGTAGGATGTGACACAAGGTCAATTTCTTAAGCAGAGTTTAACAGGTTTGAATTCAGAGTTTTCCTTCTTGACTGATTGCTAACCAAGGTTAAAGAGCTCAGTCTTCCCTACTATTTAACTATACCTAGAGGGAGAATATTTGGATGCATACCTTTCCACAAGGGTATTAGAGCTATGTGAAATACAAACAGTCTCATCCAGGATTTGAACTAGTCTTGTCATGTCCATTTCCTACTCTGGGAGTCACTAAATTATTCGGATCTTGTATCATATCTGACCACAGTGGAAGTGGAGGGTTAGATAAAGCCAGTGCTTTCAAAGAAAATAAACCATCTTTTTTTTTTTTTTTTTTTTATCTTTCTAAGATTTTAAAGATCAGATTTTTTTATATTTTTGAAGAGGGTATTTTAGAGTGAAGAAAAATCGATTCAAATATATTAAAATGAAAAGTGGAAATTAATCTAAAAAGATCAAATAAGAAACTTACATTTCTTCAAATCTGATCAGAGATAAATGGTGGAAACATCAGAAATGTTGACATTACTTTAGGATGTGAACATAGACA
This sequence comes from Doryteuthis pealeii, assembly GCA_023376005.1. Classification (NCBI taxonomy): domain Eukaryota; kingdom Metazoa; phylum Mollusca; class Cephalopoda; order Myopsida; family Loliginidae; genus Doryteuthis; species Doryteuthis pealeii. The sequence continues at coordinate 104,269,969 of CM042143.1, read as the reverse complement.
TCATTTATTTACCAAGAAGGAAAAATCATCTTTAAGACACTTAAAAAAAACACAAAAAGCAACAACATATAATCATTAAAAATAAAACCAGACATATATTTAGCAAATACACAATAAAGATGTATGGTGCCCTTAAATGTATATTCATTTTTCTCAGTCAAAAAGTCTGTAACATTATTTTCAAGCCTTGAATATGGATATTCTTATAGCTATTGGATATCAAGATAGTAACTAATTTACTAATAATTTCGGTGTCCTTGGGTATGAAACGTTAAACTGGGCAATCTAGGCGGGTGAAAAAGTTCAAATTCTAGAACTCTGAGAAAATGTGAAGTACCCTTTTACCGGCCATTACTCACT
>CM042143.1:104261029-104269509 GCA_023376005.1 Doryteuthis pealeii | reverse complement strand
AATGCAGAGCAACCCCCATCACCATGCGCTCTCTGGTCCACTCTGACTGTGTGCTAGCTAACTATCTATGGGCTAATAGAAAATTATTACAAAAAAACATTGCAGTTAAAAATTTCTTCCAAACTATCATACAATCTTTCAAAACTTCGCTCGGAACTTAAATGAACCTACCGTGGTCTAATATGCCATAAACCAAACCAACTACATTCCCCAGAAGCTTCGATTCTCCAAAATAATATAACACTCATCTCTATAGAACCACAGGGACCATTGTACCAACTTTCTCTATCAGATTTATAAAATTTTCTATTGGTGAACTTGGCACATCTGAAACAAGTTCTCACTCTATGGCTGTTTAATGAAGTGGCATCCGACACACACTTTTACGGAGTTCACTTACGTGACGCATGGAATTCGTGGGAGTGGTGTTGGTTTATAAGTTGTGGTAGTTCAAGTTTCTCTGGTATGTGTTCGGATCAATAACGTATTCTGGAGTATCTTAGAGGCAACAAATGCTACTTGTTGTTGGTTACGTGTGTGTGTGTGGGGCTGGTGTGGTATCGGTAGGTGCGAGTAGTGCGTAGTGATGCAACTCGTGTGCGTTTTTCGGGTACATTAATACCAAATTCAAGCATGTTCATTATATACGGATCGCGTATGGTTTTTGGTAGTTGGTATGGGTACTTAAATAGGTCGAGGCGCCATCGAGTGTAGTGTATTGAACAGATCCTCACTTACTGCCTTAACTCACTTGATTAGTGGAGACAATGGGACTATAAGCTCCGGTGGTCGTGCGTAGGTGTATCAAAAAATAACCTTAATTCTTAGCTTTAAACTAACTCAGAAAGTGTTGAAGATGCTAAACCAAAACACAACTAAACTCATTCGATGCGTGCTCAATTTATGTTGCAGTTTAATTCAGTTAATTTTCAATATTAACTTGTTTTATATACTAGCGTATGTTTATGTCTTGTTAATTATCAGAGCCTTTAATTTTTTCCAAAAATCTTACTTGCCTTTAGGAAATCTATTCTTAATGTCTACTCAATTTCTTTACGCTGTCAAATCTCTTTGACATCATAATGAGCACACTGTAGTTATGTATGAAAAACTTTGGTTACGTCCAATCCTATAGAAAAAAATAGGAAAAGAGTTAGGTTTTTTGGGGTTTTTTGTTTTGTTTATGTATTCATGACTACATGTTGTTGTTTAGCATCTCAGAAACCTTTTAGTCAATTTGTCAGAGTTAAAAAATTAAAATCAATAATGGTTTTTTTTTTTTTTTTTTTTTTTTTTTTTTTTTGTTGCTTGCAGGGCGCATCTTATTTACAATATAAATCAATGTCAATTCTGGACCTTCGGGACACACATGTCAGAATGACCTTTTTGACATGTCAGAATACCTTTTGACATGCATGTATACCAAATTCTTTTTTTCCCTCTTGTTTTTATTTTTATGTTCAAATTTAAAGGTTGAATGTGTTCAAATATTGAAACTTGTTCCTACATAGTATCTCCATTCCTACTATTACTATTAGGGATTTTCTTCCTCCTCTTCTGAGCGTAATGATAAAAACAAAATAAAACAAAGACAAAAGATAACTCCTGTTCGTGTGTGCTTGAGACAGTCAATTATGATTTCAAAAATACTATGGCAAACTAAACCCTCCAGCTAACAAACCATATAAAATCAATAATTTTTTACAAATAACAAATGCGCCTGAAAGAGCGAAGGCACATGTGAAGTGACACAAATTAGTTAAGAACTAGTGGTTTTTTTTTTCTATTTTATTATTTAGTCTTTTATGGGACCCGTGTTCTGGTCAGATGTGTTATCCACTCTTTATTCAATAACCTCATGGTTTTCATATAAGTAATATATCCAAACCTAGAATTTAACCAAATCAACAAGTCTGTACTCTCTCTTGTTTCCTATAAGCTAAACCAAGTAATCTTTACCACTCGAATTGCATTAGCAAAACAGAGGGTAACCATAACTATTAAATATTACCCAGGCAATAATTTTACCCCTTCCCATAGGCAGGGCTTCAGAATATATAGACTGGATCTCCTGCAATCGGGGAAAGCCCCCCCAACCCCATAAAAAAGAACAGATGTTCCTGGATATTGACACAAAGCTGCATCTAATGGTGAGGCTCTATTTCATTGCATTTACTTCCTTGTCTGTTCTGACCTAGAGTGTAGTACCATTAGCGTCTCATCAATAGTTCAAATTAGATCGTGTTTAAGACATTATTTATTTAGATAGGAATACTTGCAGCCATATACTGTTACATTATTTGTATCTAATATGTACCTAGAAGCTAGATGTTTCTAAGGATCATTATTAGTTACTTGAAACCTTATAACTCCCAGCACACAAAATGATATTATTAGATTAACATAATTTCTTGCAAACATTTATCATCAGGAAAAACTTTGAGGACAACAACTGAGCAATTATTTATTTGTTAATATCATTTAACTCTGTGCAAAAAAACAAACTCTTGGAAAGATACACCAAAAAATGTATAATAATGTTCAGGTATACAATTCCCTAACCTAGGTATAAAATAACCCAGATGGGCTGATTGCCAAAAAATTCAATACAATAATTATTTCAAACCTGAAATGGAATTCCTTTTTATTTTCTTTATGCTTAAAATCCCTAAATAGATGCGAATTTAATATACTGGGCATAAGTTAGGGCGTCTACTTTATTAAAATTAAATCTAAACAAATAAAAACATACTAGGCCGGACTGTAGATATGCAAACAGTATCCATAATTAATATGTACAATTTTTTATATGTTTATTGATATTGCAAAACTGTCCAATTGGTAAAAAGTATAAAAATCTTGATATTACTCTTCACTCTTTTTTTTTTCCTTTTTTCCCCTTGTTCGATTGAAACATATTAGCATTATCACCCCCTTTTGTATATTTACCCTACTCTTTCTTGTCTTTTTTCTTATCATAGTTTTCTATGTAGCATGTCCCTTTTTCTTTCCCTTTCTTTTATAATAAACAAAACGCGAATGATTCATTATTTAGCTGAGGTGCATTGACATTTCATAAGAAATAAAGAATTTGGTGATTGGCAACAATCAGATTATTTTGATTTAAATTCTGTATTTCATCTTGACGATTTGCGACTGCTCTCATTTTTAATCAGACGGCATTGGAAGATGATAACAGTCAAAGATTAAGGAACACAAGCATTAATATATAACGAAAACAATCATCAAGTATAAATAAGTCTCAGCTGCCTAAAGTCAGGTATCAGCAGGGAGTCTATCCCCTCTTTATTAGTGACCAAGGAGATTGTTTTGAGAGTCTGAGGTGGAGCATCACACTTACCATCAGCTCCTCACTTTACCTCATAGATCCATGTGCTACTTATCACTGAGTTTGCGAGGGCTTGTATCGAAAGCAGGACCTTGTGGTTCCTAGGTAGCTGCTCTACTGACTGAGCTAAGGTATATTTAAAACAAGTTAATACCTGGAAAATTACTGAATTAAATGAACTGCAAAAAAAATGTGCACCATGAATGAATATTTGAAGAGGACTAAGAACCTGAAACATAGAAAGCTTTCATCAGAATGAGTTTGGCATTAAATGACCCAAAAGGGTTGATATGCCATAAAACAACCAACCAAACTTTACTGACATTAAAATTGGGAATCTGTTAAAGTAGTTGTTTTATAAGCAGTAAACAATCTTCAAGATGAAATTATAATCAAAATAAATAATATGGCTTCTCAAACTAAATTCTAATTAATGTTTTTGATCAGCTTTTTATAAATCAAATTTGACTAAATATACAATTACACGACCTAACTGGACTTTCCATCTTTGATTTATGAAGATAGTTTTAATGAATTCAATTTCGAAATGGAGGTTATTATAGACCAGAGAAAATATTATTTTTTAAATTTTTATTATGTATTCAGTTTATCTGAAGAATAATCAAAAATATTGATATTAGTTCTTCTTTTTAACTTTTTAATTAAATTAACCTAAGCTTAACCTATTATAATCAGCGCATTTTCTAAGCAGCCATATTTTGTATTGAGTGTAGACATTTTGAATTGTCTTTACAAATTAACGTTGTTTGTTTATTATGAAGTAATTATAATTAGTGAGCAGTTTTGACATTGTAAGCAGAAGGCCTACCAAGGAGATACAATGATGATTTGCTATAAAAGTAAGTCAATGGAGTTGGTACAGGCCAGGCAGGGAGGGAGTCTATCCCCTTTCTTTTTTCTATGTATTCTTTTCTACGTAAACCAAAGATACCAGTATTTGATTACCAAATTCCACAGCATTGCAACTCTAACCAAAAATAAACTTGTGTTTACACACACACACACACACAAACACACACACAATTTATCTATCTCTGGTCAATCTCTCTATCTCTATATCATCTGCCAGTAATATATTATATATATACTATATATATATATATATATATATATATATGAAGATAGGATGGATTGTAGTAGAATCACAGTATGAGTAGGTAAAAAGATGTGAACAAGAAATGATAACTCAAAACAAATCTAAGAGTTGAATATCATCCGATTTATACAGACATCCTCAGTCAAAAGATTTTTATTGAAAGCAAAATTACGTGCAGTACATATGATTTGGTGTTAGTAAGGATAAATAAACGAACAGAGTAAGCTGAACTCAAAAATTGAGAGAAAATAACTACTAACATAGTGTTCAATCTTCTAGTTTCAAAATAAATGTATCTAGTTTAACTAAGGAATACATTTGACTTAGTTAATGTAGGGTAGGTCTTGATGAAATTCATTTGCATTGAAACCATGGTAGACCCTTACCTTTTTTCCTCTACTAATATTATAATATATGTGTGTGTGTGTGTGTGTGTGTTTGTGTGTATTTGGCAGAATTTTTTCAATTTATACATGCAGAATAAACAAAAAGGCATGTCTCCTGTTTCAACAATTTATTCACAATCTTTCAAGCTTTGTGGCCAACTTTTTTATATGCATGGAATCCATAGATTAGTCCAATATAATTTCTATGAGTTTCCCTCCTAGTTACTCTTACTACCACTAATTTGAAAAACAAAACTGGAATATAACACATAACCCCTGATGATGCACTTCGAAGCTGAAGTACTTGGGATATGAACTTTGGTCCTAATCTACGGAGTCAAAATATAAAAAAGGTGGCCAGAAAGCTTGATAAGATTGTTAATAAAATATTAAACAGGAGACGTGCCTTTTGTTTAATTCTATGTGTGTGTGAATATATATATTTATATATATATTATATATATTGTAACTGCTACATATCCAATTTTTTTGTTACAGTTGTGTAGTTTGGCTTATGAATAATATCTACTTGATTGTATAAATTTTCACTTGAATTAATAAAATCCTGTGAGAAAATTAACTTTGATAAAAAAATATTGTTAGAGACATACTTAATTTTGAACAATAATGTAAATGCAGCTAGTTTTTTTGTTTTGTGTTTAGTTATTATCTTATTATTAGTAGTATTAGTAGTAGTTAGATTCTGACAAAAAGAACGAGACTTAATTTCTTACAGATTGTAGACTTGAATAAAGCTAGAGAATAGAGTTGTCAAATTATCATTGATACATTGTAACTTTGAAGAAAAGCACATATTTCTCTTTATTTAGAGTGTCTAAAAATTCCATTTGAAACTGGCAACTATACTAGAGGCAATCACTTATATACACATATATATATATATATATTAGTCATAAAGATATTGTATATATACATTTTCAAAAAGTCATAACTTGTAGAAATATGAACATGACCAATGTATCTATGCACAAATTACATTGCACACGCCCTTCTTGGCTAATATGTATTATGTGTGTATTGATACGAACCAAGACAAATAAATGTGGACAGACTGAGATTGAACAGTAAGTTGATTGATAGATTAGCTAGCACACATTGATGCATATAATAAGACAGACTTGTACTGGATTGTAAGAAAGAAATAAATTATTTTTCTGTCTTATTTTATCTCTTCTTTCATAACATTTTTAAAGAATTCTCCTCTTCCACTGAATTGCAACGTCTACCATTTGTCTCAGATACCTACATCTTTTATTATTTTTGTAATGGCTCGGTGAATTATATAAGATTCAAGAATTCTTTACTACAAACTATTTTCTGCAAAGCTTAGACATTGACAAGATAAAAAACATAGGTATTAAGTGTTCTATACATTTATGTACTCAACCCGAGTTCAAATCCTAGACAAGGCTGATTGCATTTCACATAGTGCTAATACTCTTGGGAAAGGTATGCATCCAACTACTCCCCAGCCAGTTATTGGCAAATAGTAGAGCAGACTCGGCTCTATAACCTTGGTTAGATAACCAGTCTAGGAAAAGGAAAACTCTGAATTGAAACCTGTTAAATCCGCTTAGGATGGTCACTACTAGAATAGGCTCGATCCTAATTAATGATCTATTTTTCCCATGCCTTTTATTTTTTCTATAGGTTTCTATAAAGTGTTTTTCTCTCATAGATTACTACAACCTAACATTAACATGGTAAAAATAAATAATAATAAAGTAAAAATATAGACATTACCAAAGTGAAAATATAGCATTGCTTGATGCTGAGATAGATATCTAATCAGTTCCCCACTCACCAATGACCAATATTAACATTAATAAATCCATGATATACTTACATTGAACAACATCAAAAGTAAGATTAGATAAATGCATTTTTACATACAAAAACATTTAACTTTTTATATACATAATATATATATTTACCAAACCCTTTACATGGGCAGGATGTGACACAGGATCATCTTTTAAGCAATTTAACAGGTATGAATTTGAAGTTTTTTTTTCTCCTAGATGGGTTGATATAAGTAAAAAGTAAAGTCGTCGGGGTGGCCTAAAGTCGGTATCAGCCAGTCAGCGAGGGAGTCTATCCCCTTTTCAATAGCGCTAGACCAAGGAGATTGTTTTGGCATCTGAGGTAGAGCGCCACACCTACTATCAGCTCCTTACTTTACCGCACAGATCCCTGTGCTACTCATATGCTGAGCTGGCGAGGAGCGGTATCGAACTATGAACCTCGTGGTTTCTAGCCGAATGCTCTACCAAGGGTAAAGAACTCTATTTGTCCTACTATTTACTCATAGCTGGAGAGATTATAGTGGGATGCATACCTTTCCCCAAGAATATTTGTGCTATGTAAAATGCTACCAGCCTCATCCAGGATTTGAACTTGTGTTGCTGTATCCATTTTCTACAATGATAACCATTACACCACAAACGCCTTATGTACATACCATTGGTATTCTCCTCTGATCAATCGGCTGGTCACGTCAAGCCCTAGCACCTATATGATTGTCCCAACCCTATTGTCCTTATGGCAAACCCACCACTTTTTTTTATTATATATGTGCTAGAAGGTGGTGGCTTAGCGTCTTAATGTCCTGGGTATGACATTAAACTCTATCTGATGGTGAAGTTTCAATTCTGGAGTTCTGGGAAATGTGGAGTATCCCTTCATCACCATTACTCCCAGATTCACTTTAACCCAGAGTAGTAGTACTTGTTTAGGTTCAATCTATGGGTTAAATAATAAAATGTGTTTATAAAAATATTGATTATCCATTAAGAATGAATTTATTTCAAAACTTTGTCGGCATTAAATCACCCACTGAGGTTGATATGCCACAAAACAAACCAAACCAAACCAAGATGACATTAAACTCTATCTGATGATGAGGTTCCAGTTCTGAAAGTCTGGAGAATATGGAGCACACTTTCATCCCCATTGCTCCCAGTTCCAGGAATGGTAGTACCTGTTAAGGTCCCATCTATAGGTTAAATAGAAAAAAATAGGTTTTTAAAAAAACTTTAAAAAATTGAGTACCCGTCAAGATATTTTGTTTTATACAAATGTCTTTGGCATAAAATAACCCAACAAGGGTTGAAATGTTGTAAAATCCAACTAATCAACCAATGGTATTAAGAAGTTCGAATACACAAACATCTCTGATCAGATAGAAATATACAACTATTGTTTTAGCATTATGTGAAAGGGGTACAAAAATGAAAAACAAGCTTAATGAGGAGAAAGTAAAATAGCCAAGTGGCTTTACTATTATCTGGCAGGGTCCAAAACATATCCCTCCTGTTCAAAGAAAATAAGCAAAAGAAGTTGAGAATGGGTTTCTGTGTCTGTCATCCAACATTTATCTATTGTTTACCTACTGTAGTATTCAGTGGTGGTGGTGGTGGGGTATTGTATTATTATTCAGAAAATAATTAATTTTTTCTCGCACACTGACCAATGTATTTCTTTGACAAGCCTCAATGATTATTTTTACTTAGAAAAATTCTTTACGATTCTATCCAAGAGTTTTGGTTTATCTGAGGCTTATACTCTGCTTTGTTTATCCTGGTATAAAATCAGACTCTGCTATTTT